>OX418219.1:30243080-30843080 GCA_948455865.1 Conomelus anceps | reverse complement strand
CGGAAAATGGAATCAACATTAATGAAATTGTATAGCTGGAGGCATCGGTCAAGTTAAGACCCAACTGATTAAAACTAGACGTAACTGTCAAAGTCAAGACAATATTAATTAATTAATTAGGGGTTTTAGAATCGATATTCCTTTCACAAGTAGGCTATTGGTACATTGGTAGACTAGTAGTCAATGACCCCCATGACACCCTCAAAATCGGAATTTCACTTGAAATAATATTACAACTTACTCTTACATGATGTAACCGGCCGACTTTTCTACGTATTCACACCTTACCACTATTTATATGTAATCGGAAATGTTCTACCTCTACTCACCTGGAAACCCTTCATGTAACCGTGAAGTACCTTCCTTCACCCACACATATGACACCATTCTTGTAACTGCGTATTTCTTTACTAAACTATAAATAACAATAATAATAATAATAATATTTTTTAATAATTTCTCTGGATGATGGAAAACATATCCAGAGGAGTTTATTAATATAAGCTCAAAACATTACAATAATATATTATTCAATAGAAAAACCTGATTGCTAATTTGATTCCTAAATGTAAAAAAATATGATACCCCACTATAAAACTATGTGTCGGGGTGATCATCAATGTAAACCTTAGATCAAGCTTATACTATTATACTATACTATTCCTAACTAGCCATTATAACTAATACAATGATAAAAACTATTTACTACCTAAAACTACTTAAGTATGCATAATCGTATTTCTATTCACATCCTATTTACTATGAGCTCCTCACTACTGTGGACTCCAATATTATACAATCAATCCCTAATTTTTTTAAAAATCTATTAACATTGCCTTCTTCTTTTATTTCCAGTGGAATTCTATTGTAAATTGTTGGCCCTAAATATCCTATTGATCTTTGTCCAAAAGCTGTGTTCATTCTGGGTACATCCTGGTAATTGAGGCTTCTTATTCTAGTATTGTGGCTATGAGTTATAATATTATTTTCATTTTCATTTTTCTTTATATAAGTAATTAACAACAGAATATACAATTGCCTAACACTAAGTACTCTATTTTCCATGAATAGTTCGCTGGTTGGGAAGCGGGCTTCCCTATTCCCCATTATCATTAAAATACGTTTTTGGATTTTGAAAACTGGATCCACAAAACTATAATTTGCGGCCCCCCAAACTAACAGACCATATCTTATAAGATATAAGCATGGAGCTGCTGTTTATTCTCAACCATCCTGTCCTCTAGCTCATCCATTGAATCGAGTTCATTTGATACAAACAACACATCATTATTACTCATCATATTGCTTTTTTAGACGCATCCCTCCTTGCATGTTTTTTGCGATTTTCTTCTGCCATCTCATTATATTAATCATTGTAATCTTTTATATGCCTCTCTCCTGGCATGCTGTTCATCATCTTCTCATGCCATTTCATAATATATGCATCTTCACAGCTCATAATATTTTTTGTGAGCGTTGACATAAGATCAGGCATTCCTGTTGTTAGGTAGTTAAAATTATGAGTGTGTCTACTAAGAGCTACTATTGCATGATTAACACTATTGTAGATTTCTAACTGCTCTGTATTCAACCTTACAAGAACAACGTTTTTATAAGTAAGGCCTTGAGCTTCGTGAATGGTGTGTATCTTTATTGCTTTTTCTAATTTCCTATCTAATGTTTCTTGAATCCGTTTCTTCTCGTTTTGTGTATATGTTAGCACAAGAGTCTCTGGTTCAAGTTGAAAAGATTCTGAATTGAAAATTGTCCGTCTTATTGATCATACTACTTTGCTTGTTGTTCCTATTTCATCATAAAACTTAGAGAGTACAACGCACACATCGATTGGACATCTTCAGAGTCACTGAAATTTTCTGGGTGGGCTCACAAAAAACGGAAGGGTGGGACCATCTGACACGCAGTTTACTCCTCTCAATATAGGGAATCTGTTTTGAATCACCAAATAAGAGAATTTCGGTGGATCCTGACAATGCTGCAATAAAACCTACATAACCAGCATGCATTAATACCGTTTCATCAATGAGGACTCGATCGTATTTCTTTCCAGTTTCATTTATGATGACGAATGATGAAACCGTCCTGTAATCAGATCTGATTATTTTACTGCAGTGTGCCTCGCCGTACTTGTGAATTACAGCATCCCTGACTTCTTTGATGCCTGCTCTAGTTTGACATAGGACTAAGTCGATTCCTGGTCTATGTTGATTAAGAATTTGAAACGTTTTACCGCAGCCAGGAACACCATCTATCCACTTGACCACAGGAAGATTGCAAGCAGCAACATCAACTGTCGATATCTTTTGATGTAGTTCACCATTCAGCATGAGTTGAGTATCTCTACTTACAAGAATATATCTCTCTCTGGACGAGAATCCTCTCAACCTTTCGTTGAATGGCACGTAAGTTCCTCCTCCCTCCAGACAAAATCCCATTCTGTAACTCGTTTCAGACGGCCACGGGAACTTCTTCAAAACATTATCGTAAATATTCATTTTATTTCGTCTAATTTCTTGTAAATATGAATGCGAGCCTAATAAGTTTTTCCCTGTGATATTTATCAAAATATCTCTGTATATCACAGCATTAGTCTGATCATACTCGCTCAGAAGGTTTCTAAGCTCCAACATACTGTTGATATATCCATGATCTGGTGAGATTTCTGGTAGGTATCCTGTTGGACAACATTTTTCATTAATTTTCTCCTCTGGAATATCTAAAAATGTCAAATTATTTATGCCCTGGTAGTAAAATACATATTTAACATTTTTTGTCGACAACACTAAACTCAACAGATCAATACATGACATGTTGGCCATAGTTCCAAAGAAATCAATTCCAACAGTTATAGATTGTTTACCTGCTGCCCAGTTATCAATAATAAACAACAACTCTTCTAGTTTATTGAACAAGTTCAAACTATCTGATAATAACAATAAATTCACGATTTTCAATGTCGCATCAAATTTCACTGACAAATCAATTTGCTTAGTTCGCGAAAAAACTGTTGCTAGACGTTCATATTCATCTCCGAATATTGCCTTCTTGTTTACAACAGTAGAAATACCTCCAGAAATGTTTACTCTATCATTATCATAGCAAGCGAACGAAATATTTAGGTCAGTGTAATCACCAAAATTAAAAACTAGAGATGTCCTACTTTTAGATGTTTGTTTTATCCTATGTGACTTATCCACTAAATTCAGAATTTCATCAATATCAATAGAAATATTACTGTAATTACTTTTAAATTTCTTAGTAGAATCTTTGTTACTGAACAATCCCATAATCAGTCTTATCAATCAGTTGTTGTAATGCTTTCTGGTTGCAAGGGCATTTTGGGTCACTGGCTTTATGACTGGCAGGTTTCTTATTATTTTTACAATTGCTGCAACTCGGCTGTTTGGCTGTATTGGGGCAGTTTTTTACATTATGACCCTCCCCAGCACAGTGACCGCACACCTCCTTTTTTCTTTTGCAGTATTTAGTAATATGCCGAAAGCCCTGACACTTGAAGCATCTCTGAACTGAAATGAAATCGTTCAATCTGCAAGAAGTCCAATCAACAAATACTCTTTTCTTAATAATTAAAGCTCTTCTTATATCGGGCTCACATTCCATAACCCAATGTACCACTTCTTTATTCTTCGGTCCCAGCTTGAATAGAGGCTTACATCCTTTCAAAAACTCTGATTTTACTATTCCAGAGTTACTAAAATTCTTGTTATAGATTACTTCGGCCAGTTCTTCATTATTCAATTCCGTACAATGTACAATACATACCAATTTGTAACCACCCAAAATTTTTCAGATGGAATCGCACTTTATAATAGTATTTGTGGTACATTTGCATTTATATAGTGTTATAGTTACGGTTCTCTGAATAGTATTCGATGTTGAAATAAATTTCAATTGTGTTTTTGGGCCAAGCGAGAGCCGTATGTGAAATGTGTAACACTTCCTAATTACACTCTCCCAACAACTCACTCCAACGAGGTGAAAAAGTTACAAAAACCATCAAGTCATATACTGTCTAAAAAGTGAATAGAATGTTGAGCCAACACGCATGTCCTCTATCAAGGCCATACGAGTTTTTACCAAATAATCAACTCAACTCGGCGAAGCCGGCTGTTGGGTTTCTGAATTAAATTACTAAAATATTCTACAACCAGAGTCGAGTGGGAATTAAATTATAAAAATGTAGCTAAAATTACTATGTGGTTTATTATAAAATTTGAATAAAAAATATGCATAAAAGATCGGAAGTTAAGTAACAGATGGAAAAAATATTCATAAATAGAAGTTGAAATTTAACAATATATTGAATTCGAATAAGAATTATTATTTGAGCAATTAGGTTTTTGTCACCTAAGGGTGAAACAATTTCGAGAGTTCGCTTCGGCAGTATGTACAAGTGATATACCAAATTTATTATATGTCCTCAATGATAATAATGCAATTTTCACATACCATAGGCCTACTTTTTTGATTGGGACCAATTTTTCGCGCACTCGATGAGATATTTATTTCACTGATGCTCAATCGGAGTTGGCGTCGTTTTCTCTTCGGACATCTTGGGTCGGCAGCATGTCTGGGTCGCGAATGTTTTTTCTATATTTGAGGTAACCGTACTTTTTTGGTAATCGGAATTTTTTACTTTCGAAGCGATAGAGGAATAAAAAACATGTAACATTTAGAATTGACTAGAAATGGTAAATTTAAAACTTTTGTAGGAGAGGTTTTAAAAACGGACCTCCTCCATACAGACAGATAAATATTTTCTTTAACCGATTTGATTCCTATATTAGTAATCCTATCATCCTATCAGGACCTATTTTCTAGCTGTTATTATCAAATGAGCTCCTTGAACGCCGTTGAGTGAAAGAGAAAAAGAGAATTTTTTTTTCAAAAAAACATTTTTCATTTCTTTTTTACATTTGTACTATTTAATTTATTCAACATAACTAGCATTATTTATTCTCATGTATTTTATTCTACTGATATTTTCCCTATGTAACTCATTCTGTTCAATACTGACTCCTCTCTGCACACGGACTAATCATCCAAGCAGGGTGTCTATTCATATTATATTGTAACTATTTACTGTATTGTATTTATTTCCTGAATAAATTGAAATTGAATTGAATTGAATTGAATTGAATCCTCAGCTTGCCAAAAATGGGTCTCTCTTTGTCCAAGTTCTGAAGCCACAGTTTTTCGAAAGAAAAAGGTGTTGTGATATTAATACACCAATCCTAGCAGATTTAGGTGAAATCCTCCAATAGGAATGCTACAACGGTCCCGAGCTTACAGTTTGACATTATTACGTAACAGAAAACAAAATTTGGAGGAAATAATATTTAAGGTAAAAAATTAAATAATTGATGGGATTTGAATAAGCAATTTTTTTGGATAAACATAAAGAATAAATGCAGAAAGAACTATTCGAAAAAATAATTAAATTTTACGAAAGAACCGGCAGAGATAAATAAAAAAACAGCTGTTTGATAAGCCGGCTAGTGCAAGCATTGGATAAATTTAACCTTTTTGAATAACGTTAATATTCGTTGTATACTACGACCATTGTGTGGCGCTAAAACATGAACAATTTGACAAATTATGTGTGATCTGATATAATATAATAAAAAATGATATGAAATGATCTCATGTGAATACTTAATTTTTAGATTTAATTTTTATCTTTGTTTTTCTCGAGATATTTATTAATGAAGTGGGCTGGTGTATTTTGCACCGTGACACTATATATCTTTTTTTCTTTCTTGAAATGTGTCCATGCTTAATTCCATAGTTTCAATGATGTATTGTATGGTTTACATCTTATCATTACTAGTACTACAGATGCAAAGAGATAAGATTTATAATTTCCTTATCTCATACAATTTCTATTGATACTTTATCCATATGATCTTATCTATTTATACTTTACCTTTGTCCAGAATAATTTATAGTAATGTGTAATCAACTCATCACCTTCAACCCAGACTTATGCCTCTGAAGGGATATATCCTATAGAGATCCATTTATGTTTATATAATGTATCATATTATTGTATGGGAAATGAAACATTTATTATTTTTTACTTTTACTGTAATTTCTTCCACAGCAGCAGTAACGTCATGTATTCTCCATTTTACATAACATAGTACTTGATTTACACATATTCTACCACTGTCCACTCCAGGGTTCAGAATCTTTAAAGAGCTTCATGAAATTAATCACTAAATACTTTGACAAAATTGGAAAGTACCTATTATAGAAGATTGGAATATTAAAAGTTCCCTTTTAAGTGGAAATACTCTTGAACCCAATTTTCATCAAAGAACTGTCTCTTGAGAAAGCTTGCAAAGTTTTCATCGTCGTTCCCTTTTTAAAATAATTGTTATCAACTTCTAACATCAGTTACAAGTCTACATCTTCTTTACTATTAGCTAATTTTATGAAGGTCCTCAGTAAACTAATATTAAATATTAAATTCTATTCAAGAACATTCTGTTCATTAAAATACTTACTGAAAAATTTTTCTCTTATGAATTTTCTCACTGATCTTCGAGACAACCAGAAAATGTTTTCATCTCATATTAATTTCTTCTTAACTCTTTCTCTCAATTTTTGGACCCACAATGAATGCTTTGGATCTGAAGGGATGAGCTCATTTATAATGCTTCAATAAAAGAATTAAATCATCTAATTTAAAAGGATGTGTCCTTTTAACTGTCCTTGAACTGTGTCCAAGCAGGCGCGTCTAGTGCGAGCGATCGCCGCATGCAAAATATAAAGCAAGGTAAAAGACAAACGTATGTCCTAGCTGCCGTGTTTTTAGTCACACATATAGATAAAAATTCGCTCGCATATTTCAAAACTTGTGAGCATTGCAAACGGATAATGCAAGCGAGCACTTATCGTGAATGCGACTAGGACGATGCGTCTAGTTCTACCGCGCGTCTGAAGATAAAACATGCTCTATTTTCAGTCTTTTGAAAGCAACACTACACTTTTTTTGTAGATTACATCTAGGAGACTCAAGTTAAGAAGTATAATACAAGTCAGATCAACAATTATACAATCTTATACAGTAGTTACCTTAATTACTATATCAATAAGTTGAGGTGAGGCTTAATATAAAAGAAATTCTGCTACACTATAAACAGCTTTATCAACTGAGTATTTTTCAATTGTTTTTGAAATATTTCTATATTTTCAAGACTCTAAAAACTGCGGAAGCATGTTGTAGAGTTTCCTACCAATATAACTAGGTTTTTGTTTGAATAAGATACTATTGTGACTCACCAAAAGTGATAATCACCTCAGCTTCTTGTATTATAATCTTGTACATCAAGATTTTGGTCAATATCATTTTTTTTAAAATATAAAGTAGCTTCATACACATATAAGCAGGGTTAGGAGAGTTAGGAGACCAAGTCTCTTGAATAACGGTTAGGAGACCAAGTCTCTTGAATAACGGCCTACATGAAACTAACCTATTTACTCTTTCCATACATCTAACAGCTTTCTTCTGGATCTTGAACACCCTATCAAGGTTTTGTTTTGATGAATTACCCCATTCTATGATAGCATACCTAATATGTGACAGTGAGAGCCGATGGTAAGCTGTAAACAGTAACATTTTTTCTCGATGTATGGAGCCCAGGAAAATCGTCTATCCAACAAAACTCCTATAAATGCAATGTTTTCTTCCAGGTCTAGTTGATTATCGTTTACAAACATGTTTATAGCCCTATCTTCATTTGAATTATGTTTATTTTAGAATCGAAGGTATTAGCATTTTTCACTATTTTTTGTTAATTTCAACTGATTTAAGAATTGGACAATAGATTGCACACCTATATGGGCACTCATTTCTAAATTATCTAGAATGAAATTGCTGAAAATGAGTGATGTGTCGTCTGCAAATAAGAGGACTCAACCACTAATTATTAATTCTTTAGGTAAACGTTTGACATATAACAAAAAAGGCAATGGATCTAGTATTGAACCCTGAGGCACTTTAGCTTGGACCTCTAATTTATTAGATTTATTCTTTACTATTCTACTCCCAACTACTGTAGTTAGTTCTACACATTGTTTTCCCAATAAGATATGATCCAAACCATTTCAGTTCAATCCCATTTATGCCTACATTTGCAGTATTTCCAATAAAGTTCCATGATTAACACAATCAAATGCTTTTGATAGATCTAAGAAGATTGCAGTAGCTTCATCACCTGAATCTATTATATTTATTAGTCTTTCTACTAGATACTGTCTTTGTTAGTCTTCCTTTCTGGAAGTCATGCTCTCATGCCGTTCATCACAGATGAAGTTAGCTTCTTGAAGGTGCAGAAGTAACCTATTTAGAACTACCCCAGTCAGCACAAACGGTATAGTATACGTATAGTTTAGGTCAATAGGTCAATTTTAGGTCATGTGAATCTGGAATGTATTGTATACATAAATTCGACGAATCATGGTTTACATTCATGAAATTAATGTAGTATTTTGAGAAAACTAAAACAAGTGAAAAGCAATAGCCTTTTTGCTTGGAGAATGCATTTATAACCTTTTATGCTTCTATTACAAATTCTGGTATAAGTACAGAATAAGTCAATGTTATGTATATGGTATGTATTAAGATAGGCTATACATATACTATATATATTATTTATATTCGAGATTGACTAAATATTTACATGGCAATACTTAATATTTATCTCAGTTGTTTTTACAATTTAGACAGCTTAAACTTCCCCAGCCCCAGAGAAATGTTTTCCTAGAACAAAGGTAGTGAGTTGGCTGGTGCAGAATAAAGGTGTCGTCCATTTTGATTTAGAGTCTGTTTTTCCAAGCTACCACCATTCCACTATTCCACCCAGTATCATTCGACTTTGAGACACACAGACAGTACACACAGACACAGACACGCTTCTACTTCTGCTGTGTTCGATCTTGCCCTCGCTTTTAGTTGTAATAAATCATTTAATTATTGTACATTAATTTCATTATATGTATAATATTAATTATCTTTTCAATATATTTATAGTTTGAGTTCGTTAGTAGTGTATTTTTGAGGTCAATTTTCAAGAACTGTTGTTCTGGCAGTGTGATGTGAGAAATTAGTTTGTTCTGTTCTTCAGAGTTCAAACTAAGGACAATTAATTATTCGTTCAAGGTAAGTGTGGAAAACGTATTATTTTGTATTTATTCATAATATATAAAAAGAAACTGAATTTTATGTCACTATTGGCTTTGAAAGGATCCAAGAAACTTATAAAAACGTCTTTTAGGTTAGGTTTCTGTATGTTAGGCCTACTGTTTAGCCCCAAATACAAAACTCCAAACACTTAAGTTCAGCTTCATATCAATTGCAGGGTTGAATAAACTTATTGATGTTAGATAATCAAAACTAAAACTAAATAGGGTTAGGGCCTATTGGTTGAACAACATATAAACATCTAGGTACCGGTAACTTATCCCAACTGACAGTTTCCACTGAAATCTGTTTTCAGTCTCTGCTGTGGTTCGAGTATTGTACTTGTACCACACTTAACTTATCTGATTGGAAATATTGAGCTTACCAATATCAATAGCTTACATCGAAATTAATAATATAAGTTGGCTATTGAATCATTTGTTCTGGTGGTTTGAACATTAAATTAAATTTAAAATGGAATTGGCTTCACTTATCTATTTTTACAGCACTGTGGAGATAGGTTAGGTGAGTATGATGTATAATATTGTAAAATCATTTGTTTTGATGATGAATTTCAATGTCTTTACATTATGATGAGTAACCAAAACCTTACTCCACAGAGCATTGTAAAAAGAGCCTAAGTTATATTTCATTTTATAGCCTATATTTACTGTTATATGTCAACATTATGTACCTTATATAAACGATGTAAGGGGTACAGTTATGCTGACATCCTACAATATATAATCAAATGAAAATATTACAAACTAGCCAGTATTAGGCCTGCAAATTTCAATGTCCATCTTCTTAGTAATAGAAACCAATGGGGGCGTATTAGGCAAAGGTTTAAGGAGGTACATGGTACATAAATCAGAGAGTTCCTATGACTATTACCTATGACTTATTACTTTGAAGTGGGTGGGTGCAGTGTTGGTGTATAAGGTGTTCTTGTGCAATTACAAATAAAGTTTCATTAAGTAGTTCTACATTTTATGTATTAGGTTTATTAGGCTTTGGTCTAGGTGATGTCTAGTTAAAATAAAGTTTCTTAGAGATAGTGGGCCTACCTATTTGGTATTGAGTGTCCATCAAAAGTGTACTGACTTCAGGGCAAAGTATTCACTCAAGCTATAGAAAGGGTTCAGGGTTAACCAATTATAGGATCTCAACTTGAATGACTAAATTGTGTACATTATTAAATATTTTTGAACTAATAATTCCAAAACTGTTTTTACCTTTACTTAGACTACTGTGTTGCATATCTAATTGTATTGTGACAGTGTATATCTTATCTCCCTACATATAACTCTGCAGTATAATTCTCTTTTACATCTAACACACATACACTAGAATATGTAAGTGTACTAAAATAATATGTAAACAAATAAAAGATTTGTAAAAAATACTAAAAATGTAGTGCTGACTAAAACAACTCCTAAGGATTTACTTCCCTAAAATACCCTCTGGAATAAAAAACTTGATACAACACTGAAAATTATATAAAACAAAAGATGGTCTGTGAGACTGTCTTCCATTTTAGACAATTTAGTGGGGCCTAATGCCTAAATGTATTTTTATTACTTTAAAGAACTGCCAACCTCTCAAAATAAACCAGCTTAACTTGTACTGCCGTAATTTATGTGTAATTTTTATTTTTACAATATACTTTTTGTTTTCCAGGTTGAGTTCCTCATAAAAATTGGAGGGAATTCTGTAGAGGATTCTGTAACAAGAAGACTGGTGAGACTGCTCACCAATGAAGTTGCAGTTAATTTGAGCTGGGAGGGGCGGAAAGGCAAGAGAGCCTTGAACAAGCTTTCAATCATTCTGATTTTCTGATTTTAGAAAGTAAGTATATTCTACTATCAAATTACAGATTATTTTCCAGAATAAATTTAAAAAAATTTAAACCCTAAACTGAATTTTACTTCCTGTCAAAACCAGTGTAATGTAAGATGTTCTTGGATGTATTATTTTGTTAAAGCAAGTTTCCTAAATATTTCTTTTAAGCCTTATTATGAAAAATAATTTGATTTAATTATAACAGCCAAGCTGCATGCATACTGTCTGCCGAAAATTATTGGACAGCACTGGACTGCATTGTGGAGGGTAAATGCACCAACCAGAAGTTGTTATTGACTAAAATAAGCAAAATGGCAGATTAACATAATTTTATGGCCAAAAACAATGAATCACCACATTTTATAGTCCAGATTTGACAACTGCAATGTGTGTTATTATTAGCCAAAAAGGTTTTTTGACCAAAGCCACGTATGCAAAAAATGGAAATTGAACTTGAATTTATCATAAAAATTAATTAATTTTACAATGGCAATTGGGCCACATTTTTTTGGCAATTAATTGTTGCATTCAATAATCAAAAAAATGGCTGGAAAGTGTTTTATCAGGTAAAATTGGTGATTCAATTGTGTATTATCAATCAAAAACTGGCAAATTGGCTGCATCTTATTGGTCATAAATGGAAATTTAATCAAAACTCCCTTGACCACCACTCCTGGGACCACCCTTGAACACTTTCAATAATTGGGGATGAGCAAGACACCATGCAGTGCCGGTCGTGGTGATGGAAGTGTGATGGACTGTCAGACATGGTCACTTTATTTTGAGCAGTTTGTTTTCCCAAGGTCATATTAAAGGGTTCTACAGTAATAATAATAAAAACAATAATAATACTACAGGACTTGATCTATTTAAATTGGAATACAGTACTGCATGAATAAAAATTGGGGGTAATTAAATTTGTGTTTTATTTGCAAACAGATGATTTCTCCCAAAAAATCTCATGATGCCATTGGTGTTACTATCCCTGCTGGGTGTCAGCTTATAAATATATTTACTGTTGTGTATTTTACATATTAATTTAAAAATGCAGGAAATTTCTCTTATCACAGCTTTTATTCAAGAGACACAAACATTTTCTTGAAAAATGTTGTCTGAAGACATCAGAATTACAACTTTTTCATTGATATAGATGTTGAGGTTTGAAAAATGTTGACAGGTTTGCTAGTGAAGTTCAGAAACTTCTTGTGACTCATCTGCCACTACAGCGTTCTTTTTATTTTATTTTTTTCAAAGTAATAAAGTATTCAGTTGAGATATATTTGTCCTGGATTTCTTGTTTCATGACGAACTGCGTTGTTAATATTAACTTTTCATGTGAAATTTAATGATTTGCAGTCAAATATTTGTTAAGAATAAGTATAACTCACTTAATCTGGCCGAGCGCTTTCGAATCTATGAGATCCATCTTCAGAGGCGTGGGTTCCTAGATCATCATGTCAGTTTTTTGGTTAGAAGTGTTGTGGTTTTTGTAAAATGTGATCAAAAAGTTTGTGAGATTTAAAATACGATCTCCCAGGGATCTACAAACTGAACTGCTCTGATTGTAACAAATTCTACATAGGACAAACAGGCCGCACATTCAAACAACGTTACAAGAAACATTTTCAAGCCCTGACATCAAAAGCTGAATCGAATTTTGCTGACCATATCATTCAAACTGGACACACTTTTACTGACATCAGTACCAACCTACACATTCTACATATAAAATCTAAAGGACACGAACTCAACACCTTGGAACAATTTGAAATATACAAACACATCACACACAATAAACAAAACATTCTCAATGAACAACTAAATTTTAAATCTCACAAACTTTTTGATCACATTTTACAAAAACCACAACATTTCTAACCAAAAAACTGACATGATGATCTAGGAACCCACGCCTCTGAAGATGGATCTCATAGATTCGAAAGTGCTCGGCCAGATTAAGTGAGTTATACTTATTCTTAACAAATATTTGACTGCAAGTCATTAAATTTCACATGAAAAGTTAATATATTTGTCATTAATATAAACAAATTATTGTTTCAGGGGTTATTAGTGCAACACACTGCACTATATTCACCAGCAAGATTTTTGAAAATCGCCTGCGGGAATGGTTTAGGCAGGCAGGAACCAGAATTTGGAATAAGACAAAAAAATCTAATGTTCAATGTACTGTACCTAAGTCCAACAAAAATTGTTTATTTTTAATAAAACCCAATCTATTTCATCTATATTGCTGGCTGTTCATTTAATATCCATTTGTATGACAAGCTCTATGATTTACATTAAATTTATTTTGAAAAGGATATATTTATACTGACATCAAGTTTACATATATTATATGTATTAACATAAATTATATGTAAATTTGTTGCACTAGGGATGTTTTTAATATGTATCTTATATGTCTATGGTGTATGTATTGTTTACATATACTGTTGACATATTATTTACGCAAATGAATGTATAGATTGACCTTGATATACGTATATTATATAATCAAAAGTGGGACATTTGGATGTATTATTTATGTATATTATACAAATGCAATATGTATTATATACCATCTATGGACCTTGGTTGAAGATAAATAATACGTATAATTTACATAGTTGTGCTGACTGGGACTATTTCAAAAGTTTTACTTATTACATTTAAAATACTAATGGGCTTATAGTTTTCTACCTTTTCTCTTCCACCATTTTTGAAGATTGGCAAGATCTTCCCCTCTTTCAAATTATCTGGAAAAACACCTTGTTCTAATGAATGATTGATCAGATGGATCAAAGGGTCTGACAATTGATCTTTACATTCTTTTAGAATTTTACTGGATACCCCATCCATTCTCACAGTCTTTTTATTATTCAAACTATGAATGATATTTGACAACTTGTCTTGGGATACTGGATGAAATTTCAATTCATTGTGAATCCCCTCAGTATTCCACATGTTTAAATTACTAATACCTGTATTAAGAGATTTTTGAAGATTCTTAGCAACCAGTTGATAATATCTGTTATTGAAATTACAAATGTCTACACTATGATCAATATATTTGTTATTTTCGTTAATTATTCTGGGGACACTAGTATAAGCATATCTACATGAGCTACTTGCCTATTTTTGTTTATTACATCCCACACTGCTGTGTGGGATGTAACACACACACTATATATTAATCATTCTTTAAAAAATAGAAACCTTTTCCAATTTCATGTATCTTTTTTCAACTCACGTTCCTTACAAAGCCTATTTATATTTGCCAGAATTAACTTAGAGATGTGTATACTCTGTTCACGGAAAGGGGAGACAATGTAAAACAACGATGCGCGTGCGATAGTGTATCTTCAAACAACAAGACTGATTCGCAGTAGCCGATTCTTAATTAACTACAGAAATACAATTAATGTGCAGTATATAAGTGAACCGGTAACTGTAATAGCGAATGTGATATTGAACTCATTGTGAACTGGTAGAAATTAACCGATCGGTCTACAGCTGAAATGAGTCATCACTTTTACACTCACACAAACGAAAACTTTAGTTTTGGTTTGTCTTTCGTTTGCGTAAACATAGGAAAACACTTTTATTTTTATTTTTATAAGTTAACCTTTTCTACTAACATTTATTGAAAGTACAAGTAGATACATGAATAATAAACACATAAATGGAATGGAAAAATGGATAGTTTTAAATTAAATTGAGAAAAAAGTGTTCTGAACATTTACTGCGCTGTTTCTAGGAAATGTTCCTAATATAAGCATGTAGACATGTCTCTTTACTATCTATTTTCCTATCTCTTTCTATTATTTTTATTCTGTCATTGCATTTCCCCCCTATTTCATCTTACTTACTTTCTACCTTCCTCATCACTCTGTCTCTTTCTGATTTTCATCCATAATCTTTGCAAATCGAGGTTTGTGTATAATGTTTGTAATATCTAAATTTCTTTTGCAACTCATACCTGCTCATAGGACTTCCTCTGCAGGTATAATGGTTTATAATTTTGTTATAGTTGTAGCAGAAGACTAGGGTATAGTCGAAATGATCAGTCGCAAATTTCAGATGACAGCTCTGTATTCTCCCAATCATAGAACTTAAGTGATTGACAAATTCTTATTGACCTAAATAACTATAATAACAATAAAATCCAGTATCTATTCAAAAGAACAATCATAATCATTTGCTAACATATAGTGAAAAGAATCGCAAACAATGCTGGTAATGCAACTGCTATCTGTTACTACTTGTCAAACTAATCCTTAAATAACAAAAGACAAGAAAATTAATATAAATTGTTTTCAGAAACAGACATAATTAAATGTTCACATAACTGTTCCCATAACAATTTCCACTAACGACTTCAAAAATCGATCAATGAAATAAAATAATAGTAATAGAATAATATTAATCAACAAATTAAACAAGCAAAAGATAGCAGAATTCATAAGTTAAATTTAATTATTAATACTTAGAAAGATCTAATAACGTAATTGAAAGGGGTAATTAATCAAGAACAATTAATAATTAATCAAATAAAAATAATATTGTGATAGCAAAATTCCCAAATTAAATTGAACTGTTAATACTGAGAAAAAGTCAATTAACGAAATTAAAAGGGTGATTATTCAAAGACAATTATTAATTAATAATATTCAACAAATAAAAATATTATTATGATAGCCGAATTCTATAGTTAAATTAAATCATTAACAGAATTCATTTATTTTAAATTCCTTCAAGTGTTATTAATTTATATGATTTTAGGAGTCTGCCCACCTTAACTCTCAATTTTAAAAGGTAATGTGTCTCAGGCTTACAATTTAAAAAGTGACCCACTCCAGTGGTTCATAAGGTGGCGTACTACATCATTAATATCCAGAAAACTCTAGTTACGCAATGCAAAGGGGGAAAAAACAACCTAATTCCTATTACTTATTACTTGAGGGCTTGATAAATTTACAAATTTAGAAAATAGCACTGAATCACCAATAATTTACTAAGTATCACTCAAAAGTCTTTTTGGAAATTGATTACTCGAAATGATTACTAGAAATATTACTTCAACTATATTAAAAATTTTTACTTAAAAATTGGCTACTCAAAATAATTAATACCAATAATATTACTCAAAAGTCTTATTTCAAATATTTCAAAATATTACTTAAAAACTGGTTACCGGTACTCAAGACTACTACAAATATTATTACTCGAAAGTATTTCTTCAAATATTCCAAAATATTACTACGGTATCCAAACTATTATCTTGAAAATAAGAAATGTAAATAATAATAATATCAAATTTTCCCAAAATTTTACTATAAAAATATTCAGTATGACTTTTGGAGTCTGTCCAGCGATTGTTTAACTCTCTCTTTCTTATAGTAATGTGTCTCAAGCTTACAATTTGAAAAGTGGCGCACTCGAGTGGTTCATAAGGTGGCGTATTCCAACGATTCACCATGCCATTCTAACTCAATAAAATAAACTTTTCATAATTTTTACAATATTGTGTACAGCAGCTCAACTAGAATAAGGCATGTAACATGACACCGGCCGCTGACATCTGAGCGCCGAGGGGGAGAGAGAAAAGCATTCACCAAGCTATTGTTCTACTTTTCCATTATTTATCCAATCGATAAAGTTTTTCTTTTCCTCTATCTATACAGACCAATAATGTCTCAACACTAATAAAATTATAAAATTTTAAAAGTCCCTTTTGAAATTTTCAATTGTTACTGCAATTTATTGTATTTGAATACAATGCTCAAATACCCGCCGGGTGGTGGTATTTAAAAATTAAGTTTAAAATTGTGTATATGAGGCAATTTGAGGGTGTTTTCAATTAGAACAGAACCAACTTTTGGTTTTTGAAAATCATCCTTTTTGTAGAACACTTGAAATTTAATACTGTTACGGGTTCTATATCTAGAATAACGCTGGCAACACTTAAATTTATCACTCGCACTTTATTAACACAAATTAATCCACAACACGCACTGATCAGTAATGTTTTACACAAATGAATCGATATTGTTCAACTGATAAAATTTTTTCAATATTACTGTACAAAACACAATCACTAAATGTCAAAAGGCCGATCTAATATTAAATAATAACTGTCTAATAAACTGTTCAATAATTCAAGAGGAACGTCGAAGAATAACGATTAACTTATGTAGCAAAAGTCCGTAATACAATAATAGGCAAGAGAATTATTACTACCGTATAGAACTGTCAAAAAAAAGATTATTTTGCGTATGGCAAATACACAACACATATATCACACAACTCTCAAATATATTGTACACTACACGTTTCTACATGAAAAACATAAATAAAACGAATAAAAACATCGTCCTAGTCAATTATTATTGAAATACTCTCACTTCGTCCTGTGATTGAATGCATACTTCCAGTGAATTTAAATAGGCTATTGATTCTGGTGTAGCCATCAGAAAATCTTCCTGTGCACCCTCATAGGCTGTTCCTCCTCCACGATGTGCCTTACTGGACTGTTCCACACTCACAAAAGGGTGAATCAGCCTTCTCCCATTTATGCATAGAATAGGCACATCTCCCATGCTGTGCTCGTATACTCTGTTCAATGCTGACCATGTTTTGCGTGGCAAATCAAAACCTGGTGATTTTTGGGTAATACATGGAATGCCATTGTTCTGCTTTGCTGACCACTCTTGTTGCCAGGCCCCAGTTAAGCTGAAATCTGCTTCTATAGCTGTTATTGCTATAAATAGGTTGCTTATTTCGAGATCGCAGATGGCTTTGATTGGCATCTTGTACATCCCCGCATGTATCCCTAATGTAGGCTTCGGTTTTCCTGTATCTCCTTTTATTCTCTAATGAGGGAATTCATGCATTGAAGATTTGGGGGTGGAATGTGACTCAACACCAGGAGCCATTCTGTAGGGGTAGATTTCAGAACACTGGCTATCATTCTCATTGAGTTATTCAGCTATACATCAATAAATAAAAATAAAAAATAAATATAATTTTATTGCCGTTCAACATTACAATAGTTAAGGACAACGTCATAAATTATAGTTCAGCAAACATGGTCAATCTATATAACATGGAAGGTTTTAAAGTAGAAAACACCAGTCAAAATAACATAAAAGTAAAATATTACATAGAAGAAGTAGTAAGCCTACATACTAGAAAATAGCTCAACTCAAAGAATGATATTTTGAAATTCGAAAAATTATTTAACAGTATAAAATGGATTTTTAATTAACCAGCTGTGTAGCCTTTTTCTGAATAATTGAAATGGAGCATCAATCCACTCATGTGGTAATTTATTGAACATTCTCAGTCCGACAGCATCATAGCTATCCAGGGATTTAGTCAGCCTACAGAAAGGTGTTTCAATATTTCCGTTACCCCTAGTATTGTGAAAATGTATATTTCTTCTAAGCTGATGCTTAGGCAAGTTATTTTTCGTATATAAAAGACAAGTAAAAATATACAAGTTTATTATTGTTAGTATACCTAATTCAGAAAATAACGGTCTACAATGAGCCAATCTTTCCGAATTTGTGATTATTCTTATTACTTTTTTTTGAATTATCAATATATCCTGAACATGTGGACTATTCCCCCAGAGCAAGAGCCCATACGCGATTATACTCTGAAAAAAAGCAAAGTATGCAGATCTCACATAAGACGTGGGGACACAGCCCATCAAATTTCTCAGCAAGTATACCACTCTGGATAATTTGGAAGTAACATATCTAATGTGTGGTTCCCAAGACAGTTTGCTGTCAATAAAAACACCTAAGAACTTGACACTACCCAAACGGCTCTCCATAGGTAAACTCTTCAAGCTAAAAATATTTTCTTGTGTTTTATTCTCATTAAGTGAAAAACCATTGGCTCTGAACCACTTTGAAGCCTCAGACAAACTGTTCTTAGTTTCATTCTGGAGGAACTCGAAATTCGAACTTACATTGAAAAAAGTTGTATCATCCGCATATATTATAGAATGAGTATTGTGTACACAGAGTGGCAGGTCATTTATCATCAATATAAACAATAATGGTCCTAAAACCGATCCCTGCGGCATCAATTTTACAAACATGAGAGCTATTTATCCATACTGGTGCACAGTATTCAGCAGCTGAAAAGACAAGGCTAGGGTTGAAGAGCATAATTGTAGAAGCTGAATCTCCTCATGTAGTTCCACAGAGCTTTTGAATAATATTGTTTTGGGTTTTCAGTTTTTCTGCTATTTTTGTTAGGTGCTCTTTGAATGAAAGAGTCCTGTCAAGTATCACACCCAAGTATTTGGGAGCCTTATTGTGTTTAAGGCTTGTATTTTCAAATTGAATTCTAAGCTCTCTGTTAGCTTCTTTATTATTCAGGTGGAAGCATGCAACTTCTGTTTTGCTGGCATTTGGTTGGAGATGCCATCTTCAAAAATACCTTCCAATTTCTCTCAAGTCATCTGTAAGGATCTTCTCTGACTCCTCAAATGACTTACATTGTAATGTAAGTACCCAGTCATCAGCATAGCCATGTTTTTTAGACATGGTTCCAGGCATATCAGAAATATACAGACTGAACAAGAGAGGGGCAAGCACTGAACCCTGAGGCAGACCATTCTTGAGTTTTCTTTGTGAGCTTGAATCAGAGACCCATGATGACTTTGAAAGTTCTATCACTCAGCATATTATTCATAAGGCGAGCTGTCATTTTGCACTTGATCACTTTTAGGAGCTTATAGATCATACCTTCTCTTCAAACAGTGTTGTAAGCTGCTGATAGGTCAATAAAGGCAGCAGATGTTTTAATTTTTTTTTTGAAAACCAGCTTCAATGCATGTTGTAAGTGACAGGACTTGGTCTACACAGCTCCGGTTTGGCCTGAACCCAGCCTGCTCAACAGGTATATTTTCAAATATTTTCTGGCATACTCTATTATAGATAAGCCGCTTCAGTAGTTTATATGTCACCAATAGTGATGCAATTGGTCTGTAACTCTTTGCTGAGTTAGCTGGTTTTCCTGGTTTCAAAATTGCTATAATTTTTTATTGCCTCAGCTCTTTGGGTATATTATCAGTTTGCATAATATCAGTGAAGAATTTAGCCAGCCATACCTTTGCATATTTTCCACATTTAACCAGAAATTCTGGGTTTACACTATCAAATCCTTGTGCCTTTTCAGAAGCTACATGCTCAAGAGCTGATGAAATTTCTTCTGGGGTGAAAGGGTGACTGTATCTGTTGCCTATCTCTCCAGTCAACTCAGCTCATGTTATATTTTAGTTGAGTGTTTTTTGTCTACTTGTGCTCTGGATGTTTCCACTATGTGAGATGCTATTGTGTTTGCAGAGACACCTGCTTGTTGTCTTTTCATTGATGCTCCACTGCCTAGTTTTCTTAGAAGAACCCATCCTTGTCGGCTTGAGGTTTGGAAGTTCATATTCTCAACCACATCCATCCATTTCTGTTTTCTTGTCTCATCAAGACTATGAAGGAGCTCATCTGCCACCTCTTGCTGACCCATCTCCAAGAAGCTTTGATAAAGTTCATCACTGTTCTGGGATCAGCCTGGGATATATTCCCTGCAATATCCTCTTGGGATGCACGTTTTAGCTGTACTTGTGACTGTCCCAACAAATCGTTTATAATTTTCCCAGGCATTTATCCAGTTCTTTTGAGTATCACTCCCAGTCAGCTTTTTGAAATTTTCATCTTGGATGTGGTGTGGAAGTCACAGGTGGGACCTGGTGACCTATTTTGATGAAAACTGGATGATGCTGACTGTGTAGGAAGTCACAGAGAACTCTTCTGGTGAGTGGAAGTGGTTGGCCCTTGTTATCAATTGAAGAAAAACATAGATCTGGATTGTACTCCTGCCTCCATGCTGCTGATTTGAAGGTGAACCAATCTTTTGCATCAAACACAAGATTAAGATTTTCATTTTCAGCCCATTTCTACCACATCTTCACCATTTGCATCACAGTCCCTGTACTTCCACTGTTCATGGTGACTATTGAAATCATCTACATAAACTGCAGGGTGAGGCTGTATTGGAATCACTGCAGTTGGCCATGGATGGTTTGTAGATGTTTGTCACTGTGATATTCCCTATCTTGACTATAACAGCATTGATGTCATTGTCTGATGAGGTGGAGATTAGGTTGGCTATATTGCATCTCACATAGGTTGCAACACCATATACATTATGATAAGTAGTACCAAGCAGATCATAGCCAGGTATAGTACCTCTTCTCTTCAGCTGCTCCTCAGAGCTACAGTGTGTTTCCTGGATGGCAACCATAGCTTATACTCTCTACATTCAAATGGCAAATTTGGACTAAAGGCCCAAGATTTCTTGTCTGGTAGTCCTTAAAAGGACTTTTAGGTTTAAAATTGGTATGTGTGTTCCAATTTGTGGTGTTGTGTTGTGTTTGGACAGGAGTACAGAAGTTTTTCTTACCGCCAGTATGTGCTAGTCCACTTAATGTTATCCAAGGTGCACCATGTGGGGGCGAACTAGCAGTGGAGCTTCAACAGTAAATTCATTTCAATCCGTGAATCACTGCCAATGTCCAACAAATACCAACACCCTCAAAAGGTGGACATCCCAATGGCAGGTGTTATTGCCAAGGTTCAATAGAATCAAAATAATAGGGACAGATAAAAAGTAAACATAGATAATGAACACAGAAAAACTGAAAGTCAATTGAATGGATAACTTGAAAATAAACAAAGACAGAGAGAGAGAGAGAGAGAGAGAGAGAGAGGGGGGGGAACAAAATTGTGAGTCTGGTACAGCAATCCTTGGATCACTAGAGCAAAAGAAGATAAGAAGGAAGGGCTCCAGTGATGAAGAAATAGTATGGGAAAAGAAGATAGGAAAGTTCAACTATTGATGGTACCAGAAGATTTTGTGTAGAAGGAAGAGAGAAGAAAATGAAAGAAGACACATTAACAGAGGAAAATTGAAACAAAGGGCCAAGTCATAGGCTTTAGGAAAGAGAAAGAACATTCCTGGGCTTTCACCAAGCGCTGTTGACGGTTGTGCTATTTTGACTGCTGACACAGCACAGCCGTGTCAGAAAAAATATCACTACAGACAACGAAAGTTCATTACATGGTTTGTAATAGCACCAATGGGATTGCACTCTCCATATTAATGGAAACGGGAGCTGTCACTACTGCCACTTATCAACGTAGAACAAATGAACTCATTTACAAAAGTATCTCTCTTATTTATATATTTTTCCATAATCTAGATATCTCTCCATTTTCTATCAACTTCTACCAAATTCTAAAATAAACAGATAAGAACTCTCACACTTTCCATAATATTTGATAAGATTACATTAAATTCAAATTAAACACCTAGAATATTCTACAAAGCTCAAAACAGGCATCATAAAAGTGTCAAAAGAAGAGTAATAGATTGCTTTGTCCAGAAACTTGTTGACACAAGCGATAACACTGTAAATCCTTCTTTCCGTTCACAACAATACTTTCAACCAGATTACTTTTGGATATCAAATTTAATGCCAAGTAATACAAGTAATAGGGGAGACACTAAATAACACTACTGTAATATCTTTGGGCAGAGTTTTTGTTTCCAGAGACAATTTATTAAATCAAACAACCATGATTTTCTTTCAGCCCTTCTTTACATTGTCACCCAGATATCATGATAGACCTAGACTCTTAGTCCAAAAATGTACTTCTGATTTTCTACTGTTTGCTATGGATTTATTGTTTCATAAATAATAGAGATTTATTAGAAAAATAATTACATAATAATTTGTTTGTTTCTAGAAGGCATAAAAAATAATGAGACACAAATTTGAGTAATCTTTAAATTTTTCGTTGTTTCTACAGTAATGGGCACTACATATCATTCTTTTCATCAAACAAAGCAGTGCCGTATTTACAGGGCCAGTCTAGTGGAAAGGGGATGACTTTTGCGGGAAGGGTTAGACTTTTGGTACAATAAGTACAATTACATTGTAGTAGTAGGTTGCTACACAGCAGGGGGTGAAGGAGGAGTCTTTTAACGGTAAATAAAGGCAATATTTATGACAATTTATTTCGAAACAGGGGTTCGGGAGTATTCCCCGAAAAACTTTTGAAAAATAACCTCTCTCTGAAACGACATTTCAAGTGGTTAGAGGAATGAATTCTTCTAATTCAATAATTCAACCCACTTCATGTGTCAGAGTGAATCTTATCTTGCTCTTGTGTTAATGTAAATGGGAGATCCAGACACTCATAGGGTCCTACTAGAAACTCTGATATGTTTGATCCCTCGCCGCTCCTGATTGAGGTACCGTACATTATACAGTATCGTAGGCTACTTGAAAATTTCTTTCAAAGAGAGGTTTGGTGGGTAGGCTACTCACCTGGAAACTTGTTAAAAAACAATTCATCTGACACCAAATTTTTAGCGATTCCAGACATCTTCTTTGACTATTCTGCCAGATATTGTCTCACAAGGCCTGCTAAAATTTCAAAATTTCTTCATTCTCTGGGGAAGGGAAGCTACAGTTCCCCACAGTTGTGCCACTGACATAAATTGCTAATGAAAAATTAAATTTATAGGAAAAATTATTGCTACGAATGCAAAACAAGCAGTTGTTCACGCACTCATTCTACATACATCGTTTTCCATTCATAGATGAACGTGACTCAAAACACATTGAAAGATGACTCTTCTCATTCTCTTTCATTGGATGTCCTTCTTACTCCTATTCTTTTTTTTGCGACCATCACACTCAATTGAGCATCTCAACAATTCTACAGACTTCCTGAACAATCGAGTCATGTTCTACTATATTCTATGACCTTCCATGGCCTTCTAAAAGCATCTAGTGGCCTCCAGTTCTCTGTTTACCTCGTATGACGACTATATAAGAAATCCATTGAATCAGTTAGTTTTAGTTCTACAAAGCTGGCATGACATATTGTGTTACAGATCTTGTGTGAGATAATCCAGTGCCATTGGAGAAACAGCGCTTGATTCCATTGTAAAGTGCAGATACAAGTGTTTACTATTTGTGCAGCTTACTAACAGTTTAAAGACGTTGTGTCAAGTGATATTATTTGGGACTGTCAAATAACGTATTGGACTGTCTTTTGTAAGTGTTTAGTTGTTCTTTTATCATTTCTTCCTACATTATTGTACAGTTTATTGGACTCTTCTTTATTTTATTATTGATTGGCCTATAATTAATTATTTATTAATTCTTGTAAATAATTACTGAAAATAAGTATTGGCTTGTCATTTGTTGATCTGTTTTTCTTTATTAATTGAACTTGCAATTAGTGTGTGTAAGTATAGACTAATTTGTGTAAATAAAGTGCAAGTGTGAACTTTAGTGTTGCCAGCCTTATTTTAGCCATTAGAACCCGCAACATTATTTTACTACATTATTCGCAATTGAAAAACTATTGTATAACCACCTGAGATCTCTCAACAATTTTTTGAGGCTTTAGGGTGTGTAGGGTGCTAAGTGATATCTGAGTGAATGTAAAGAAGGTTAATAACACGAGTCTGCTTGTTCTGCCAGAGAAGTCCTCAGCCATGTATTGACAAGCCGCAGAGTTGAGAAAACCCTTTTGGAATTGGCATTATTAACAAGTACCGGTACTGAAGTGCACAATATTTGCAAACAGTGGCGTAACTAGACGGTCAGTTGATGGCGGGGGGATGTCTAATGATGAAATGGGTAGGCTACAGGCACTATACAGTACACCAGGGGTTTCCAAACTTTTCAACCCTCAGGTCAAAATAATTACCCTGGTACGACCGAGGGCTAGAACCGTTTTCATTTTCTACTATCTATAGAGTGTTTTAGGAGGAATCCTCCCCTCCTCCTCATCATACTCTCATCCTACTTCCCCTCTCATACCTCCACCACTAACTCCTTATTATCCACAACCTCCTCCACCTATGAGCACGTACTTGTTCCTTATTAGGAACAAGTTCCTTATTAGAAGAGAAATCTCCAGGGCCTTCTTTTAAGTGGTAGATTGAATAGGATTTATGTAAAAAAAAGCTGAAAAGTTCGATAAAACATGTTACAACTCTGTTATTGACGTAATTATTGTAATATTTCATAATACACACAAAAATTGTTATAAAAACTAGGGCTTTAATGTTTTTAGTGAATTAACTTGTCAGCCTGTGGACCACTTATCTATACCTTCTAAATTCGTCAAGTATGCTCCTTCAGCAAACATAAAACTGCTAAATCTGATAGTGAAATGATATATTGATAATTAGTACAATCAAGTAATTGAGTAGTGGAATTAATAGTAGAAAATAATATTAAGTAGCAAAACCCAATAAGCTGTTAATTGCGGGCCGGATTGCTCACACTGTCGCGGGCCGGATTGATCACATTGGCGGGCCAGATTTGGCCCAAGAGCCGTAGTTTGGAGACCCCTGCAGTACACCATAAAGAGAAGAAGGAGTTCTCTAACAATACTTCAATGTATAGTTTATTCAAAAAGGAAATTTTTTGAAACATAATCCTTTTAAACCACATTTTAAGCGATTCTAGACACAAATTCATACATTCTAACCCAAATTGTATGCCAAATTTACATTTAGTTTTGCACCATTGTCAGTGGGAGATCTGAACTCTCATGCTAAAAATGTATTGTTCAAGTATCCAAACTTTGAAGCACTAAATTATGGTAGCTAAACTATTTTCACTCTACTATTTTTGATCCCCCACTTCATCTAATTGGGGTACAGTAAATTACCGTATAGAAACGTCTTTAAAAAGAAGAACGGGTTTTCTAACAGTAGTTCAAACTTCATGAAGCTTGTTCACTCAAAAGGGGGTTCGGGATACTCCCCCGGAAGTTTTTTGAAAATAATTCCCTTTTAAACCACATTTTCAAAGATTCAAAACGTCTGTTTTTCTCTTTTGTCAAAAATATTATTAAAATTCCAAAAATATCTTTTTTTCGGGGTCTCTGGGGGAAACTATCTCCTGTATCACCCTCATAGTTACGCCACGTTTGCAATAGGAGATTGTTGGTTTTTCATTGCTGTCTAATTTTTCTCGTTTTTCTACAACTTTCAATCATTTTCTACTTTCCATTTTTCTCTGTTTTTATTATTTCCCTTCCTTCCACTTGCTTCTTCTTCTTTTCTTCTTCTTCTTATTTTGCGTTGCGGAGGGGGGAGAATTTCCCCTATATTAAAATCTTAAGAATAGAGAATATTTATTTTTTGCAATCATAAATAAAACAAATACTTGAGACTAATACAGAAATATACAAACAAAATGAAAACGCTTTCACAGCTAATAATATATTGGCATTGCCTGCAGAACAAAATGTTTGAGCGCTGGCAACGAGTAATCAGTAATATATAAGAATTAATTAATAAGAGAAACGTATGAATTGTTGATTGTTGTAGGTATTTTTAGCAGCCAAAAGTGGTGGAAACCGAATATCCATTTTCTGTGGTGGCACAATAATTGGAAATAGAACTGTTTTAACAGCCGCCCACTGTGTTTTAGACGTTAAGTGAGTTGATTTTATACACATTAATTTTCATTTAGCTGTAATCAGTCGATTTGATTATTATAATTTATTCTCTATGTAAATTAGATATCCAATTATTAAGCGTCCATGAAATCAGGATTGAAGCAAAGTAATTGTAATGCTGCCAATCGGGCAGCTGACTTTCAAAGAATTTCAACCATTGCCAACATGTGAGTAAAAAAGAAATAGACTATTGTTCAATGATAATATTTGTTTGCCACTAGACTTGTATTGGCGTTTTTTCCAAAATGGAATAAAAATGTTCAAAGCACTAGACGACTATAGAATGTTTAGGTTTGCCAGCAGGATTGTTAAAAATAAGGTTTATGGTGAACTTAACGCTCCGCGCTTCTACTCACCCAATTAATTTGATGCTGCCAACAGAGTAATAAAGTAATTGATGGTTATGATCCACATTCATCACAAAAAATACTAAGGTGAGTGAGAATTCATGTTGGAAATGAATAAATAAATAAATAATAAATATTCACATTCTATGCAGATATTGTTGGCTAGGTCTTTGTGAGATTTCAAAATTTGGTAATCACATCACTTTTTGGAAGATGTTACGATTTTTATTAAATCATTAAATGCGCATAACATGATTATTATAGTTATTTAGGTACCGGTACCGCATTGAGAGCGTAAAGATCAACTTTATCACTCGAGCTAAACAGTTACCGCACGACGCATAGCAGAGTGCGTTAATTTTGTGAGAGTGGTGAAGAAGCTTTACACTACTTGAAATAATACAACATTTTTCCTTCAGCTGCAGTCTTGGATTTCTATTCTATAATTTTATAGAATCATTTCTGCTCAATACGCCATCATTAAAACTTTACCTGGCAGCAATCAGCCGACAATAGCTTCAATGTTACCAGTCAAATGATAATTATTATGGTTTGATACAATAATTTGGTGTCTTGTATGATGCAGGATGTAAGTATTTTTGTACAACAGTTTACAAAAGATCATTTAAAAATTAATTTAAAGACAGTTAGTTTTTATTGAAACATGAATAATTGTGAAATAGTTGATAAAAAATATAATTTTGAACATCAGGTACAATATTTGTAGAATGAAAGGTTGGCAACACTGGCGAGTGTGAATGAAGCTATGTCATCAGCATGTTTGGATTATTTTTCTTGCAGTTATCTATAACAAAGCGGCTATTTGTGCTCTCATTATAGTATGCAAAGCAGATGACTCCTGCACTCTTTTATTTTTCTGCACTCCAGCTGACTCAACCGCACTCCAGGTGGGCTAGCTGTAGACAAAAATGTGATGTTTAACTCATGCTGAAAGAATCTTGCTGCACTCGCCTTCAGCTCATGTGTAGGCTGACAATGCATTTCTCTCATGCAGCAAAGAGCTACTTTTTGCGCACTAGTTACACAAATAATAACTATTACTGCTTGCACATTAGTAAACATCAGCTGTTTTATGATTAGTTTTCAGCATTTAAACTAATTCTTTACAAGTAGTTTTAGGAAAATATAATCATATACTAGTAGTTCTGTGAACAGTAGACCTCATGTCCAAGAATAAGGGTGCTTGTAAAGTAATTTACTCTACAATGAAAATTAATTTCGCAATTTATTTGTTTATTCAATGTTTCCAGGGATTTATTCAAATGTTGTATGCTCTTATTCATGCTGTACTTTTTTTGTATCGGTAGTAAACCGGTCGCCATATTGAATTTGAGAAATATATATATACATCGCTGGGCCTAGGAATAAGGATCATCCATATGAAAAATCATAGCAATTGGTCTAGGTAGCCTATATGCAAAGTGCTAAGTCTTTTGCTGTTCAAAGACAGTGTAAATAACGCAGCTAAGGGGCCTGCCATATGATTAAAAACTGTTGACTTCTATCAGCTGTACCTCTAAGCTGTTTGGCCGGCAAGTTCAGTAGGTTAGTTCTATAAAATGGATTAATTAATAATAATTATTAGCTCCCCTATTAAAATTTGGAAAAAAATATATACATTGCTGGGCCTAGGAATAAGGAACATCCATTTGAAAAATCATAGCAATTGGTCTAGGCGTTCGTCTGTAATCGTGAGACAGACAGAGAGACAGAGGAAATGCCGATCGTCTTAAAGGGTAGACCTCACTATCGTTCGGTCAATAATGTCTTTGATGTGATTTGCAGCATTGAAAGGTACTTCATAAATAATAAATAATTGAACTAAACTATATTTTCCAGTATTCTTGAACATCCGGAAAAATTCTGTATCGGTGGAGGCATCATTGATTTGAACAACATCACACTCACCTCTATATATGAAATTGGAAAAGTCATACCTCATCCAAAATACAAAGCCGATTCTCTACTGCATGACATAGCTGTGATAAAGGTACAGAAAATGCTTTTCAGACAATTGAATTTTCCTTCAATGAAAAAGTTGTAGATAGTTCTATGAAGTTTGGGGAACTAGATTTTCCAACTTTGACTCAATTCTACAAATTAGAAAGTAATTCATCAATAATTTTTCAAAAGCTCTGGTTAAATAAGCCACCTCTGGGACCTGTTGCATGAATATACAGTACTAGTAAAACAAGTCTATTTTACAGGTCTAAAATTTTCATCTTTACTTGTCTAGTAATTTGTGTTGCACCAAGAAACTGCTGTAGCTCGTTTTATTGTTGTTTTTTTTTTAATAGTAGGTTTTATTTCAGTTCTATTTCCTAGTTTTGTTTTAGTAGAATTTTGCAAATTACCAGTCACCTGTTCAACTTTTAGATTGTGGAGGCCATTTTGAGAGAATTGCACATCCCAAGTGTTATCTAAATAATATAAACTAGCCAAGAAAATACAAGCTATAGTCCATGCAAATACTGCATTATAGAGTAGTATGACAATACTATTTCATATGACAAGAAAGGAGCAAGTGAATATGTTATGTAGAAAACTGTCTAGGGAAATATATATTATTAGAAAGCTTAAATACTGTGTAAGCTTGGAAGTGCTTTTGACAACCTATTTTGGTCTTTTTCATTCCCTGATAACATACCGGTATGGAGTTATACTATGGGTATGGGGTAATTGTAGCACTGCTTATAAGATACTTATTCTTCAAAAAAGAGTGGTTATAATAATTAATTGATGGCCTTCAACAAAGAGAATCTTGTAGAGAAAGTTTTGTAAAGTTTCAAATCATGGCAGTGCCAACATATTATATATCTACCATAATTTAATTCAAGTCAAAAGTAATTTAAACAATTTCAACAGCATTGGGCACTCCTATAACACAAGAAAAAAGTTGGATCTTCCTATTACCCAAATATAAGATTGTCAAAAACACATAAGAGCCATTTCTACCAGAGATTCTTGATATTTAATAAACTTCCACTATGGGTACGTAATCTGCCAGAAAAACATTTTAAATTAGTTGTCAGTAGATGGCTGAAAAATCAGCCTTTTTATAATCTCAATGAATACATGGACTCCAACCCAAATACAATTAAAAATGACTGAATTGTAAGCCACCTGTTTGTGAATCTTATGACTTTGTTTTTGATATGCTGATCTATGAGTAAGCTATGAGAAATTGTAATAATACATAATATATCATTAATTTATACAAATTTTGTGTAATCATTGTTGATTTTATGTGATGACGTAGCCTATTGCAATTGTTTTGTTTGATGGCAATAAATATTCTTATTCATATGGGAATATGAGCGCGTTCTAATTTTTTGTTCACATTTTGACAATCATAAGCCTTTGTATGAAAATGTGACCACTTGATCAGCCTCACTCAGCTACTGAGCGAATTGGCAGCACTGTACCTTATAAGTGTAATACTGCAATCTAAGTTTTGCCTAGACTATATAGTGGTACTACTACTTTTCAATGGTCTTCAACTGGTAAATTGGGAAATTCTGTTGCATGAGCACTCAAAAAATTTCACCAACATTGAAGTCGGTGACCTAGAAGTATTACTAGTGTCTTTTTATCAAGTTCTGTTGTATCAGTTATTCATGTGATATCAGTTACAGCAAAATATTGGACTAGGCTAGTATTATTTTTACAGGAAAATATACAGTGGTAAAAATTGCATTTCAACAATCAGAAGAAGTGGTAAAGCTAGGCTATAACTACATTTTCATTAATTTCCGTGTTTGGTTCAATTAAATGATTGAAGATCTTTACACTACTTCCCAATACTCCTGATGAAGATAAAAATGCTTAAATAATAATTTGTTCAAAACATTATCATTTAAGCATCACATTCAAACTAAGGGTTAAGGGTTACCCTCAAAAATTAAGTCTCAGGGTTTCAAATTCTGTTGACTTTCAACTTTATAATTCAAGTTTTCGAACTATTAGCAAGAACTGCTGTTGTTATATTTGTAGTATAATCATAATTCACAGGAATATGCTTGATGCAGACTTTTTAGTGCTGGTATAGCTGATGATGCCTTCAGGAATCCGAAACTCCTGTGTTGGTAATACGTAGATGATAGTGATGCTATAAATTCATTGGACCACTGGATCTACAGTTTCAGGAAAGCTCCAAACCACAAAGAGAGTGATAATAAAGTATGCTAATTGCCAAATTTTGTTAACAGGTCAGAGATAAATTTCAGTTCAGTGAGTACATGCGTCCTGTGACCTGGAGTAAATCCACTCCAGCTGATAACACCACTTGCAATGTCAGTGGATGGGGAGTACAGGTGAGTTTCATTTCATCAGCATGACGATTACTTTGTAAGGACTGTTATAGAACTCAATAAGATGATAGACCTCCGGAGTGGCTGCAGTCACTCAGAGCAGTAACATAGATCAGGGAGTAAGGTTGATGGTTTGTCTATGGTAGTAGGCACTGAAATCCTTTCTATAAAGAGCATAATCCATAGGCGTAGCCAGAAATTTCTCAAGGGGGGTCCGTCAGCCAGACCCCCCTCTATCACTAATCTCCTACCAATTCACTAAAAAATTTGTTAAAACAAGTCTATTTTACAGGTCTAAAATTGTCATCTTACTTGTCTAGTAATTTGTGTTGCACCAAAAAACTGCTGTAGCTCGTTTTATTGTTGTTTTTTTACAACAGTTTTTTTAAATTCACTAAAAAATTTGTTACTTGATAAAGTATCATTTTTTTACTTACCTTATATTGAAATGGACCTTATATAACTTCATGACCTGCTTTTTGCAGGTCAAACAATAATTATTGCATAAACAAAAAACTCAAACAATAATTATTGCTATAATAATTTTTCTATTCATTTTTCATAAATATATCATGTGAATGTATTTCTTTTAAGAGAAAATCGAGCAAATTCAAATACAGAAAGCTATTATGATTAAGTTACAGATCCTTATAAGCCTACCCTTGACTGAGAAAGATGAACTCTATGTCTAAAAGGTTTGTCCTATAAAAGGTTTTCATACGTGAAGATTAGCCTGGATAATGTTACAGCAAGAAAAAATACTATACTTTTAATATTTTAAATACTCTAATTAACTGAAAAAAATACTTTAATTACAGAGGGGAAGAGGCGAACAAGGCAAGCTTCCTTGGGCCTCAACGTCAAGGGGTCACATCATTCTACAAATGTAAGCAAGTTACAAAATAAAAATAAAATAAGTGGCCCCCAAGTTTCCAGCTACTGAATTTAAGCCATTTTCCTCCAATTTAGACTTCTAAAGGCCTCTTAAAAGTCTTAAGGCTTTTCGGGCCCGTTTTTATTTCCAGTATATTCATGTGAAGTAGAGATTAAAGTACGCTGCTTCTAGACTATTTTAAATTTCAACGTTTATACACCAGGGTCCCCTAATCTCCTCGGCTTTGGGCCTTCATAGGCCTGACAATGCTGGTGGGTCCCACTATTTTCGGAACCCCTAAACGTGTGTTTGAAGGTTCCCCAGACCACTTGAACGAAGTTGACCCAGGCAGTAGGCTTGATAGGAGAAAAAGTTTTTTAATATTTTTGTAGACGGGCTTCAAATGCTCATTTCTATTACTTACTCCTCATATCTGATACCCTATAGAGTTTATTGTGATCGTGAAATTTGAATTTGAGTTTATTGTGACCTAGAATCAATCAAAAATAATATGTGGGAAGAGGTTGATAACAACAAAAAAAGCTTAGAGTTGCACTTTCAAGACATGGCATTTTTTCCAGTGGAGAACCCATAGACTCCCCCAAAGCTTTGGGGTTCCATCATCATCTATATTATAATTACAAAATTACTAAAGTTAATGTTTGGAATTGGATGTAATATTAATTCATTCTCTTTTTGCAAGTTGAATCAAGTTCAGTCAGTCACAATAATTTTTATGTAAAAGTAGTTTATATTTATACATTAACATTTGTTCACAACTAATTAATGAACTAACAATATACGAAAAGAGTGTTCAAGTTCTTAGGCAAACGAGTTATAAAAGCAGTGATTTATGGAATTTAAGCTTTCACTTTAACCAATTTATAAACTTCATTTTTGTGAATACTAGTATAAAATTGCTGCTTTTAAGCCTCAAAACAAAGCTCTCAACATCAAAATTCAAAAAAATTCCCATAATGTGAACTAAAATGAATGAACTTAAGCTTTTCTAGACATGAGTCTAGAATCTTTTGTTATCCGATTTTAGAGGGACTATTTATCGAAATTTTCCCGGGGTGGGACCCCCAACGCCCCTTACCATAGGGGGTATTCCATACCCGGAAGGGCCCCCAAATCTCCGATAACCCGGGGGGTAACCCGCATGAAAATATTTTCGCTACGCTATTGATGTAGAATATAATATTGTTACGGGTTCTAATGTCTAAAGTAAGGCTGGTAACACTAAAGTTCACACTTGCTTTTTATTTACACAAATTAGTCTATTTACTATCATTTCAGCTATTGATAGCTCCTTTTTCGTGTCCTTTTTCGAGCCCCCTATGTTGGGCGCCAATCTATCAGGCCCCACGTTGGGCGCCAATCTATCAGGCCCCACGTTGGGCGCCAATCTATCAGGCCACCTCGACTCCTCCTCGAGTTGTGCCTGATTGATACCAGGATTTTCTCCTGGTTGACTAGACTCAGTCGGGAAATGGGGGGGGTTAGGAAAAGAGGACACACTCTTCGTAGGCTTATCCTGCTTTTTAGCAGCCTTATCCCGGCCTACTTCTTCCTTCCTTCGTCCGGAGGCCTCTGCTCGCGGACAGGGTGAGTTAACACTCGGTAAGGAAGGAATGGTTGGTTCTATTACGGAACGAGGAGTCCTTGGACGGGGTTGGAACACGCGTCGCTGTCTGTGAACCGCTCTGAGAAGGAGGAGGAAAGGATATTTGCAGTCTGAAACCGCAAGAGGACCCGTGCGTGTCTGTAACCGCACGAGAGGATGGAAAGAGCGTATGCAGTCAGTAACCGCAAGGCTCGGGAAGGGTGTGGGAGGAATGGGTGGAAAGACAGGGGACTTATAGCGACCGGGGTAGTCGTCCTAAGTAAGTATTCGGGTTAAGTGGCCCTCGAGTGGACTCACTTGGAATACTATTAGAACAAGCTACGAGCTGGCCACTGTTCAAGTCCCGCTGAATCCATCAGCACTGGCCGTTTTATAGGCCCGAGTGTAGGCGAAGTGCGGGGGAGGAGTAATTAATTGGGAGATGGTAGATTACCGGACCACCGGCGCGCCGAAAATGCGCGTACGGTACCCTCTTACCACCCCCCTAATTACCCCGCCGCTGCTCCACCGTCGAGCGTCGCTCACTCACTTTTACGAAATTAACGATATTAATTTCGTATTTCCTGCCGTCACAAATCACTTTGTGACATTACACAAATTAATTGTAAGTTCAATTAACTAAATAAAAACAGATCATCAAATGACAAGCTAATACTTATTTTCAGTAATTATTTACAAGAATTAATGAATAAGTAATTACAGGCTGATCAATAATAAAAGAAACAAGAAACAAGAGTCCAATAAACTGTACAAATGAATAATTATTTACAGGCTGATCAATAATAAAAGGAAAAAGAGTCCAATAAACTGTACAATAATGCAGAAAGAAATTATAAAAAGAGCAACTAATCACTTACAAAAAACACAGTCCAATTCGTTATTTGACAGTCCCAAATAATATCACTTAACTCAACGTCTTTAAACAGAAGGGTGCAGGGGAAAAACGATCATAGTCACAAAATCACTTTTTTGAGAAAATCGAAAAATGAAGTTTATTAATCAATAATTCCTTGTCAATATTTTTTCCAGTTCATGGAATACACCCAAATAACTTGGATTAATGAAAAGTGTAAATTTTTGAGAAATTATCAAAATTGCCTGATTCAATGAACAAAAAACATAATTTTTATTGTTAAACTACGCTAACCTGTATGAAAAAAAGATATCAATAAGTTTAATAATATTAATAAAAAAGAAAGATGAATGAATAATAACCTAAAAAAAACAAAAAATGAATAACGAATGTTGAGAAACTGATAGATAATCTCAAATTATACACGAGAAAGGTGTGTGACACTGAACAATATCAAATCAGCTGTGAGAATGTGAAATGGACGCTGATCATTCTTCCACATGTTGAACTGGACTCTGATCATACTTCCAGATGTTGGAGTGGACTGTGATCGTTTTTCCCCAGCCTATGTTATTTTCTTCGATTTGTTGTGAGGACTATGATCATTATTTCCAGGTTTTTGATGTGCTATCTTGTAGAGCTCGAAACAAGCTTCATCAGGAATTTTTTTTCCAGAATTCAGTTTTTTTGGACTTTGATCGTTTTTCCCCTGTGCCCTTCATTGTAAGCTGCATAAACAGTAAACACTTGTCTCTGCACTTGACACTGTCTAAAGACTGAATAAAGCACTGTTTACTCCACTGGCATGAGATCCGTAATACAATCTGTCACGCGGGGTTGTAGAAAACTGACTGTCTGGTTCATGTGGACTCCTTTATATAGCTGTTGTAGTTGTATAATTCCAAGAATTGAAATTACTAGATGCATCGAGAAGGCCACGGAATGCTTGGAATATAGACCTCGATTGTTCAGGTAGAATGTAGAAATCTCGAGAAATCAATTGAGTGAGAGAGTTGCAGACTTGAATAATAAGAGTGACGAAGACATGTGAAAAGAGAACGCAAGAGAGCAAGAGAACGCATATTGCGTTTCAAGTCACGTACGATCATGAATGGAATGATCTATGTAGAATAACGTAGTTCTATGTGCGTAAATAACTGCTTTGCTTGCTTTTGTAACAATATTATTGTTTCTGAAGTTTTCTATACTCTTCTGTACATTAATAACTGAAATAATCATTAGTGGAAGAAAGCTTATAACTGTAACTCTCTAACATGTATATTTATATTGGCAAGAGAAACGTCTCAACAATTTCCGTTATCCACCACTTTCGATTTGAAAGTTGTAAATTTTTCATGTGGATTGTCAGATAAAGTATAATTTGAAAGCGAAGGAGATGGTTTGATGCTTACTCAAAATAATTGATCTATTGGGTATGAGATAGAACGGAATTTTACAACTTAGAATTTTACACTGGTCGAATGCCTAAGGGCTTGTAGCCGTCCAGCTCCGGAACGAAACAAGCTAAAGCTTTTAAGCATTATTATTATCGCATAGGGAAGAATGTTCGGAGATAACTTAAATTCTCTCCAAAAATTTTATTCTCCGCTGCAAAATAATTCACCCAAATATCACGCACATTCAATGTTAACGATATTTGAGTGTTACCATAACAAATTTGTACAGTTGTAGATAGTTGGGGAACACGCCGGAAGCACAGCCTGGAATGGAATGATTTAATTCTGAAATTTAAATATCATTAGGGCGTGGTTAGGAGCTTTGAAATGCATTTGGTTTCAAATATTTATTTTTATTCCGCACTTTTTTATTTTGAAAATGAAGTTACATTAATATAAAAAGGAACCGACATCGCTTTTGCAAATTCGGGTTTAGGCCTAGTTTAAGAAAAATCAGAAAGAAGGGAAAGACAAAAATTGATACATAAGAATGAGAGTGATGAATATGTCCTAGATGGATGAGGGATATGGAAGCAAATTTAATAAAAAAAAAGGCAAAGACGATGTATCGTGGGGATGAATGAGAGTGGACTTGGAAAAAAGAGATTCCATACTTTATCACTAATTAAATTTCATTGGGTGAAGACGAACCTTTCTAATTTTTATCAAGTGATCAAACTCCACTTCAGTACCTTCCATTTCTCTTAACATTCCTATTGAGACTGTTCATTCTATAGGATAAACTTTCTCCAGGCCACAAAAATGTCGAGTTAATTAAATTTGGGCATTTCAATTATTACTTTGCCATTTCCCTTAATGGTATAGGCTGCTCTAGAAAAAGCGAGATATCTACAGAGAATAAAACCACTCGTCATTGGAGAGTGTGTGTTTTTTTTTTTTTAATCAAACCTCCTATAACATTTTGAATCGAAATTAAACATTCAGGAGAAAGAGTGATCACTATTTTATCATTCATGACCAGTTACAGACGAACTTCTCTCATTTCTATCGAGATGATGTTATTGTTAAACTCAATTTTGATTTTTAATATCTGTGTCTATGTATATGTTTTTATGTGACATTGCTTTTTTTGACAGAGATTCAATTCCACACAAGTATCATCCAAACTAAAAGCAGCTCAGCTGATGGTCGTCAATGTCAGTCAGTGCTCGAAAAATTATTCAATGCTGAGAAGTAGGTTGATTATCAGTCCTGAATCAATGTTTTGTGCAGCTGATCGGCAGTTTACTAAGGACGCTTGCCAAGTAAGATTAGTTCTAAACAATTTATATAATTGTCACATATCTAAGGTATTTTATGTATTTGTCATTTTTTACTGAAAATCAATAATTAAAAGCGGTTGAGTTGCAGGAATGAGTATAATCGTAATAGGAATTCGTTTGGGTGGAGAAATGGTCGAAAATATTCAAACTTGTAGAGAAGATGAATCCTTCTATAAAAAATTGAAATTGAGAGCTACTTCATGGTTGAGCTTTGAGCTTTGGTCACATCTTTTTATTAGTAGGCTATTTCTTGTCACTAATGGAGGTGTCTAGTAACGAAGAGCTCGACCTAGGAGAACCTCCCAGTCTATAAACCGATACTATTCGTCTGAGAAGGGTGTGCAATCTGTGCATTTTATTAAGCTTTTCTATATTTAAGTTTCAGCTTGATTAAAATAAAGTGACAGTAGTATAGTCCAATCTATAGAATCACATGTGATTGGTTTATGTGATATTGATGGTAGGGACAACATCAGTTTTATTCATTTTTAGTAAGTGATCCAAATAATTAGAAAGCTAAAGTGAAAGAAGGTTGAAAGTAGTCGTAGTTGAAAAATACAGTGATAGTCTGTGTATGTACCGATTATTGTTATGGGTTCTAATGGCTAAAATAAGGCTATTAACACTAAAGTTCACACTTGCACTTTATTTACACAAATTAGTCTATTTACACACATTAATTGCAAGTTCAAAATTAATAAAGAAAAACAGATCAACAAATGACAAGTTAATACTTATTTTCTGTAATTATTTACAAGAATTGATGAATTTATGAAATTAATTACAGGCCGATCAATAATAAAAGAAACAAGAGTCCAATAAACTGTACAATAATGAAGAAAAACAATGATAAAAGAACTACTAAACCCTTACAAAACACAGTCCCATACGTTATTTGACAGTCCCAAATAATATCACTTGACACGACTTTACTGTCAACGACTTTAGACTGTTAGTAAGCTGTAAAAGTAGTGAACACTTGTCTCTGCACTTTACACAGGAATCGAGCACTGTTTACTCCAATGGCACGAGATCTGTAACACAATCTGACACGTGAGCTTTGTAAAACTAAACTAGCTTGTTCACATGGACTTCTCTATATAGCTGTCATCGTTCAAGGTAAACAAAGTCCTGGAACCCACTCGATGCTTTGAGAAATCCATGGAAGGTCATGGAATATAGTAGAACATAGTAGAATATAGTAGAACATAGTAGAATATAGTAAAAGCTTTGAAGGTTCTCAATTAAGTGAAAGAGAGATGCATATTTGAAGAATAAGAGTGAGGAAGACATGTGAATACAAGAGAATGAAGATTCAGATTACACGTTTGTGTAGATAAGTCACGTTTGTCTGTGAATGGAAACGACATACGTAGAATGAGTGCATGAACAATTTCCCACTTTGCATTTGTAACACATTATCTTTAGTTTTAGGCCACTTGTGAGATGTTTTGAACACTCACTTCTCTCTTGCCCTAACTTAAATTTCACTAAAGGCTGTCATAATGTTCAATTGTTGGATAAACTATCTACTATTATGACACTCCTTCATACAAGAGTGCCCCCATATTGAGAATCGTTCCTTACTAATTTTTCTGTGGCGCCCTTGCTGGTGTACCCTCTTTTTAATTGCTCTAATACTTTGCGGTTTCATTTTCAAAGTCCAATTACTGTAATAATAATATTGTTGTGGACACGGAAAAAAGGAACCGATTCCAGCGTTATCTGCTTGTGTCAATATTGATTTCTGGAAGAGATTAATTACTCTTCTCCTGCACTCTATTTGCCTTTGCAGTTTATCTACACCTGTAGAATGTTTAATTAGAATTTAATTGAATCTTATCGAAAATTGTGGAAAATGCGAGAGTCCTTATCTGTTTATTTTGGAAGTTTATAGAAAGGTGGAGTGCCATCTAGTCCTCTCTGGAGTGTTGAAAGGTGTATAAATAGGAGAGACTTTCGTAAAAGTTCAGTTCAGTTGTGTTTCAATCTTTAAAATGTGATAAGTGGCAGAAGTGACAGTTCCTGTTTACCAGTAAGTGATTATACAGACCGTGATAAACAAACGTCGGTTGTTACAGTGTTAATGGCAGTATTTTGTGACAGATTATTATTCAGGCTTACTTGACAGTTTATACAGTGACTCGTAAGTGCTTGTAGAGTTTGAAATATTATGTATTAGACGCTTCTTGAATTATTGAACAGTTATTATTTAATTTTAGATCGGCCTTTTGACATTTAGTGATTGAGTTTGTACAGTAGTATAGCAAAATCTTTATTAGCTGAACATTATTGATTTATCTGCTTCCGATTAAACTATTTTGTGTAAGAAATATCTGAACAGTGTGAGTAGTGGAGAATTTGTGTTTATAAAGTGCGAGTGTTAATTTAAAGTGTTGCCAGCGTTATGTTAGAGATAGAACCCGTAACAATATATTTAAAAAAATCATTCGAAATTGAAGAATCATAGGTCATCTACTCAATGATATTGAACCAATCAACCTGATTGGTTATTATTTTTTCAGGGTGACTCTGGAGGTCCACTAGTGTGTAACGGATCAGTGGCAGGTGTGGTCTCATTCGGCTATGAATGTGCTCATCCCGGCTACCCAGGTGTCTACACCAATGTTGCCCACTTTGACAGTTGGTTGCGGAGAAATACAGGATCTACGCTCGAAAATTGTTACCACTTGTCTTTATTTTTTGCAATTATTGTCCAGATATTAAGCTGCAGCAAGTGAATAAAGATTTATCGTTTAAATTTGGTTTTATCTTTTATCTTGCTACAAAAACCGCAATGTGATCAGCGACATATGACAAATGCATAGAGTGTGAATTGCTCTTTTATCAGTAGTTTTCTATTTCAGATTCAACTATTAGTTCTGATCAGGTTATTATATTATAAGCTGAAATCCATTCATATATTATATTATTCAATAATTTGGAGGAGGGGGCTTTCAAATTTTGCTGACCTTTTTTTTAGATTGCCTTCCCTCGTGAGTTTCTATTCAATTTGGTTCATCACCGTTTCTTAGTAGACATGGTGTTCAGTTCAGGTTCAAACTCTAGATGCGAGCTGACGCTTTAAAACTTCACTCCCAAAATAAGCCCAAAATTGACGATTTTTCAAAGTAATATATGAGCCACAGGTTGATTTGGGTTGATTGATGGTTGGGGGTAAAGTCAACTAACTTTTAAATTTTATATAATTTATTTGTATCTGAATAAATTACCCTCAACGTTTAGATCAAGGTGGCTTGTCGAATGATTGGGAAGCGAAAATATTGTAACTCACACTCGAAAACTGTTGGACTTCCTTGATATAGCTGATTGTATTTTGTAAAGAGGTTTCTACGGTATATATTCAACGTTAAAGCGGATAATTTGTTTTTGATCGAATGAAAGCCCACATTAAATTAGCTAAGGCCTTCTATAAATCTTTTGCTTTTAAAATACATATTATTGCATGTTCGTTTCTCAAAGGAAGCGTTTCAAAGTTTTCCGCTTGAAGCAATAATATCAAACGGAATTTTGTTATGGAAACAAAATCTCATGCTTCGCATACGCTAGCGTAGAAGACGCCAGTGTCAGTCAGAATCACATAGAGTATTTTCAATGTCAGAATTACTCGACATGATCCAGCTACTACGAAATTTACATCGTTGCTGTGTACTTCACAATGTGACGCTTGAGCTCAGGTTCCTTAACAATAGTATTAGTCTGATTGGTAGAGAATGTGCCTTCCTTCTCTACTAATCAGACCTCAGGCAGCTTCCTGGTTCACTTCATATGAACAATTGAATTTTCTTGTTCATTCGCATTCCAAGAGCGATGTTTAACACGACTCTTTCTTACTGAGTAGCCTACGTCTCGAGGTTTCCATGGAAGAAAATTGGTACACTCCACAAAAATAAACAGAATGATTACAGCAGGGCCGTTGCGTAGTTTTTTGGTGCAAGATTTTGTCAAGCAGCAACAACCCCCCCTCACCCATAATCATCAATCAAGATGTGTGACATCATGTAAGATGTTAACTTTTGTGGTACCATTAATTTCGTGTTTTAAGTATGGTTCTAAAGATCAATCAAAATACCGCAACCGAAACTACAAACTGGAAAAGTAGGCTAACCTAGACCGAAGCTGCATAATATTATAATTATTTTGAAATAAACGCACAATAAGCAGTTGCTTATAAAGTTTATTCGCAGCTTTAGGAAAACAAATACAATAATAATTAGTAGAAAGCCTGTCTGTGGGATATTTTCCATACTTTCCTAAACTTCTTGGAAAACTTTACCAGGGTTTTTCAATATTTGATGATTTTGCTGCTATTTTGAATGAGCTATATGTTTTTGAACGTTTTTAGAGCTTGGATGGTATTTTAAAATATATATTCTAGAAAAATACAAGAATTTTGAGTGACCAAGAACCATTCAAACCTTCAAGGAGATTGCAGACGATATAACGTGATGTTCCACGGCTGGGATTGGAAATAGAGTGTATTTTTGAAATACCCAAGTTTTGATATTTTGACAGTTTTAAACTTTCTGCACTATTTTACTTTCCACGTCGCATTTTCTGATCTCAGCTCCCTGTTACTTTTTTATGCATTGAACATATTCTGATTTCATTTTATTCAAGTAAGTAAAGTCAAAATCTGTGATAGCTATGTACGGGTGTCACTCAGTGGGGCGTTAAGGAGCCATTAGGGCCCTGGGGACTGTTGGGGGGGTTCAGGCCCCCAGAATGTTTTTTCGGGGAGGCCTCAGAATACTCATCGCCGCTACTGGCCGCTTCTATTATTTATATCATGTAATTTATATTGGTGTGCATTAGACAGCTAGCCTATTTTTATTAAAAGTGCAATAGCCATTATTCAACCTGCCGAATTTCGAGCTAATTTTCATACTAGGGTATCTAACTTACTTTTCAAACTTGATGTTTTCAAATTAAATGGTTATTGATCGTGGCCAATTGAAAACGCCTACCTTATTATGCACACGTTGTATGCATACGTAACGTAGCATAAGTCTTTTGTTAGATTGAAAAAGGATTATGTGACTCACAAAGGTGACAGAAAAGAATACATGCATAAGCTTGATTTATTCCGTGAACAGTTTTATTTAATCAAACTTATTACATTATAAAATCAAGCTTTCATTTCATCAAAAATCGATAAATATCAATACAATTTATATCTATCAAGCACATTCAAGTAATAATGATCACATCATTTCATTGGAAATGTTAATGTCTATGAAATATTGAAAAAATCTTAATTCAGTATTTTACGAATCACGATTGAAGACTTCATATTTTGATTTCTAGTTTTGACTAGACAATAATTCCAGAGAGATCACATGAAAAACAATGCTACAGTCATCATTTTGATCAAAATCATCATTTTGATTTTGTAGCATTCTTTTTCATGTGATCTCTATGAAATTGTCTAGTCAAAACTACAAGGCTTGTATTGGCAACAGTATCTTACAAATTATTTTAAAGGTCCGTTTCCTACGGACAGAGGTAGACAGCGAAGAACCGAAAATTGTTGTCTTCGTTTATCTACCCACTAGAGACTAGAAGAATGTTATGCATTAGTCTAAACGTATACTAAACATTATACGAGACTTGAATAATGCGCAGAATAGACAGCAGACATGTGCAACTTTTGTAGTTAACACATCATTTTTCGTTCCCTGCTGCGTGATTCAAGTAAACAAATTTTTTTTATTATTCCAGAGAAAAATTGTGGAATTGGGGAAAACGAAAGCCGAATATGGAACAACTATCAGTAGACCTGGGGTCTACTACTAGAGGCTCAACTGCCATGATGCATATAACAGTGATGTTGTACATGTTGATAAGAATGCAAACCAAGTTGTTACAACGAAAATAATCCAGTGGTTCTCAAAACTTGATTGATCGATGAATATCAAGTACAATCTGGAAAATATTGAAACAAAATAATTACTTAATAGCATCATTTGATTTTTCAAGTAAATTCTCTTATTTGATAGAATCTTTACCACAGACTAAAAGAGCTACAAAATTGTCATTTTGTGAAATAGTATTTATTCCAGGAGGATAACTGATTTGACTGGAAGAAACAGTTTGTTTTTGGTTCTACAATCAGTGGCGGATACAGGATGCGGCGGTTTTCGAATCAAGGTTTTCTGTTGGAAATATTAAAAAATAATTTATGAAGAAAGTTGATATTGGAAAAAGAGTGTTGCAAGTGGTGCGTGCCCTTAAGTATCAATAATAACTTCAGCTTGCTTTCGTTTAAGTGGTCGTGGGTTCGAATCCCGCTCCACCGTCAGGCATTTATGTGTAATCATTCACCCCTTTACCCACGCACAAGTCTCGGACTCATTTGGGCATTACCAGCAATAAAAGTAAATATAATGCCTCAATTAAAAATCATTAAAATAAAATATACATTTTTAAAAGTTTCTGTTTTGTTTTCTTTTTTCACTTTCCCTTTTAACATTTTTATCAGGCTTTGATACCCTGGATCAACGGAGTAGCATCTAGGTAGGCTCAATCAATTTATTTTTGGTTACAGGTAACTGACAGTTTCTATTGACCTCTCTCCTTCATAGTGCGTCTATGTTATTGCTAGTACAACAAATGTAGCTCCGTACATCCGTTTTAACTGCAGATCTGTTATTACACCTACATCTGAAAATTACTAAATTTAAAAAAAAACATTTGAAACTGGAAAGCAATATGATTTCAAAATTTATCATTATCTTGTTTATGCATTATTCTTTAAAATTTTCCTTGGTTTAAGGCTAGATTTGTAGGGATAAATAATGCATAACTCTGTAAAAAAGATAATAAACATAGTCTAATAATACTGAAACGACGAGCAGAAATATACAAATCATTACATTATAATAAATTATCGTACTATTGAATAAATTATTCCATAATCATGTTTCCCTGATAACTCGATATTACTTTGTGATGATAATTATTTTGAAGTACAGTACTTGAAAAGTCATACCTGAAGCAGAGCAATGGAGCCAAACTAACTGCGTGAGACACGCACATACTGACAAAGTATTGATGTGACAACTTTTCTTTTCTAATATCCAGAAAAGCTCGATGTAATCCAACTTTTGAAGAGGTTTCGAGTCTCTCAAAGCATTTCAACCATCTGAAATGAATGAATTTATTGATAGTATGCTAGGAAATTATCTAATTAATTCTATATAACTGAAACTTATATCAGGAAGTAGAACAACGTTGTTTCGGTAAAGACGAGCTTCTTTGTAAATTATTTTCAAAACCAAACTTCTGAAGATTTAAAAAAAATGAAAAAAGCTAGACAAAGTTATTTTTTTCTCATATGAATTAGATGAGATGAAAATTATCAATAGTTAATATCAACTTGTTGGGTTAGTTGTTAATATCTACAACGAACCACTTCCTAGAAAATAATAACAATATGAATTGCTCAATTAGCAATTTCACCCAATCAGTAATCGATGAGAAAAGTTTTCTCTCGCAGCAATACATTACCTACTACATCATAGAATGTTGATAATTATTACATAATTGCATACAAAAAATCAAATAATGAATAATGATGAATATTACACAGCCTTGAGACATGATATTCAAAACAGTCCATGTTTTTTCATTTTCCCCATAAATAATTCAATAAATGTTTAATTTATTACATTTTTTTCTTGTGTTGTGCAATATAATTTCCACAATTTATATTCAAGAAATTGTTGGTGTAAGTATTGTTGCGTGAATTAAGTAAAATAGGGTGTTTATCTTTCACTAAATTTTGCGGTTTCCAGATCGATGGCATAAATAGCCTGGCATAAATATATTTTGTGTAATAATTTCATCTTATATCGTCAAAAATCATCATCAAACAAATCTCAGGCTAAGATGGGCATTACAAGCGAAAGAAAAAAGGAGTAAAGATATTAATAAAATTATTGGAAATATTGTTATAAAGCATCATTATTTTTCGCACGTCGCTATCTCAGTAGAAAATAATGAGCAGCCAGAATCTTATTACTCAGTTGCTCATTTCTGTCGAAAAAAAGAATAAAGCACCCGTCATTATTCCACTCAGTGAATGCTTAGTGTTGAAGACTATTCAAGTCCAGAAAGATTTGAAGTCTTACTTGAGGGCAATTACGAACTTTCTGGATAGATTCTAATCAGCTAGATCGAAGTTTATTATTGCAAGCTCCGAACTCCATAGTCACTCCTCTACCCCTTTTTCTTTTCACTATCCTCTTTTTCTTTATCTTTTTGTCAGTCACTTCTCTTTTTAACCGTCTTCCAAAAAAGAAGACTTTCATAATATCAGAATATCAGAATTTCATCCTTCTCATGTCTCACTTGTATATTCGTTTGAACAAAATGCCAAATTAAACTTATAATGGCACTAACAAAGTATAGGATTTTGCTGGATTGCGCAAAATAATTTTATTATAATAACATGCTGACTGCTCTTTGGTAGACTTTTAGCGAATTTCTTCAAATTCAGCTATTACAGCAGGTCGTGATGTGCGACTTTCACCCGGGACCATGATGGAAATTTGTTTTGGAGCCCCCAGAGTACAAAAATCATAGTGGCACAAAATGTTATATATGTAGATATATATATATATCTATATATATATACAGTATATATATATCTATGTGTCTGATAGCACGATAACTTTTGAAGGAGATGTCCGATTTCCACCAAATTTGGTATACACTTTCCTCTTGTGAATAGCTTGGACAAGTTCGTTAGCCAGGAAAATCCAAAGAGGTTTTCGGGGGTATTTTCCCGCCAAAATTAGGGGTTTTCAAGAAAAAAAGGGTTGTATTTGAAAATTTTAGTTCTATTGTTAGACTTTAAGATAGAGCTCATGGAGTCAAAAATTTTAAGGTATTGGACTGCCTTCTAGCTCAACAAATTTTCAAGATATCAAGAAAAAACCATTGTTGTCAAAAGCTGTATCTTGCCCTATGGAGTTAGTTATTTGGTGCTAAAAAAGTGTTTCAGAAAAAAACTTTAATCTTTTTTTTTCTTGACTGTTCCTTATGGTTTTTGAGGCGCTGAATCCGAATTTCAACTCATCCACCTCGAAAAACCAGTGCGTTTTGAGAAAAGCTGCCATTTCCAAAATGGCGTCGAAAATTTTTTAATTTGTCAATTTCTGTGCAATATGAAAAAAGTGATTAGTTATCAGTATTTTTTGGTGATAAAAACGAATATGGAGCTAGTTTTTTTTAATTTCAAATTATTTTAATTTCGTGGGGGGAGGGTTTGAGCGAATTTCTTGAAATGCAGATATTACAGTGGGTCGTGATGTGCTACTTCACCCTGGACCACGATGGAAACTTGTTTTGGGTTCCCTGGAGTAAATAAATATGTTCTACTATGCTCTTTTTTGTTTTTTATGCATGTGTATGAACGTAATAAGTGAGCTGTACTGGGACAACTCCCATTTCACAAAAAATCATAACTTTCAAATTATGAGCGTAAAACATCTACCCTCTCTAAGAAGCCTCTCTTATATAGCCTATAGATATTCATAAATATTTGAAAAAATACAGAAATTCGCTAAGTTTTGCAGGTCCTGCGAAAGGAGTATTCTCTTTTTTCACCTTTTCCCGAAGTCTCAAAATTAATTAAATCCACAGAAACAAGGCTCGTTATCAAGTTGAGTTCATTTTCAAGAGCTTTTGCATCATTCCAGTATCGCTTCCTGAAAATTGGATGAGTCTCTCTCCACTTTACGTTTTAGAACTCAGCATGTTAAGAGCTTCTGTAGATGAGAGGTTAAGATGAATGGTGTCCACGCCTAAAACCTTGACTAGGTCTCTGTCCATTTCCTCTCGGAACTTTCCATCAAAGTATAAACGAGCTCATTATTTCAATAATATTCAACAGAACTTCAACACACACCAAATTTTATTTCTGATAGCTTTAGACTGAATAATAATTTTCCCCTCTATGAAGCAGAAATACGTTATTTTTGATCAGACAGAATGAAGTTGAGACTTTTGAAGATAAAAAATAATTTATTTTGAAAACTGCATTTTGTATGTTCTTTTTTATGAATCGTGTTTAAATTTCCCGTTGCACTGTCGAATTTCCTGCAATAATTTACATTTTGTTACAGGTTCTATCTCTAAAATGATGCTGGCAACACTTTAAATTAACAGTCGCACTTTATTTACACAAATTACTTACAACACGCACTAATGAGTTATAACACACAAAAGAAATCAATCAGAAATGAAAAAATCAATATTGTTCAGCTAATAAAGAATTTGCGTTATTACTGTTCCAAAATTGATCACTTAATAGGCCGATGCCTATAACTGTTAATAGGCCGATCAAATATTAATTAATAACTGTTCAATAATTCAAAAAGAATAGTTATTGAAACACTCAATAAAGAAATGAACACTCACGAAGATCAGGTCCTGTCGTATAAAATGTACAATAGCAATGAGTATTTGTACACTTGAAAAACTGTAGCGGAAGTCTCAATAATACAGTCACATTTACTGTATTTATCACTTCCACACTAAATGTTCAAAAACGCAGTCTGTAGTATCACTCACTGGATTACTCAGTCTTTATTAACGAAAATACGGTCTAAATAAATTCTCACTGAAGACTACCACTATGTCACTTATCACATATGTCGTTCGAATCATAACTGAACATCTGTTTACAAGAGTTTTCGCTTTATATTAGTTTTTGACATTCCAGAAAGAACTAGAGAAAATTAATTGTCTTTCGAGATTATTCTATTTACAAAGATTTGTAATGGAATCCTCTAGACGATTGCAAGGCGAGGGGAGGACAGGGGGAGTAAACAAAACATGCCAATTATTGCTTATTGAAGTTATTATTGACACAGCACCGCAAATACTTCTCCTTTCTTCCTAGCATTTCATTACAATTACTTTAACTTGAAACTGGGGTGCAATGCACAAAAGGTCGAATTGAAAAAAGGTTCACCATTTCGTAGTTTTAAGAAGTCAACCTTGAAAAAAGGGAAATTAATAAAGCAAGCTAGTGAAAAAGGACGATAATTTCGTTGAATTTATTTCGTAATATGCCGAATATGCTACTCAGGCTTATTTTATAAATCCCAGGTCAACCGTTATTAAGGCCCTGACAGGGCTTTATTAAAATTGCCCCGTTGTCCATCCACCCGTTTGTGCCTTAGCGCTTCGTAGAAACACTCTAGACCAGGGGGGTCTCAAAACTGTTTAGCCTCCGGGCCAAAATAACTACTCCAGTAAGCTCCAAGGGCCAGAACCATTCTCATTTTTCTATTATCATCTACCATTTTTTTTTCAATTTCTAGAGTACAGTACCGTAGTCATCGAGAAGGATCCCTGAACAAACACTATACACTTGAGTGTTTAGTGACACTCAAACACATATAAACTTGCTAAATTTTATAGTTTAATTACATACAGACGCTACATGTTTCATGTAGTGTTATTATCAATACTTGTTATAATCACCAGTAATAATAAAAGTCCACATGAACATTGGTGCGGAGATGATTTGTTAAAGAGTTGAATATGGTAGAGGTTAGCGGCTATCCCCATCAGTTTACTTATTCAGAAAGTTTTGGTGTTCCTATTATTGGTAAATTGGTCAGGTTTTAATGCGGTAATTTTGCGAGTGATGAAGAAGCTATACACTCAAAACATCATACAATATTTTTTATCCAATAATTGTTGACCTTTTCATTTCCGCACACATGACATCATCGCTGACTTTATTAAAAATTGAACTGGCAATAATCAGTTGGCAAGCTTCAGTGTTGTCAACCTTATGATAATAATTATCGTTCTGTATCATAATTTTGTTCTTATATTATCTGGCTACCTATGATCTGCAATAAATATCATTCCATTTTTTTTATAATTATTAAAAGTTTGCTTTTCTCAATTAAAACAGATAACTGTGTAAAACACTCAATAAATTTTGAACATCAGATTCCATAATGTAGACTGAGAGGTTGGCTACACTGGCGAGTCCAACACAATGAGTCTACACAGACACAAATCCAAAACTGCTCTCTTCACAAATACACTAATAAAGTTCTCTACTTTCTAAGTTGTCATAATAATAAGAGTTTTTGGGCACTCAGGACGATTTTCCAAACTCTCATACGAGCTCTTGACAGCTGTAACTGAGTATCAAGCTACTTCCTCTCTCAAATAATATTTTCAAACTTGAACTAAAGTCCCCGAGAAAATACTTCCATCACAGCCCGAGATGACAGAGAGAGAGGCTCGATGCTCTATCCCTTACAATTCACTCCCATCAAATAGCAGAATTTACTCCCCTTCGCTGGACTCTCTCTCTCTTATTCTCAGCGCTCGCCACCAGCATGTCTTGCTAACAGGCTGGCTTTATGAGCTGAGAGTCGTTCTGTTCATCGCAAGGATAACAGAGAAAGTGTCATTGCGCATTCAGCTGTGCGCAGGTCAGACTCCACTCTTCTTCAAAACCACGTGTCTACAATACAGAACATGTGTAGTGGTGGAAGTTCGCTTCCCCGACTCCGTGTAGGAAGAACTAACTATCTCGGGCACTTAGTTCATTTTTAAATTTCAGACTACATATTCTTTTAACTTGGTCATCAGTAAAGGGCATTTGAGTTGCTAATAACAGATCATTCACCATTACTATTCTCCATTCTCAAGTCTTACATTAATTAGGCTATAAATTCTCCTATTTGCATATTCCTATATATTTTTCTCATTTTCCAATGTATTGTAACAGTTTTCGATCATGCGTTCTGGGATTTATCTACATATATAAAAATGAATGTCTGTCTGTATGTATGTATGTATGTATGTTCCCTATAGACTCCAAAACTACTTGACAGATCAGCATGAAACTTTGGGAGTATGTTGTGTGAATATTGGGGATGGTTTCTGACCATAAATTATAATAGGAGAGCTAATAATTATTAATAATTAAAACATTTTATAGACCTAGCTTACTGAACTTGCTAGCCAAACAGTTTGAAGGAACAGCTGATATAAGTCAACAGTTTTTAATCATATGGCAGGCCCCTTAGTGGCGTTATTTACGCTGTCTTTGAACAGCAAAAGACTTTGCACTTTGCATGTAGGCTACCGTGCAGTCGGAGCCTTGCAATATGTTGGAAACATACGACTGGGTATGATGAGATGTAATGATGCCAGGTTGATGACATCTGTCAACCAATGCAGCTAGAAATTTGAAATGCAGCCTCAGCGGGAGGTGTCGAATAATAAAATAAAAAACCTAGCTTCTACCCTTATAGTCGTAGGAGGTTTGAATTTGAAATATTTCTTCATTCAGAGGTGGTGATTGAGTAAACAACGAAGTCTCTATGATCAGCTGGAAGAGAGTAGGGCAGACTAAGAGTTCCAGGCCAGTTTTTCTTTAACCTTAAATTTAAGGTTAACCTCAACCAACTATCCAAACCTAATTTAACCTAAAATAGGTAAGTTCAAGTCGAATCAAGGCAATCTATCCGATCCCCAAAATTCCCATTTTCACGGGAGTTAAAATTCACGAAAAAATTTGAACTTTTTAACCCCTGAAGGGAATTTCAATTTGAAGACGCCATCTTGTTCAGCCTTCCAAGGCACCTCAAATTCATGTATCAAATACAAATTTCCGATCACGATTAATTGGGGAAAAAATAATAGAATTTTTGGGTGTGGTCGCCTCGCTAAAAGTGGTGAGGATTCCAGGCCAGTTTTTCTTTAACCTTAAATTTAAGGTTAACCTATACCAACTATCCAAACCTAATTTAACCTGAAATAGGTAAGTTCAAGTAGAATCAACGCAATCTATCCGATCCCCAAAATTCCCATTTTCAGGGGAGCTAAAAATCACGAAAATTTTTGAACTTTTTAACTTCTGAAGGGAATTCTAATTTGAAGACGCCATCTTGTTTAGCTTTTCAAGGCAGCTCAAATTCATGTATCAAATACAAATTTCCGATAATAAATAATTGGAAAAAAAATAATAGAATTTTTGGGTGTGGTCGCCTCTCTAAAAGTGGTGAGGATTCTGGGCCAGTTTTTCTTTAACCTTAAATTTAAGGTTAACCTGAGTCAACACAATTGAACCTAACCTGAATTATCATAGGTAAAACAAAGTAGATTTAACCCAACATTTTAAATTCCCAAAATTCCCATTTTCATGGGAGTTAAAAATAACGAAAAAATTTGAACTTTTCAACCGCTCAAGATAAATTTAATTGGATGGTGTCATCTTGTTCGGCTTTTTAAGGCATCCTAAATTCATGTATCGAACACCATTTTTCGATGATAATTGATTGGAAAATAAAGATTTTCCCACGCTCACACATTTTTTCCCACGCTCTTTCCAACCCAACTAGACCTCCTAGCTTTACCAAACCTACCATTAATAATTGGGGAAAATAATAGAATTTTAATAGCATAATTTATTGAAAAAGAGAAAATAATAGAATTTTTGGGTGTGGTCATTTATACTAAAAGCACTGAGGATTCTGGCTCAGTTTAACGATGGTTATTTCGAAAATTTTAATGCTGGTTTCAACGGTGGTTTTAATGGTGGTTATAACGGAGATTAGTCACCAACTGATTAGCCATCTCGTACTAGCTTTATTATCACTTACCTAGTGGTTTGGAACCCACCTAAAATAAAGTTTATTAGATGGTTCTTGTTCAAATTTCCAAGGCGATTCAATATAGATATAGCAACACCATGCGATATAATCCAAGTCAATTTAATCTAACATTTGAGATCCTGAAAATTCCAATTTCCATGAGAGTTATACTGCAAGGTAATTAAAAAAAAATTCCACACTCCTTCCCCGTCTATCATAATTCACCTGCAAATCAAATTTAATCTATCATGACATAGGTAAGTTTAGCTAATTGATCTTTTTCACAATGCATTGCTACATTACAACATACTGCTTTATAAGAAAAATCAAGAGTTGAAAAATCACAGAACCAAATCTGCTTCCCTCAACCTAAATTATATTGAATGGTGTCATCAGCTTTCCCAGCCACTTCAAAATCATGTGTCAAACTTCAACACTATATAAAGGCTTGTAACCACATTTCTTGTTTAGTCTTCACAAGTAGCCTGGATTACCTTTCTTAATGAAACACAGGTTGGTGGGATAATAATGCTATTATTGGTAACTGATGATATGGTAAATCTATTAATTTGAATGATAACCAATGAGAGGTATATATCAATATTGGTGGCTGACAAGATATTTCAATTAAATTGAGAAGGTTGAAAATAGAGTATAATGTGAAAACTTATGGATCTTCATACACTCCTCACCTAATATCTGAACAGTGGGGATCTATTATAAACAGGTCTGGGTGGGAGGAATGATAATGTTAAGGTATATATCAACTGACAGGATAGCTAATCTTTCAATTGAATTGGTTATTAGAACTATTGGAAATAGAGTATCAATATAATATGAAGGCTTGTGAATCCACCTTTCCACTTCATGTGTGTGAAGACCTCTGATAAACAGTAAGTTGGATAATAATGTTATTATTGCTAACCGATGAGATGGTAAATCTATTAATTTGAATGATAACCAATGAGAGGTATATATCAATATCATTTGTGACTGAGAGGATAGATAATCTTTCAATTGAATTGGTTATTGGCAAGATAGGAAATAGAGTATAATGTGAAAGCTTATGAATCAACCTCGTCATCTCCCCACCTTACCTAATGTCTGTGAGAATGTTAGGGTATGTATCAATATTATATTATTTGTGGTTGATAAGATGGCTAATATTTTAATTTTAATGATGATTTCATAAGATGAGAAATAGGGTATATATCAATATCATATAGACAAAAAAGCTAATTGAATTGCTGTCTGATGAGATGATTGATGCATTAATTACATTTGTGTTTGAGGAGATATACTAAAATTCAGGTATAGGTTTAATTAAGATGCAAATCTGCACAAACCCTATCTTCTTCAGTTCACAAAATCGGTTCAAACTCATGTATCAAAGCCAGCACTATATAGAGGCTTGCAATTCTTCACTAGCAACCTAAACAGTGAGTACCACTCTCTTAATCAGACACAGGTTGGTGTGATAATAATGCTATTATTGGTAAATTATGAGATGGTAAATCTATTAATTTGAATGATAACCATATTGTTGGTGGCTGATAAGATAGCCGATATTTCAATTGAATTGACAATTACCAAGGTTGGAAATAGAGTATATATCAATATAAAGCCTATAATTATAATGTGAAGGTTTATGAATCATCCTCTTCATCCACTACTCATCCAATGTCTGTACAATGAGGATCTATCATAATCTGGTCTGGATGGTGATGATGTTTTGGGTATATATCAATATTATTGGTGACTGATAAGATGGGTAATATATTAATTTCAATAACAACTGACAATATAGGGTATATATCAATGTAATATTATTGGTGACTAACAAGAAGGTTAATTGAACCGACGACTGATGAGAGAGTAAATCTATAACAAGAATGGTGACTATCCCATTCAATGTTGACTAATGAGATGGCTATCATTGATATCTGATGAGATGAGAAGATATTTATTTGGAAGTTCAAGTTATTCTAACCAAGAAGATATAGTGAATTATACTGGACTTGAGGGTGTACATGTATTATTGATGACTGATAAGATGGTTAATTACACTGGTAATGGGGGAAATATAGCAAATAGTATGGTATGTTATAACTTCTTAATTTAACTTTTAAATCTGAATGAAACTCAAATATTTCTCTGTACTATTGGGTTGTGTTAGTGCTATGCTTCTAATTATTTTTTGTTTTGGAAGAAATCTAATTCAAAGTAGAATTTCCCATTTCAGATTGGATATAACATAAAATTTCGATTTTTCATGGAAAATTTGTGAAGAAAGCATTAGTGGGCTATGACTGTTATATCTTTACTTGATTGTGTTTTGAATAAATGAATGATATGGTAACAGAAGATGACTAATCTATCAATTTCATTGGTTACTAACAAGATGGTAGGATACTCATTGTTAAAGTTCAAACTCCCATTACATCCATATTGTGAGGGCTCTGTCATTTCCACAAATGCTTCCTAATTTATTTATGGACTGAGGAGATGGTAGGTCTATTAATTGAATTTCAGACTGATAGCCAATCAATTAATTACACTGCTGGCTGAGGGTTTAGAAAATGTTGATATATGTACTAAATGTTAGGGTAGATTGAAATTTAATTTATTAAAATTGATTACTAACATTAAAACTAATCTATCAATTACATTGGTGTGTATGCAGATGGGGAAGAGGTTATATATACATTGATATATTTTATTGGTGACTGATCTATGATTGAAATGGTGACTGATGAGATGAATAATCAATTTATTATTTCACTGTTTCACGAGATGGGTGGTACTGTATTGATGGAATTGGTTGATCAAATTTGTAACTAATAAGATGGATTGATTTGAATGCTGATGAAGTAAATGGGTATATTATATTAATGGTGAGTGAAAAGACAGCTAATATTCTAATTGAATTGGAAACTAATAAGATAAGCAATCCATAATTGAGGTGGGGACTGAAACACATATAAAAAGATGTTTATTTTATTGGTTTCTGATTCAGTTAAAATGGTGGCTAACTAGTTTATCATTGATGTCCAAAAAGATGGAAAATAGTGGATGATCTCACATGGTACCTAATAAAATTATCAATGGATTTATTAAATTGGTTGCACAAGAGGTGGTGGATGCACTGATTGAGTTGGTAACTCATTATATGGTTAATTAGGCTACATCAGCAGCTAAAAATGACAAATCTTTTAATTGAGGTTTAGGTACCTACATCTACATTTGGATGGGCCTCATGCCTGAGCCCATCCAAATGTAGATGTAGGTACCTAAACCTAGTTTAATGTATGTGGGTGTAGAAACCTAAACTTGTGTAGGTGTAGGTACCTGCGTAGGTGTGTAGGTGTGTAAATGTAGGTACCTATGTAGGTGTGTAGGTGTGTGAATGTAGGTACCTATGTAGGTGTGTAGGTGTAGGTACCTATGTAGGTGTGTAGGTGTAGGTACCTATGTAGGTGTGTAGGTGTAGGTATCTATGTAGGTGTGTAGGTGTAGGTACCTAAACCCATGCAAATGTAGATGTGGATGTATTAATCTAAATCATTGGTCTTTTCAAACAGTCTTCAACCAACAATTTCAACTTCACATCTAATATAAGATAAGCATTGATATATACTTGAGGAAAGGTGGAAAGGGGACCCTGATAGGTATTCAATGGACAAGACTGCTTGAGTTGCATTCCTCTGTGTATTTCAACTTCATACCCAATATAGTGCTACTGATATACTTGATTACAGGTTGGATGGGTGGGGTCTGGGGGTACCCCCCAGACCCAGGGTAGTTCAGGTTGAATCCAGTAGATGAAAAGTTTCTGTTCAAGAGATTCACACCTCCATTCGTTTTAATGTAAATTATACAAAAAAAATCAAATATAATTAATGTTGGAGGCTTCATTTGAGCTTCAGTTGGAGGCTTCTGAGCTAAAAAGTAATTAAAGTCATCAGTTGCCAATTTAATGAAAATATTAGTCACAAATGATATACCCTAGCATTCAGCATTTATACATATTCAACCATATCATCAGTAATCAATGTAACTAATATATCATCAACCACTAATTCCATAAATAGATTAGAAAACATGTGGAAATGATAGAGGCATGCATTATAGGTGTATTGGGAATTTAAACTGTAAACATCCTGCTGTCTTGCTAGTGACCAATAATATTATATATATATATTCTGAAATTTAGTATATCATTCCCTCAGTCTTCAATGTAAATGATAGATTAAACATCTCCCAGCTGCCAAAAGATCTTTCAATTCAATTAATACATTAGTCATCAGTAATACAATATGGACACTGTAACATTTGCTATAAACCTATTCACCATCTCCTCAGTCATTAATGTACTTAACAGATTATTAATTCCTCCAGCAACCAATTCAATTAATACATTGTCAACTTGTCAGTCACTTAACATGTAGTATATATATACCCTATATTTCCCATCTCCTCAACAAACCACATTGTCAGTTGAATTAATAGATTAACCTTCTACACATTAGTCATCAATGTGATTAATAAATTAAGAAGCATGTAGAAATTACAGAGATGCATGTTATAGGTGTTTTGAAAAGTTGGATTGAAATAAGTACCCTACCATCTTTGAATTCAATTAAAAGATTTGTCATTTTTAGCTGCTGATGTAGCCTAATTAACCATATAATGAGTTACCAACTCAATCAGTGCATCCACCACCTCTTGTGCAACCAATTTAATAAATCCATTGATAATTTTATTAGGTACCATGTGAGATCATCCACTATTTTCCATCTTTTGGACATCAATGATAAACTAGTCAGCCACCCATTTTAACTGAATTAGAAACCAATAAAATAAACATCTTTTTATATGTGTTTCAGTCCCCACCTCAATTATGGATTGCTTATCTTATTAGTTTCCAATTCAATTAGAATATTAGCTGTCTTTTCACTCACCATTAATATAATATACCCATTTACTTCATCAGCATTCAATCTATCTTATTAGTTACAAATTTGATCAACCAATTCCATCAATACAGTACCACCCATCTCGTGAAACAGTGAAATAATAAATTGATTATTCATCTCATCAGTCACCATTTCAATCATAGATCAGTCACCAATAGAATATATCAATGTATATATAACCTCTTCCCCATCTGCATACACACCAATGTAATTGATAGATTAGTTATATTGTTAGTAATCAATTTTAATAAATTACATTTCAATCTACCCTAACATTTAGTACATATATCAACATTTACTAAACCCTCAGCCAGCAGTGTAATTAATTGATTGGCTATCAGTCTGAAATTCAATTAATAGACCTACCATCTCCTCAGTCCATAAATAAATTAGGAAGCATTTGTGGAAATGACAGAGCCCTCACAATATGGATGTAATGGGAGTTTGAACTTTAACAATGAGTATCCTACCATCTTGTTAGTAACCAATGAAATTGATAGATTAGTCATCTTCTGTTACCATATCATTCATTTATTCAAAACACAATCAAGTAAAGATATAACAGTCATAGCCCACTAATGCTTTCTTCACAAATTTTCCATGAAAAATCGAAATTTTATGTTATATCCAATCTGAAATGGGAAATTCTACTTTGAATTAGATTTCTTCCAAAACAAAAAATAATTAGAAGCATAGCACTAACACAACCCAATAGTACAGAGAAATATTTGAGTTTCATTCAGATTTAAAAGTTAAATTAAGAAGTTATAACATACCATACTATTTGCTATATTTCCCCCGTTACCAGTGTAATTAACCATCTTATCAGTCATCAATAATACATGTACACCCTCAAGTCCAGTATAATTCACTATATCTTCTTGGTTAGAATAACTTGAACTTCCAAATAAATATCTTCTCATCTCATCAGATATCAATGATAGCCATCTCATTAGTCAACATTGAATGGGATAGTCACCATTCTTGTTATAGATTTACTCTCTCATCAGTCGTCGGTTCAATTAACCTTCTTGTTAGTCACCAATAATATTACATTGATATATACCCTATATTGTCAGTTGTTATTGAAATTAATATATTACCCATCTTATCAGTCACCAATAATATTGATATATACCCAAAACATCATCACCATCCAGACCAGATTATGATAGATCCTCATTGTACAGACATTGGATGAGTAGTGGATGAAGAGGATGATTCATAAACCTTCACATTATAATTATAGGCTTTATATTGATATATACTCTATTTCCAACCTTGGTAATTGTCAATTCAATTGAAATATCGGCTATCTTATCAGCCACCAACAATATGGTTATCATTCAAATTAATAGATTTACCATCTCATAATTTACCAATAATAGCATTATTATCACACCAACCTGTGTCTGATTAAGAGAGTGGTACTCACTGTTTAGGTTGCTAGTGAAGAATTGCAAGCCTCTATATAGTGCTGGCTTTGATACATGAGTTTGAACCGATTTTGTGAACTGAAGAAGATAGGGTTTGTGCAGATTTGCATCTTAATTAAACCTATACCTGAATTTTAGTATATCTCCTCAAACACAAATGTAATTAATGCATCAATCATCTCATCAGACAGCAATTCAATTAGCTTTTTTGTCTATATGATATTGATATATACCCTATTTCTCATCTTATGAAATCATCATTAAAATTAAAATATTAGCCATCTTATCAACCACAAATAATATAATATTGATACATACCCTAACATTCTCACAGACATTAGGTAAGGTGGGGAGATGACGAGGTTGATTCATAAGCTTTCACATTATACTCTATTTCCTATCTTGCCAATAACCAATTCAATTGAAAGATTATCTATCCTCTCAGTCACAAATGATATTGATATATACCTCTCATTGGTTATCATTCAAATTAATAGATTTACCATCTCATCGGTTAGCAATAATAACATTATTATCCAACTTACTGTTTATCAGAGGTCTTCACACACATGAAGTGGAAAGGTGGATTCACAAGCCTTCATATTATATTGATACTCTATTTCCAATAGTTCTAATAACCAATTCAATTGAAAGATTAGCTATCCTGTCAGTTGATATATACCTTAACATTATCATTCCTCCCACCCAGACCTGTTTATAATAGATCCCCACTGTTCAGATATTAGGTGAGGAGTGTATGAAGATCCATAAGTTTTCACATTATACTCTATTTTCAACCTTCTCAATTTAATTGAAATATCTTGTCAGCCACCAATATTGATATATACCTCTCATTGGTTATCATTCAAATTAATAGATTTACCATATCATCAGTTACCAATAATAGCATTATTATCCCACCAACCTGTGTTTCATTAAGAAAGGTAATCCAGGCTACTTGTGAAGACTAAACAAGAAATGTGGTTACAAGCCTTTATATAGTGTTGAAGTTTGACACATGATTTTGAAGTGGCTGGGAAAGCTGATGACACCATTCAATATAATTTAGGTTGAGGGAAGCAGATTTGGTTCTGTGATTTTTCAACTCTTGATTTTTCTTATAAAGCAGTATGTTGTAATGTAGCAATGCATTGTGAAAAAGATCAATTAGCTAAACTTACCTATGTCATGATAGATTAAATTTGATTTGCAGGTGAATTATGATAGACGGGGAAGGAGTGTGGAATTTTTTTTTAATTACCTTGCAGTATAACTCTCATGGAAATTGGAATTTTCAGGATCTCAAATGTTAGATTAAATTGACTTGGATTATATCGCATGGTGTTGCTATATCTATATTGAATCGCCTTGGAAATTTGAACAAGAACCATCTAATAAACTTTATTTTAGGTGGGTTCCAAACCACTAGGTAAGTGATAATTAAGCTAGTACGAGATGGCTAATCAGTTGGTGACTAATCTCCGTTATAACCACCATTAAAACCACCGTTAAAACTACCGTTGAAACCAGCATTAAAATTTTCGAAATAACCATCGTTAAACTGAGCCAGAATCCTCAGTGCTTTTAGTATAAATGACCACACCCAAAAATTCTATTATTTTCTCTTTTTCAATAAATTATGCTATTAAAATTCTATTATTTTCCCCAATTATTAATGCTAGGTTTGGTTAAGCTGGCGGGTCTAGTTGGGTTGGAAAGAGCGTGGGAAAAAATGTGTGAGCGTGGGAAAATCTTTATTTTCCAATCAATTATCATCGGAAAATGATGTTCGATACATGAATTTGGGATGCCTTTAAAAGCCAAACAAGATGGCACCGTCCAATTCAATTTATCTTGAGCGGTTGAAAAGTTCAAATTTTCTCGTGATTTTTAACTCCCGTGAAAATGGGAATTTTCGAGATGTACTAGATTGCGTTGATTCAACTTGAACTTACCTATTTCAGGTTAAATTGGGTTCAATTGGATTCGTTTAGGTTAACCTTAAATTTAAGGTTAAAGAAAACTGGCCTGGAATCGGCACCACTTTTAGCGAGGCTACCACACCCGAAATTTCTATTATTTTTTTTCCAATTAATCATTATCGGAAATTTGTATTTGATACATGAATTTGAGCTGCCTTGAAAAGCTAAACAAGATGGCGTCTTCTAATTCAAATTCCCTTCAGGGGTTAAAAAGTTCAAATGTTTTCGTGAATTTTAACTCCCGTGAAAATGGGAATTTTCGAGATCGGATAGATTGCGTTGATTCGACTTGAACTTACCTATTCTAGGTTAGGTTAAGTTTGGATGGTTGGTTGAGGTTAACCTTAAATTTAAGGTTAAAGAAAAACTGGCCTGGAACTCTTAGTCTGCCCTACTGAAGAGCCCTATGACTAACTTCTTTCCTAATTTGAAATGTAACCTCAGCGGGAGGTGGCGAATAATAAAATCAAGGAGAATTTTTATGAGAATGCAGCAACGCGCGTTGGACCAGCTAGTTTGTAATAAAAACGACTATTATAAAATGTAATAAAAACGACTATTAAAAAAAAAGGAAGAAATTTATTAAATAACACCAAGAGATCACAACTGAACTGAATATAATAATTACTATGGCACAAATTATTTATTGGCTTTCTCCCTCACTCATACCAATTTCTTTCTCCTTTTTCAAACTCCACTTCCTTTTTCATCTACTATTTCACTTATCCTACTACATGGCTTTGCCATAGTTGGATAAGTATCGTTTTCCTGCACACCCCACAATGGAGCCACCTATTTGTAATTGTCTGTATGTTATTGTTATTTTTGCTATTGTTTTTTTATATTTTGTATATGTTTTTAGTGTGTTTAATAAATCGAATAGAATTGAAAAAAATGAATTGAAATTGAAAATTTACAAGCTAGAACTTAACTTTAACACAACTAATTGAATTAGCTGTAATTACCACCAGTTAATGAACAAACTCAAATAATATATAATGAATACTTCTCTAACAATCTACTTGAAATTACTATTCTATTAACAATTACAGAACACTCAACACTATTAATAATCAAATCTCTACAGTTGACAGTACCCTTAGAAGAATAGCCTTATAAAATGAATTACAATTGACTTACCTTCCACCCTCATGACAGTTCACCTGCCATGACACCACAGAGTACAGAGACAGAACACAGTGATGATTGGGTCACTTAAAATTATAATTCACTTATAAGCTTACAGCTCTTTAATTCACAACTCACAGAAATAAACACTAGTACCTCACTATGCTGGAGCAAAATAATACTGTCCCTATCTGAGACGACGATGTACACTCACACAGTTATAAACAAAAGTTCAATATTTCCAAAAACTGCTCAGGCCCACTCTGGTTCTCGTTCTTATATATAGAGTTTTAGACTCCTAAAGAGTTTCTTGAAGGTTTGACACTTTTCTTCAAAGATCGATGAGTGACAGGCAATAACAATGCCATTGTCTATGAAAATCTTCTAGATCAGTAGGTCCAACAACTTGACAACAGACTGGCAAGTGCAGATGAGTGGGGCGAGCAGGGTAGAAAAGTAACACCCCTTTTCCAAGAACACTGCCACTTTCTACTTACTCCAAAATATTCCACATTAAAACTCTTAGCCTATTGTTGGGTTTCTTGTCACAGTATGAAATAAACCAATCAAAAAGGATTACATCTCCCTCAAATATGTGTCAGGTATTATAGAAATTTATTTGAAGAATACAAATTCGGATTTCAGATTCAATTTACTTACCGTGAAAGTTTTGTTGAGCTGGATGTTTTGACAACGTAGGACGTAACAACTCTTGACAGTTCAAGAATTTGAAGCTGTTTCCCAACTTTTTTGAAATTTCCGTAGGATAAAACCAACGGCAATAAACACCTGCAACATGAAACTTGACTGTATTTTTACGAAATGAGCAAAGACTATAAGTGAGGTGAAAAGTTTATTTGAGAGCGATCTTTAGGGACATTCACTGATGTTATTGTAAAAATGTCATTCAACATTAGTTATCTCAACATTTTCAAGACAACTTCCATCCTTGCCAAGCGTTGTGACTCTCCCCAGCTTATTCCTCCATTAATTTTGTGCCTGTCATAATAATGTCAAATTATGAGCACCATCAAATTAAATTGAACCGTTAAACTCTAACCAGTAATGAACGTGACATGAAATGTACAAAATAAAATTTTCTAACAATAATTTCCGCCTTTCTGAACTTGAACTCAAAAGTACAGTGAGTTTATAACTCTGATCAACTCGCACTTTCGTACTTGAAAGCAAAGTTAACTGTCAGCTTAGTTGTGTATTTGGCTTAACCCGAAATAGAGCTTTGTTGCTGACATTGATTCAGCAATGACTTGAGAAATCCAACTTTGTGAGTTAATTGAATACAAGGAACTGATGGCAGATCTCGCAGGAAATTTTCCAGTATTGAACAGGGGTTTAACCCGTTTAACCTTTAAAAATTCATCGAATTAAAGCTAAAAGCCCTACTGAGGCAGAAGAAATAATTGATTTTGGTTTTTGGATCAAGAGCTGACATATTTTAAGTGGGAAGTACAATATGTATTCTGGTAGATGGTAACTGTAAAATTGAATGTTATTTCTACCCTAGTTCATGATTCTATTCTTTCAGTAAAACAGATAATACGAAACTGCCCATGTGTGGGTCAATAAGTAGTATTTTTATAATTAGGAATGCAATATAATGGGGAGGCCTAGAGCGACACTAATTCCATGAACTGAGAGCTAAGAGAAATGAAAAACAGTGTATTTGTAGACTCTAGCTAGACTGTATTTGGAAGATTCCTGTGATAGTTTTACGGTACATTTACTGTATATAGGCTAAATTGTCTACTTACAAAATTATGAATATCCCACGAAGATATTCGTAGAACCCACGTTTCCAAGTAATTCCACAAATTCCAGTACCTTGAAACTGATGATTTAAAACTGTCTGGAAGTAGAAAAATTGGCACACTGTTAATAAAGTAGCAGTGTATTAGTCTCATTAGTCTACTAACTGTCTACTAACGTTCTACTATAAGTATCACTAGACTCTCAAAATCAGATACTGTCAAGTTGCTACAACAAGAAGGTTGTTTCACCTTTCATATTCTCTCTATTTCTTATTATTTTTATTTGTGTTTAACTTGTTACCGTGTCTGTTACTTGTTAATGATTATTATTTTGTATTATTTTGACGGCTATCTACTTGCTAACTTTTGATTGCGTCAAGTCTCAGGTCTCAGCCAATTACCGACCTCAAACAATAGCATCATGGCCTATTCGATGATCCCGTTCTATTAGCCAGTATAGTATCAGTCCGTGTAGGCTACAGGAAGCTGTTTCAGAATGAGAATGGTGTGACTGCCGAAAACTATGTTATCTTGTTTGTTGATAATAAATGTGGTAATGACAAAATCGAGTTCGTATTCCGATTTATGTGATATCTTCCTATACGAAGAAAGTCTCAGTTACCGTATAAAAGAATAATACTTATTATGTAATATAATCTTAAAAAACACTTTTAAGTGGGAAAACTCACGTTATGGCGTGACGGCCGTTTCACTCTGTTGTCTAGAGCAGAGTTTCCCAAAGTGTGGTCCGCGGACCCCCGGGGATCCGCGAGCCTATCTTAGGGGGTCCGTGGACTAGCCTGAGAAATTTAAAATAAACATTTCAAAAATACATTTTTTTGCCCAGTGTTCTTTGATGTATTGTAGTTTCCTCAAATCTAAATCATACTGCGATGGAAGCAGCGTGTAGTGCTACCATCATAAAAATTATATGTTATTTACACCTCTAAAATTGTTATGCCAATTTCTCATTGTACAATTGTAATACCATGCGGATGGGCCATGAGGCAGGGAAGAGGAGTGGGGGGAAAACATAGGGGGTCCGCGAGGAGGGTTTAGTTTTAACGGAGGGTCCTTGGAGTCAATGAGTTAGGGAAACACTGGTCTAGAGCATCGTCAGACAACCCACAGTACACAGAGTGTATCTCTAGACAACAGAGTGAAACGGCCGTCACGCCATAACGTGAGTTAGTTTCCACTTAAAAGTGTTTTTTAAGTTTATATTACATATTAGTGGAAACAAGATGGATCTTCAACATCATAACTTATTATATCATAGAATAGTCAATTTTTTTAACGAATCCTCTTATATTTTCCTAGAATACCCGCTTCCCTAACCGAGTAAGTGTCAAATAATGTAGTTTCCAGTTTGATAGCAAATCAGCACAACTCTATTCTCTACGTTACACTCTATTGAGGGATGGAGCGGAAATCAATAATGACATATTTTGGTCGTCTCCTCGCCCATCTTGTTGTGCGAGTAAACAGGATACTTCAAACTTGTCAGAGTAGCCTCATTAAATTCTTGGATCGTCGTCATTTCCAATTACAAATTTCGTAGCCTAAATTTCTCGTTTTGTATCATTATTTTCATTTTCTCAGCTCATTTACTATCCAGTATCAGTTTTTCTCGTTACTGAGGATCATTGCCATATTTGCAGTATTTTATATTCGATGAGTTCATTCTGAAGGCCTACTTTGATGTCAAACTGTCAATCAAAAAAGAGTGGTTTGTCCAGGATAGAGGTAATCGAGTCAAGAGGATTTATAAAACATTGGTGTATGTAGAGTGTAGGCCATAGTAATGATCTAAAAAAATATGAAACCCCATTTTCCTATCATTCTGAAAATTTCTCTAAATAGTTTAACATTTTATTTTATTTATTTATTTTATAATATTTTTTAATGAAACAATTGTTTTCCAAATCGAAGAAAGACTCTGGTACAGTATTTGCAGCCTACTTAATTTTTTGTTCAGTTTCCCATGTCGAAATTATATTTCTGTAGTCTGCAGGATACCCTTTTACCTCATTTATTAACTAATATTAATTGGTATTATAGGGATGAATAATAATTATTATGGTACTATTGTACGTGTTCTAATATAACATTTTGTGGTAATGCGTCAGAATTTTCAATGAAAATAAAGAAAATAATCCAGGCATACTTACTCCAAGATCTATGTACAAAGTGTAGTACGCGTAGGGCAAAACCATTAATAAGGATATTATCCATATGATTAGTATTTTTGGTTTGAGCGTTTGTAGGGCTTTGCCTGGGTCTTGTAGAAACTGGAAATGGTGTACAGGAATGAAATAAAATGTCCATCCAGACACATGTAGTGGAATTTCCTAGAAATGGAAAACGAAGAGATGTAGTTCAACTTGGATGATATATTTCAAACTCATGATACTGTACACTTCAAGACTACTGTAGAGTGTATACTACTTTTAATGTTCCTTGCACTCGAAAAACAAATTTTGCTCGATCCTTTCGTTCATGTCCCACTTTCATCCAAAACTCTGGCGCTTTATGTAAGAAAAAACTCGACACAGTTAATCAGGGAACTTTGCGTAAATCTCAAAAAGTTATCCTTTTGCGCCCAACCCTTCGATCCTTTACTTGAAATGTTGTAACGAGTCCTTTCGCTAGTCTATTTCTACTCAGCAAATAACCCTTTTCTTGGAATTTCGATCGCGTAGCTCGATACCGTAAATGGTGTCATTCTTTCAGTACTAATATGGAGCTCACTACAACAACGAAAGGAAAACCATGTGCACTTTATGAATATAGAATTTTGTCATTTTCTCTTGTAATGTGGAATAACCATATAGTTGAGAAAGTTCATGAAAACATGTCTTATTCGCTGAATATCTCAATAGCTATAGAAATGAACCTAGTGATTTGTTTCTCACATGGAGCACTAGAGTTTTTGTTCAGAGGATACTTTCTAGACGTTAATATAGTATATTACAAACATTATCTCACAATTAACTTGAACTATTCCATCAATATTGCATACAAATATATTAAAGCCCATTCAAATGGAGACCTTTATTGGAATAGAGCGCTCTTGTAAGTCATGGAGCATTATCTCTTGCTCAACTTATCTATAGCTTACATAGAGTCTAGACATAATTTTTTTACATACCTGAATTGATCCATTATCCTTTCTCTGTAATATTCTTATTTTATTTCATACAGATGATAAAATTGGATAGTAACAAATTAGGTAATAACTCACCTGCATCATAGGAAAAACATAGCAAGCCATTTCTCCAAGCCACCAGTTATGGAAGAGTATGTTGATCAGTGTAACCGGAAGTACGACAATGCACTTGAATATGTCACATCCAGCTAAATTGGCGAAGTGCCAGGTGAAGATGGGTCTGGGTGTGGGCTGTTTGAGCAGACAGTACATGAGTCCCAGGTTGGAGACGAGGCCGGCAGTGATAAGGGCAGAGTAGCAGAAGACAAGCGGGTTGCAGAAGCGACTAGTTGACAGGCGCAGATGGCCCTTCTGGAAGTCGATGGTGCCGTTCCGAAAGCCCAGTAGGAAGTTGAAGACGGCGTCCTGGTAGTCTTCGGGCACTTGGAAGTTAGCCGTCTTCATTTGGCAGAGAAGTAGGTGGTCATTGACCTATGGAAAATAAAAGAGCACTGGTCTGTCTTATTTTGATCAGTAGTATTCTTATAGTGATATAGCAAATTTGATTACAGCGTATGTTTGTATCAACGTTAGTAGATAAAATGTTGGACGATTACAGATGATAATTCAATGGTAGGGATAATGATAATGTGACATCGGCGCAGCAAAATTTTCAAATTTTTAGCGCACGTACGAATGGAAAATCAATAGAAAATGTCTCATAGTTATTGGAAAAATAAATTAAACTACATTTTTTACTGGAAGCTGCCTAGGAATAATAATTCTCTGTACGATTAATACATCAAGTCCAGTCAATCAATACATGCCAACCCTGAAAGGTGATCAAAAGGTGGAAGGGGGAAGAAAGGTGCCATTTTTGAGTTTTGAAAAATTTAAATTTATCCAGTATCCCATCCATATCCCAAGTCTAGTCAAATATTAGTTTAATATTTTATAAATATTGAAACGTAGTTTACCACCTAAAACTGATTTTTTATTTAATTTTAGATATTATAATTAATTATTTTTTATATTTTATTCATATGATAATTTTTAATCTGGAGTTTTCTTTGTAGTTCTTCTGAAATAATTTGAATAATAAATATTTTTAGGATTTTAAAGCTCTTAATTGAGTCAGGTTTAACAATAGAAATGTTATTAATTTCAGTGGCTCACTATTTGATAATAATGTCTGGACAATGCCTGAAGAATGTTTCCTTGACTACCGAATTATGGCTTGAATTTTTCAGTAGCCAATCAGCGTTTGATACGCCAGACAGGCGATTCCATTTTTCTGCTAATTGTGGGGAGGTCGTATTATTTTTGCCCTAACAATTATCTCGGAGGGGAGTCCACACATGACTAGTAGACCAGTCTAGACCTGATTCGCAATTCACAATTTTTGACAAGACCGCGAGCAGGGGCGTACTCAGTCTTTCAGTTTTGGGGGAGGGGGCTTTCCCTTCCAACCTGGTAAAATTTTAGTTGAGAGGGGGATAAAATTGGGAATTCGCAGATCACTTTTACAAGATTGTTCGCCGATAAAGTTCTTTATGGCGTGGGGGGAGGTTCATTTCTTGACCTTTTAAAGGGTATTAGCTATAAGGAAACAAAATGTGTCCACCTCCACCATGCCTTTTAGACTGCATAAATGCATAATAAAAATGCCAATATGAAGCATAACTTAAGCATCTTCTCATGAAGAAAAAAAATTCAACTAAATGTAGCTTCGGAAACGCTTTGTTACGTAGATGAAGAGGGCGGAAGATTACAGCTACTCCCATCATTCATTCAGAAATCTCTAAGGTCTTCATGTAAGTTGTAGGTGGTGTGAGTTCAATTGAATCAATGTAAAATTAGCTAAACGTGCTACAAGATCCACTAATAAACGAAGTTTGTAGTGAACGGAAAATGCCAGTATGAACGCGAATCTAGATTACCTAATCTTTTAATTAGTGGGATATTCTACAAACATATACAAAATGATCATGAAAACACGCTGTTTTATTGTAGGCCTAGCAGATTAACCATACGGATTTTTCACGGATGCTTTCTACTTGCTATTCTTGTGTGTTTTGATCTAATTTAAATTCTGATTTTATGAACCCTGGGTGCGTTATTTGCAATTAGTAACGAAGTTCGTACCCTTCAATCTTAAAAACGCCTTATTCAGGCCTTTTTTGCGTATTTCATAGAATAACTCAATAATCAGGGTATACTTAATGTTTTATATGATTTTTCAGCTCATTTCACATCGAATGTATTCAATTTTCACCTAAATAAGGGCTCTAGAAGCCTAATGCATTCTATTCTCAATGATTAGTAATTTACTGATTTCTTATTGATAAAGATACTTTTCCGCTTTCTTTATTTCTGTAATGAAGCGTTTCCAAGGGAATAAGCTCTTGTAATCTGGCAGATTCCTTGTGAAATTTTTCGGAAACACCTCCTGTATACATTTTTTAGGGAAGTGATAGCCGCGAGCCGTGGGGGCTATCTGTTTAGTTATGGACTTCAGAGTCTGTTGAATCTTTAAATTCATTGTAATTTTGTCACAATTATACCCGGTTTCTGAGTTGTTCATTAAGTTTAATGGATCATTAACCCATTGCTCCAGCATTGAGTTAATGGTCCATTAAGTTAATGAACAACTCAGAAACCAGGCATTAATGAATTAATAAGATAAGCTGCAAATTCCTGAGCCCTCTTTGTAAGGGTGACTGAATGGATCGATCCCCAAATAAGACTATATTCTGTGATATAAAATCACTTCCCAGTGATTCGTAACTTACCTAAAACTGTAGGTCCAACTCATCAATCACTATCATCCAGCTACCCATGCACAGGTCTCAGACCTAACTGAACTTCTTCTCCCGAAAATAACCATTACATATTATTACTGTAATGTCAAATAATTTATTACAGGCCCACGAGGCTCTAGAACTCTAGAGGCTAGAGATACTGTAATTATATTACATGATTGTCAGATCGATTTGAGTGAAACGAATTATTTTCATTTCCTGAACCCAAGCCTAGTTGAATTCAATTCTGCCAGGCTACAAACTCTGATTCCACCTGTGGTACTCGTGGTACCATAGTGTAACCAGTGACGTAGCCAGGTGGTGGGTCCGGACCCCCCTTCCAGTCCTAAATTTTATATAATTTTCATTAAATGAAACGTAAAATATTATATAACTATTCTCTTCCTTATTTCTTATTATTAAAATTACAAGTTACGTGTTCATTTTCAATGCCAGGAGAGCTGAAGAACACCATTCTAGGCCCTCTATTTTTCAAAAATTTTCAGGGGAAGTACCCCCGGACCCCCCGGGTCAATTGACCCCCCCATTTCAAAATCTTGGCTACGTCACTGGTGTAACGATATTTTTATAAACGCTACCCTATTTAAACAAGTGTGAAATGTACAGTCTGGAGTCCATATTACACAGTCAGTTCGCTTATAAGTTACCAAAATTTTGATACGAATTTCAGGACCTGAGGGGAAGGCTTGAGCCCCAAAAAACCCCCATGTTGAGCCACTGGTTGCATAGAAAATTATTCCACTTGTAAAAGTGTTAAAACATGAAATGTATCAAAACTAATCAGCCTGGAGCACATACTCCCTACAGTCAATTTGTTTGAAATGATCTACAATTTTTTAATTACCTCTGGTTCTTGGGGGGAGGGGACTTAAGCTCCCAAGCCCCCCCCTGGGTGCGCCACTGACCGCGAGTATATCAATTGAATTAATAAATTATATTACCGGGAATGACAGTAGCCCAGTCAGTTTGATAAAAATATGGCCATTGAGAGAAACAATTATTGATAGAGAAATTTTGGCAATCGCTTCCGCCAACCTTGAATCCAAAAGTCTCCAAAGGTGAGGGGCAACTAGCTCGTTTAGGAGGGGGTTGGAAAGGTACAATTTCTCAGTTCTTGGCTTATAAATCAGTAACGCGAACTCAAATCGACTTTTTCCTCTCACCAAAGTTAACGCTGATAAAAATTTTCTACAAAAATTATCTCATGCATTTTTTGTAAAATCAACCGCAAGTGCGTTACGGGCTTCTAAATTAAGGCATTTTTTTTCGTAGATTATGTCTCGGAGACTCCAGTTAAGAAGTATAAGACAAATTAGATCAACAATTATACACTAGATACATAATTACTATATCAATTAGTTGAGGCGAGGCTTAATTTTGATGTGAAAGGAATTCTTGTACACTATAAAAAGCTTTATAAACTAAATATTTTTTAAATATTTCTATATTTACAAGGCTCTTTAAAAACTGCGGTAACTTGTAGTTTCCTACCAATATAACTAGGTTTTTGTTTGAATAAGCTACTATTATGACTCACCAAGTGATAATCTCCTCGGCTTCTCGTTTTATAATCGTGCATCAAGATTTTGGTTAATATCATTCGTTTTTACAAATAATGTAGCTTCTTACACATATAAGCAGGGTACAGTAATGTAAAACATTAATATATTGCTCCTAAACAATTTTACTAGTTTGGGGAAAAAGCTGAAGTTGTTAAGAAATTATGAGATGGTGTCTCATGGGAATCTAGTGAAAATTTTCAGGAGTAATATAATCAGGCGTGATGTAAAATTTCTTATTTTATTTAACATTTTGTTCAATATGACATTTTTAAGTGATTGATGACTGTTACCTTCGATAAGCGAAATATAGTCTAACAGTCCCAGGAGTTAATTAACGGTGAGAAGAGTCGATATTTTGAAATTAACTGAGCACTACTAACACTAACAACGTGTTGACATCACGCATGTAAGGAGCGCTGCTGACTGAGACTGAAAGTTCCGTGACGGGGGTTGTGTTCGTACGAAACACCCACCTTGCGCAATAGAAATTTTACTACTGCACATGTGCACAATACAAAAGAATGGACCCGACATTATTTAAATCGTGCCGTTGTCCGTCCGTCTGTACCCTAGCACTTGAAAGGAAGATTCTAGATTCTTGAAACTTGGTATATAGTTTTCTCATACTCCAAGTGAGATCGCTATTGATTTTGAAATTTGGGAGTTGAACATAAAAATAATCTTGATCTAAAACAGATTTACACTATAGGCTGTAAGCTCGTTTTGGCCAGTGAAAATCAGAACATAGGACAGCTTAGGATCTTATTGTTTACATTGGAATACCAAAACCTTGGACATTACGAAGGCTGAAAGCTTAAATATAAGGTTGATGATTAGATCAATTATCAACTTTATTCATTTGTATATTTACTGCTCAAAAGCGTTAACGTTTTCATTTTTTATTGTGTTAAAACAGTGAGGAAATAATGTTGCAGCATGATATTAATATGAAATATGTTGAAGAAGAAGAACAAACAAAAACTTTTTTCAAGAACTGCTTATGTCCATTTTTCTTTTACAGACTTCCAGCAAGGAGGAGGTTCTCAATTCACCCTGTTTTTTATGCTTGTACATCAATTACTCGAGCACTTTTGGACCGATTTCAACAAAAAAATTTAATGAAAGAGCTCAGCGGTGGTTCCATCCAAGTTTTGCAAGGATTGGCCCAATAATTAGGTTGGTTACTCTGTGCTGTTGCTGAACACAGCCTATTGTGTGAAATACCTATTATGCGAAATATTTTTATTCTGCCAATTGTCACAACTGCCGTTCAGTTGAGGTTGAACGAGTTTCATACATTGAAGTTTTTTTGCATGTTTTTTGTCGTTGGACGCGATGGATCTTTCAGTAGAGGGACGCATTTTCCTCGTTGAATACGGTACATATTTTGTGAAGGTGACAAGTACAGTGATTTAGTGAAGCGTAAATTTTCTGAAAAGTTTCCAGATTCAATTTTTCCTCTCTGTAAAGCAGTATGAACACTGATCAAAAAATGTCAGATAACTGACTCAGTTGAGGACACTGAACGTAAGCTAGAGAAACAAAAGCTGCTGGATATTTCTGATTCTATGGCACAAAGTCCAACAAAATCAATGCCTAAGTTAGCGCAACATCATGCTATCGGACTTGCTACTGCACATAAATCTGTCAGAAAAGAACTTAACCTATTCCCATACAAAGTAAGGTGTGTTCAAGAGCTGAAACCTCCATATAATGACAATAGAGTAGATTATTGTCATTGGTTTCAACGTTTCATTGGCCAAAATTCTGAAGACATCCTTTTGATGTAACGTTTTATACAGATGAAGCTTAGTTTCACTTGAGAGGTTACCGGTATGTAAATTCACAAAATACTCGACCATTGTTGGCAACTAACCCACACGATTTACACAAACAGTCCTTACACAAGGCAAAAATTGGAGTCTGGGTTGCTGTGAGTAGAGCACGCATTGTGGGACCAGTTTTTTTTTAAACACAGTCAACAGTGATTGTTATTGTTAAGATAAGATAAAGATAAAATTACTTTATTTACGTAAATTTACTAAATATAATTGTAGCTGATTAAAGTGCATATTATTAACAACACAATAGATTGTATATGAGAAAGATTTTGGATATTAACAATGAGATTTAATGAATGTGTAGCATTTACGTAATAAGGGCGAAGTCTGGACAAAAATTCGTCCATTCAAACTTAACCTTGATAACTTCGAACTGCAAGAGCAAGACTATATAATTAGTAGTTATAGAATAAAATTTATAAACAAATTGAAGAAAATAGAAGTGATTGAACATAATTGAAATTGTGTTTTTTTTATATTTTCTGAACAATACAGATGGGATATTATTTACAAAATGAAAGATGAAGGTTCACGAAATTGACTGTAAGTTGTTCAATTTAACAAAAAAGGTTAATATTAACAAAGCAGATCGTTAAGGAACAAGAAATATATTTTCCAGAGGTATTTTATTCGATATCTAGTGGATGTAAAGCTTCTCCTTTCACCGTTGTTAATAGTACTAGATTTAAAGTACAATTTTTTGCCTCAAAGTTTAGTTAGATTATTATCAAAATCCAGTAATAACCATCTAAGATTAGAATCACATGAGATTAAATAATAAGATTAAACTAATAAGGGCACATAATATCACTCATTCACATGACTAGGATAATTGGATAAGTAATTAATAATTGGATTTGTAACATGCATCCATAACTTCACAAAGCTAATCTTGCAAAGGAGATTGTTAATGATGAATCCAGCTAAATTGGGATGATACAGTTGATATACTGAAGTAGGGGAGACTGCCGATTCCGTCTCAGTTTTTCTTTAACCTTAAATTTAAGGTTAACCTCAACCAACCATCCAAACTTAACCTAACCTAAAATAGCTAAGTTCAAGTCGAATCAACGCAATCTATCCGATCTCGAAAATTCCCATTTTCACGGGAGCTAAAATTCACGAAAAATTTTGAACTTTTTAACCCCTGAAGGGAATTTGAATTTGAAGACGCCATCTTGTTCAGCATTTCAAGGCATCCCAAATTCATATATTCAATACAATTTTTCGATCACGATTAATTGGGGAAAAAATAATAGAATTTTTGGGTGTGGTCGCCTCGCTAAAAGCACTGCCGATTCCGTCTCAGTTTTTCTTTAACCTTAAATTTAAGGTTAACCTCAACCAGCACAATTAAACCTAACCTAACCTATCATAGGTAAGTCAAAGTTGATTCAACCCAACATTTTAAATTCCCAAACTTCCCATTTTCACGGGAATTAAAAATCACGAAAAAATTTAAACTTTTCAACCGCTCAAGATAAATTAAATTGGACGGTGCCATCTTGTTTGGCTTTTAAAGGCACCTCAAATTCATGTATTAAATACAAATTTCTGATGATAATTGATTGGAAAATAAATTTTCTCCCACGCTCACACGTTTTTTCCCACGCTCTTTCTAACCCAACGAGACCCCCCCAGCTTAATGAAATTAAATGTGAAGTAGGTATTGCTGTATAGTCCAAATTCTATTCAAGCTAACATTCTAGATCTTGAAAATTCCCATTTTCACGGGAATAAAAAATCACGAAAATTTTTTAACTTTTTAACCCTTGAAGAAAAATTGGATTGGACGGTGCCATCTTGTTCAGCTTTTCAAGGCAGCCCAAATGCATGTATTAAATACAAATTTCCGATGATAATTGATTAGACAAAATGTCATGAAATTATTTAATGGTGGTTAACCTATGGTAAACATAGCGTGTTTGTGGTATAGCTGTATAGTCCCAAGTCAATTTAATCTAACATTTGAGATCCTGAAAATTCCAATTGAATGGTGTCATCTTATTTAGCTTTCCCAGCACTTCAAAATCATTTGTCAAACTTCAACACTATATAAAGGCTTGTAACCACATTTCTTGTTCAGTCTTCACAAGTAGCCTGGATTACCTTTCTTAATGAAACACAGGTTGGTGTGATAATAATGCTATTATTGGTAGCTGATGAGATGGTAAATCTATTAATTTGAATTATAACCAATGAGATGGGAAATGGGGTATCATATTATTGATGGCTGACAAGATAGCTGATATTTCAATCAAATTGGGAAGGTTGAAAATAGAGTATGATGTGAAGACTTATGGATCTTTATACACTCCTCATCTAATATCTGTGGGATCTATTATGTCTGGGTGGAAGGAATGACAATGTTAAGGTATATATCGACTGACAGGATAGCTAATCTTTCAATAGAATAGATTATTAGAACTATTGGAGAGTATCAATATAATATGAAGGCTTGTGAATCCACCTTTTCCACTTCATGTCTGGGTGGGAGGAATGATGATGTTAGGGTATGTATCAATATTATATTATTTGTGGTTGATAAGATTGCTAATATTTTAATTTTAATGATGATTTCACAAGATGAGAAATAGGGTATATATCAATGTGATATTACTGGTGACAGCTAATTGAACCAATGGTTGATGTATTTATTACATTTGTGTTTGAGGAGATATACTAAAATTCAGTTATAGGTTCAATAAAGATGCAAATCTACACTAACCCTATCTTATTCAGTTCACAAAGTCAGTTCAAACTCAAGCCAGCACTATATAAAGGCTTGCAAACTAGATTTTTTCTCCAGTCTTCACTGACACCCTGAACAGTAAACACCTCTCTTAATCAGATGCAGGTGGGTGAAAAAATAATGCTAAAGTATTATTATATCAATATTAAATGAGCCGGTTAAAATCAAAGTGGTGCAAGTCCATTTTTTTTTTTAAATGGAGATATACATGGTAACGGAATCTCTGACCTGATATCTGTTGAATGGAATAGTGGCCCAAGTCCTAGTTCACCCTGCAGCAGCACAGAATGCAGCACTTGTTGTTACATTCAACAAAAACAGCTGTCTGTTAAAAGTAGAAGTGGTGTATCTGGGACTTACACCACTACACCAGTAAACAAATGGTCAGTGGATAACAACAGAGTGAAGGAGGTTATTAACGCTGTTTCTATTTGCAATTTTCAAAACTTTATTTGGACTTTACTTTTGTTTAGTAATATTAGTTATGGATTCAGAGCTAAGTGACGATGATTCTGTACCAAGTGTACTTCGTTATGATGCTTCTAGTGATGAGTACATTCCTTCAGAATCAGATCTATCTGGTAAGTTCCAAGGCTAAACTTTTCAAGTTGTTTGTTATTATTGGTTTAACACATGAGCTGTGCTGTATTTTAAAGAATAAGGAATTTTTTCATTTATTAACAATAAACTACCTATATGTTTATTATAAAATACAATTTTGAATTGGTATCTAGGTCTGAAAAATTTTGATGTTAGGTGCAACTGTTTCCTACTAGCTATTAAGAGGGTACCAGGCTATTAAGACATAAACAAAGAGTAGGTGAGGCTTATTGCACATTTATTTTAATAAAGTAACTCAGTATTGAATACATTGGCATAGCCAGGAATTATTTTCGGGGAAGGGGGTCCGGGAGCCCTACCCCAGAATGTTTTTAAAATATAATTTAACGCATTTTTGAATACTTTTGTTTTTTAATTTTGGGTGGGATACATAACAATATCCCCCCTAGCTACGCCCCTGATTGTATAATTATGTTATAACACAAATTGTTTTTTTTTTCAGGTTCAGATCAAGAACTGGATGAAAATGTACACATTGAAGCTGGAGAAAATATGGATTTGGCGGAAAATGAAGCTGCTGAAGAGGAGGAACCAACTTCCAGGACTCGTAAAAGAAAACGGAATATGAGTATTCAAGCCAAAAGGCAGAGGAGTAGAAATTCAGGACTCTCTTACAAGACACGTAGGGGTAATGTTGTTCTGGCTAAAACATTTCAAAACCGTGACTGTAACTGTAGACGTAAATGCTTAGAAACAATTTCTGAAGAATCTCGACAAAATGCATTTAATAAATTTTGGGGGATGGGCAGTTTTTCAACTCAAAATGCATTTATATGTGGTTTGGTGAAGCAGGTCGAACCAGAACGTCGCCGTCCTAGAGATGGGGAAGGAAGAGCAAAGTCAACGACTAATCAGTATTTTATTATTTTGGCTGATGGTAAAACCAAAAAAGTATGCAAGAAATACTTTCTTGAAACTTACCAGGTATCAGATGGTAGACTTACTAGAGTACTTAAAAAAGTACAACAAGGACTTTCACCTGGATCAGATAAAAGGGGGAAAAATGTGCCCAGTCACAAAACTCCGGATGACAAGATGGATTTAGTAAGGCAGCACATCACATCATTCCCTTCTTACGAGTCGCACTGGTTATCCCTTCCTGTCCTTGAGCCACAAGGACCCAGGGTGCAGTTAAGATAACAGTGAAACAACGCAGTCAGACTACAGCAAGTTAATTAGTAATAAAACTATCACTTACCAAAGGTGACTTCAATGTGGACTGTAAGTAGGTGGTAAAGTTGACGTCTTCTGGCATGAGTAGATTTCTTGAATGTATGTAATTTTGAATCATATATGTATATTAATAACTGATACTTTCACGGAACGGAACGCAACACGGTACGAGGTTGACAGTCGAGGAACAAACTCGAGAGTGAAGTGAAATTGAAAGGAAGGGTGAACGGAAGGGTAGGAGGGGAGTAGGGGGGGGAAAGGATGATAGTTCATTATCTCAACCAACAAGCAATAATCCGCCTGCGCTAAGAATCAACCATCTCCGCCCGCCTTGGATTGCCTCAATCCAAGAAACAAAACTCAAAAGGATTAAAAAATTAAAACACACAATGCACTGAGATAAAGGAAAAACAGGAAAAGGGGGGGGGGAAACGTGGGGTTAAAGAGACACTAGTTTGGGAGTATTGGGGCTAGTTTCCTAACCGGCCTAACATACTCTCCTGATTTGGTTTTAACGTACGCGGAGCGAACAACTCCCTTAGAATCGCGAATGACGCTTGCAATGCGTCCTAATGGGTATGATAGGGGCGTTGAATTATCTTCTTTAATCCACACTAATTGCCCAATTTGTAAGTTAGAGTCGTGCTCAAACCACTTATTTTTCTGCTGAAGAGTGTGGAGATATTCTCTCTCCCATCTCTTCCACAACCTTTGTGTGAAGCGATTCACCTTCTCCCAACGAGATAGTCTGTGTTCATTGGAGTCAGTATAGTCATTTTCGGGAACAGCCAACAAGGGGCGATGGATAAGAAAATGTCCAGGAGTTAAGGCAGCGTAATCATCGGGTGACGATGAAAGTGCATACAACGGCCTTGAGTTAAGTATCGCCTCAATTTTAGTGAGAATAGTGGTGAACTCAACAATTGTAACAGTATGGTTTCCTAATTCACGGAACAAATGATATTTAACATTTTTTATATTGGATTCGCAAATTCCATTCATAAATGGGGCATGTGGGATATTAAACTGGAATTTGATGTTTTTATTGGACATATCATCAATAATTTTTGTCTGATTTTCAGAAACTCGCAAAAATTCAGTAATTTCCTTCAATTGTCGTGCAGCTCCTTTAAAATTCGTCCCTTGGTCACAGAATATTTCTTGAGGTAACCCACGTCTCGACACAAAGCGATGAAGAGTGACAATGAATTCCTCAGACGTCAAACTGGTTAACGTTTCAATATGACAAGCTTTTGTCGCTAAACAAACAAATAGAGCGAAATATGCCTTGTAGGTGTGAGCCTTAGGCCGAACACTCTCCTTAACTACGAAGGGACCTGCGAGATCGACAGCGACTTTGAAAAAGGGTGCCGTGGGAACGACACGAGAGCGGGGCAAGTCGCCCATAACGGGTTCAACAGTATTCGCTTTGAATAAACGACAACGAGTACAATTGTGTATGACATGTCTAATTACACTATGGGCTCCAATAATCCAAAAACAACGCTGGATGAGAGCACGCACAATCCTAGGTCCAGCATGGAGATAGGAGCGGTGATAATATTCAATAATGAGCTTAGTAAAATGACTGTCCTTATGAATCAAGCGAGGATGCTTAGCTTCATATTCCAAATCACTATTCACAAGTCTGCCACCAACGCGAATAAAATCATCACTATCCAAAAAAACAGACAACTTTTGAAAGGCTTTATCACAAGGCTTTCCTTCTTTCAGAAGGGTAAGTTCACGATTGAAATGACACTTTTGAACGATTCTAACGTAGAAATCTTGTGCGGATTTCAACTCTTTAACACTTAATACTCCTTTTTCACGAGAGACACCTTTTATTTTTGCTCTACAATTATTGACAAATCGGAAAACATATGCACAAGAACGCAACATTCTTAGATATGAGGAGAAATGAGTTATTTGAATAACGGCACTATCTTCGGTAAGATTCAAAACAATTTCACCTTGATTATTTTTAATATCAGGTAGACTTTCAGAGGGTATTGTTACGGAAGACAATGGCCAGCATGATAACGGCTCTGAACACCATGTTGGAGCTCTATACCACTCTTCTAACGAACTCAACATTTGAGGAGGAATACCTCTTGAACCCACGTCAGCAATATTGAAATCAGTACCAATATGATTCCAATCATTTAGATTAGTCAATTCTAATATTTTCACGACACGATTTGCAACGAACGTTTGCAACTTATAGGGTGGTATACGCAACCAAGCTAACACAATAGTTGAATCACAGAAGAGAAACGTTGATTGTCGATTAATTTTAGACAGATTAGGAAGCACTGAAACGTACAATTTTGAAAGCAACAACGCAGCTAAAAGCTCTAAACGTGGAATTGAAAGTGTTTTTAACGGTGCCACTTTAGTTTTTGCTTTTATTAGAAAGCATTTAACAACAGAGTCTGAGAAAACAACTCTCAGATAAATACAAGCACATATTCCTTTTTGAGATGCATCACAAAATCCTACTATTTGACACGAAAGTGCATCACCATAAACGCAACGAGGAATTGAAATTGAACTAAGAGCAGGAAGCTCTTCCATGAACTTATTCCAGCATGCATTATAGTCATCAGGAATTGGTGTATCCCAATAAATTTGTAATTTCCATAGCTCTTGTAAAAAACATTTCATTTTGAAAATAACAGGAGCTATAAAACCAAGTGGATCATACAGTCTAGCAATTACAGACAAGACACTGCGCTTTGAGTTTGTCTTATGATACTCCGGAACTGAAACTTTAATTTGAAAACAATCGGTAGTCGGATTCCACATAATACCTAACACCTTAACACTAGAATTAGGTTCATCACTGATATGAAAGGGAACTTGACTGTTTTCCAAACGAACCCGTTTCAGGAATTCAGGAGAGTTACTACTCCACTTGTTCAGTTTGATATCAGCACATTTCAGGAGATTGCATAGTTGTGATTTAATTTCACACATTTCCTCCAACGAGCTAGCACCTATTAGAAAATCATCATGGTAAATTTCATCACGAATTGCGGTCGCCGCTAAAGGAAATTTATCTCCCTCATCTTCTGTCAATTGAATCAATACACGTTGAGCGAGAAATCCCGAGGGTTTCAAACCGTATGGAATTCTTTTTAACTCATAGACGACAATATCCTTTGAAGGATCTTCACGAAACAATATATGAAGAAACGAACAATCTTCTTCATCAACAAGAATAGCTCTGTACATTTTTGTAATATCACATGTAAAAACGAATGAATGCAATCTGAACCTAGTTAAAATATCACAAATATCATTTAACAACGTCGGTCCAGAGTGTAAGACTTGATTCAAGGAAACGTGACCCCTCTTTGCTGATCCATCAAAGACAACACGAACCTTTGTAGTGGGTGATGAAGGGTTGAATACACAAAAATAGGGTATGAAATATTTTCCAGGTCTTCTAGCAATTTCCATGTGATTTAAAAGTCGATACTCTTTCATAAACGATAAACAGTCAGCTCTTAAGCGAGCATCACGCAACATACGACGTTCTAACGAGAGAAATCTATTCAACGCAATTTCATGAGACTCATAAAATTCGAGATTTTTAGTGTCTACCTTGAACGGGAGCTTGACAACATATCTTCTCTGTTGATCACGTTTGTGAGTTTCAACAAAATGTTTTTCACAAAATTCGTCATCAGGATTAGGAAATTTAACATTAGAAATTTCCTCACTTTCCCAAAACTTATGAACCAAACTATTCAACGAGTTCTCAGAATCGGGATGTATCAATAACGAAGGTAATGTCTGGTTATTGGTCACGGAACAACTTGGGAATTCACCCAAAATTATATCACCAAACACGGAAGGTATAACGCAAAACGAAGCACCTTCTTCAGATGTAATTTGGTTATGATGACTTAATATTTTGTTGAATAACTGACAACCTAATAGGAGGTCAACGGAACGCTGTTCATAGAACATGGGATCAGCCAAATTGAATTTTTTCAATTCATTTTGAATCTTTGAATCCAGATACACGGGGGTTAACGGCCCAACTATTTTATCAATCACATAAGCTTCAGCTTCTACATGAGGATGGTTTAAACCTTTAGGTTTTAATAAACATTTTACAACGCCACAGGAATTTCCGACACTTGCGGAATTTAAACCAGAGAAATTTTGTCTGCGATCCTGAACAGATAAACCAAGTTTTATAACAAGATCTTTTGTTATGAAATTAGTAGTGCTACCTGAATCAATAATCAGACGAACGTTAACAAACGAACCAGAAGAACTTTTTATTTGAGCTAAAGCTGTGCCTAAAACAACACTCGTTTTAGGAATACACTGAATAGAAGGATTAATAACGTTTTCAGTCATACCGCAATGTTGTGTAGCTATAGGATCGGTTTGAGTTATTGAATCACTTGATTTCAACTTTAAATCGGCCTTAGGGCTGTTATCCGATCGCTTCTGATAACTAACTGGAGAGCACGATCTACTGTTATCATTGCTACGTGGGTAATGCAATAACTTATTATGCATACGATTACACACACATTTTGGTTTGGACTTACACTGGCCGACAAGATGAAATTTAGAAAAACAGTTGAAACACGCTTTCAATGATTTGATATATTCATTTCTATCTTTCGGATCTTTCTTTAAAAAAACAGGGCATAACGACAACATATGATTTTTTGAACATAATGGGCAATTTAGTTCGGAACGATCAGTGAATTGTGAATTATTTGTAGCATTGCGAAAGCAGTTGTCAACCTGAGTAGATAACACAACTTTCTTTTGAAACGGTTTCATTTTACTATTAATCTTATCTACTGGTTTAGTCACATTCATATTCGGTGCATCAGACGCCGACAATTGGAATGTCCTAACTCTTGTGTTTACAAAATCAATCAGCTGTTGACATGATGGAAAACTTTTATCTGCTACTACAATTTCAAAAGATTCACAAGATTGTTTATCTAATTGTCGTATGGCTAACGAATACAATAGGTAATCTCCTAGGTCAGGAATTTTCAACGATTTTAATGAAGTGATGCTATCACCAACTTTCACGAGAAAATCTTCAAGAGATTTTAAAGAAGGTTTCACTGGGACACTAGTGGTTTTTAAAATCTCATTCATATAATAATTTGCTAAAACTCTATCATTTTCATAGCGTTTACAAAGGGCTTTCCATGCTAAATCAAAATCAGCACTAATCTGAAATGATTTTACTACTCTAGCTGCTTCACCAGATAACAAATTATGTAAGATATGAGACTTGTGGACTGACGAATAATATTTATCATTTAAAATCAAAGATGTAAATATATTTCTGAACCTAGGCCAGTCTGAAATGTCAGATCCATCAAACGATTTTATCTCTGCAGGAGGTAATATCATATTTAAACGTGGTGAATGAGTAGATGGAGAAGAATCATTTTTTATCTCTTGTTTCTGCAGTAATCTATCACGAGAATCAATTATGACACAAGCTAAGTTATCTATAGCATTTAATGATTGATAATCAGGTTCAAAATCAGGATTAATTTGAATAGAAAGTTCATTTATTTCATCCAACAATGATGAAAATTCACTAACTGTTTTTTCAATGAACCTACTTCTAATCAAGAATTGTTTTTGAACGTTTAAATCATTGATATTTTTCCATAAGTCGTATGCTTGCTGAACACGGGTGAATAAAGTTTCTTTCTTTTTCAAACGAATGCTTAGCAAGGCTTCGGGTTTTGCAGTTGCCATTGTAGACTATCGGCAGATAAGATAAGGTTGCGGGATACAACAACAGGATTAAGGAAACGGGATTGATCATGAAATCTCAGTGCATGAGTCAACTTTACAAATTGAAATTTAAACTAATAAAGTTATCAAATTTCTGGAAATGAGGCTTTGATCCGGACACGGAGGACAATATGGTTATCCCTTCCTGTCCTTGAGCCACAAGGACCCAGGGTGCAGTTAAGATAACAGTGAAACAACGCAGTCAGACTACAGCAAGTTAATTAGTAATAAAACTATCACTTACCAAAGGTGACTTCAATGTGGACTGTAAGTAGGTGGTAAAGTTGACGTCTTCTGGCATGAGTAGATTTCTTGAATGTATGTAATTTTGAATCATATATGTATATTAATAACTGATACTTTCACGGAACGGAACGCAACACGGTACGAGGTTGACAGTCGAGGAACAAACTCGAGAGTGAAGTGAAATTGAAAGGAAGGGTGAACGGAAGGGTAGGAGGGGAGTAGGGGGGGGAAAGGATGATAGTTCATTATCTCAACCAACAAGCAATAATCCGCCTGCGCTAAGAATCAACCACGCACTATACAAGGGCACACAATCCTGGCCGAAAATATTTGGCTGAGAGCCTTAATATTCGTGAGATGTACAACCTTTACAAAACTTTTTGTTTGGAACAACAAGTTGAACCAGTGAAGGAGCCAATTTATCGCAGGACCTTCAACACAGAATTCAACCTTCATTTTCATGCCCCTCACAAGGATACATGCATGAAGTGTGATGTTTTTAAAAATAAAATCCGACTTCTTCAGGATGGAAATGAAAAAAAAGAGTTAGAAACAAGCCACGAGTTGCATCTAAGAAAAGCTGAAAGTGCAAGGAAGGCTATGGTTAATGATACAGAGAAGGCAAAATCTGAAGACACTTTTTACGCTTTTACTTTTGATTTAGAAAAGGCCTTACCCTTTCCGAAATTAAGTTGTTCATTAGCCTACTACAAACGGAATTGCTACCTTTACAATCTTGGATGTCATGAGCTAAGCTCAGGATTGGGTTTCATGTACTGCTGGGACGAAACTATTGGGTCACGTGGATCACAAGAAATAGCTGCTTGTATTACGAAACACATTGCAGCAAGAGGATCAAATGCTGAGCATGTAGTCATGTACAGTGATGCATGCTCAGGTCAAAACAGGAATTTCAAAACGTCTCTGCTATTAATGAGGTTTCTTCATGGTCAAGATGACAACAGAAATCTACAACTTATTGACCACAAGTTTATGCAGAGTGGCCACTCATACCTACCAAACGACCGTGACTTTGCTAGCATAGAAAATTATAGTAAAACTCAACCAATCTACTGCCCAGATGACTGGCATAGAGTAATCATTCGGGCTAGGAAGAAAAGTCCTTTCCACTTGAGTAAAATGACTGGAGAAGAGTTTCTTTCATCAGACAGTTTGGAAAAACGTGTAACCCGGAGAAAGAAAGACACATCAGGAAATCCTGTAAATTGGCTGAGAATCCAGTGGCTGAGATATCAAAAGAGTGACCCTTTCACCATATTCTTCAAGTACACCTTGAATGACGAAATTCCCTTTTCAGCATTGGACATCACTCCAGCAAAACGACGAGGACGACCTATGCTCCTTAACACTTTAGAGGTCCATAAACTCTACGAAGGAAAGCGTCCTGTCACTGCTGCTAAGAAGAATGACATGCAAGACCTTCTGCCGTATATTCCTTCTGTGGCTCATGATTTCTTCAATACCCTTGAAACTGTTGAAGGTGCTGAAGATGTTGGACCCCTAGCTGCTGTTGACGAAGAGGAAGGCTATGATGAGGGTGGTGACAATGAATAAAACTTATTATGCAAACTCGTAGTGTCCTTAGATCCATATTTAGTATGTAACATGACTTAAAATGTGTAATTTACAATCAAAATAAATTACTTTTGTATTTTTAAATATTTGACTTATTACATTGAACCAATTGTTTATTGGTAAAGTGGTGTAAGTCCAAAAACAAAACCAAAATAATCTAAAAATAATATAAACATGCATTATAATTGCAATAAAATGTGTTTTAAATTCAATTTGGTTCATTGACAACAAATTGAAACACAATTGAAATCAATGTATCAATATGTAATGTTTTAAAGCTGTGTCAACTTTAGGCTTAAATATCTCAAAATCATGTTTTTGTGACTTACACCACTTTGATTTTAACCGGCTCAAATCATTGGCAACTGATAAGATGGGTAATATAAGTTGATGATTGAGGTTGATCTATTAATTTGAATGGTAACCAATGAGATGAGAATGATCTGCATAGCTGGATATAGTTTATGGAGACACATTTTATGATTCAAATGTATCCTTGTATAATGCATTATATACAATTTGCTGAATGAAATGAATTTGTTTTGATTGGATATATATCAATATTGGTAGCTGACAGGATAGCTAATCTTTCAATTAAATTGGTTATTAGCAAGATGGAAAATAGAATAAATTATATGTATTTCAATATAAAACCTGTGTCATAGCTTGTGAATCAACCTCTTCATCCACTTCCCACTTCATGTCTGTGTGGATCTATCAGGTCTGGGTGGGAGGTGTTAGGATATATAACAATATTATTGATGACTGATGAGATTGTAAATCTATTAATTTCAACCATGGGAACAAGAGTTTATTTCAATGTAATATTATTGTTGTGTCACAAAGTGATTGTGACGAAGGGGGAAGAAGGGGGAAGCGGCGCTCGCCCTCCAACATCCCCTAGCGATCGCGGAGATTGCGGGAGTACCGACCGCGCATCTGGTTCGCGCCGCCCCCGCTCAGGGCGCATCGTTGCCACTCCCCCCCTCCCTTCTACCCGCAGAGGGGAGTATTTAAGCGGCGGAGTGGCAACTGTTAATCACTTCGTCTCGGGAGCTCTCCCAAAGCAGAACAAAAGTTCGTTCTTGAGGTGAGCTTCCCCTAGGGTACAGCAAACGAGCTGTAACCCTGAACCGTTGTAGCTTGGTGCATCAAGCTGACATCGAGAAGTCGTCCGCCCCTTCCGTCCTCGACCTCGGTGAGCTGTTACAGACAGCTTGCTTCCTGTGCTTGCCGTTGCAGACAGCAAGCTCCTACCTCAACCTCCTTCATCCCAGGACCCCCCAGTAAGCAGTTTCAGACTGCTTACTTCCTCTGCTCGCCGTTTCAGACAGCGAGTGTCCATCCTCAAGTACAGCAAGCAGTTTCAGACTGCTTGCTTCCTCTGCTCGCCGTTTCAGACAGCGGGTGTCCTTCCTCGACCCCAAGTCAGCAGTTCCAGACTGCTCACTTCCTGCGCTTGCGGTTGCAGACAGCAAGCTCCCATCCTCGACCCCAAGTAAGCAGTTTCAGACTGCTTACGTCCTCTGCTCGCAGTTCCAGACTGCGAGTCCTTCCCTCCCCTGTCACCCTGTATCCTTGGGCTAGCCGTTACAGACAGCCAGCCGTCAATCGCAGTTACAGACTGCGTACCCACCCTCCACAGGGGAACTGTTTTCGAGGGAGGAATCACCCTACCCTCAGGACGACTTTGGACCGACCTCCTCCGCCCCGACCTACACCGACTGAGTACAGTCCATCAGGAGCAACCCCTGATAAGTCGTCACCCTCTCTCGAGGAGACTTCGAGAGAGTTTGTGACAACTTTGGCGCCCAACGTGGGGCTCGAGGTGGTCCAACACAGAAGCACAATGAGTAATTATGAAGAAGAACCCCAAGACCCACAGATTGACTGTGATGATTCATCTGTGGCCGGTACTGATGTACGAGTCTCGTGGATATACAGACTGAGAAAAGAGGAGGCTATTGGCCTTGCTGAAGACTGGGGGTTGGTGACTGCTGGCACAGTGGAAGAGCTAAGGAGACGATTAGTTGACCACCATCATAAAAAGGCCACTGCTCGCCTCCCCAGCCAAAAACCCAATACCAGCCAAGCTGGAGGAGATACAACTCAACCTATATATGCAAGAGTTGAGACAGAGCCACACCCAGAAATTAGAACATTTGATTCTGGGGTAGTGTGCGACAGAGTTCGAAGCTGGAAACATACTTTCGATGGGACTACCGATGCCCCTAGTTTTTTAGAAAGGCTAGGTGAATTACAAACTGCTTATGGTTACACCGGAGAACAGTTACTGGTTGCTCTGCCCGAACTACTACGAGGAAGACCCACCTTATGGATGCGTAATAATCGGCATCAATGGAACCAATGGTCTCAATTTGTAAAAGACTTCAAGGCCAGGTACTACCCCAGATCTTATGATGAAGACCTGGATAGCCAGATAATTGCTAGGAAGCAATCTGAAGGTGAGTCAGTAGATGACTATGCTGAGGTGCTACAGACCCTAATGCGGCGTCGTGGTGGGTATGACCACACAAGACAGTTAGCTAGAATCTATCAGAACTTACAACCTAGGTATAAGTTGTACATCAGACCAGGTGAGGCTCACACCATTGAGGAGTTGTTAGATATAGCCAGAGGGTATGAGCTGATCAAAGCTGAAGAGTGGTCTATGAGGCAAACCTCTAGAGTCAAGAAACCGGAAGAGCTGTATAAAACACCTTCTCCTAATGCCTCAAACCAGGAACGAAGGTCGAATAATGTGAAGCCTTCTACCCCACCTCCAGAGCCTGTTTGTTGGCTCTGTAAAAAGCCTGGTCATTGGAGATCATCATGCCCACAGAATGACTTATGTAAAAACTGTGGAAGGACACAAGTCAACTGCTTCTGTGATAAGGTTCCTAAGAAAGCCAACACAACAGCAGTTGTTAGAGCTGTGAGGTTACTCCCCTTAGAGGCCCAGTCACCCACGGATGCTCGTTTGTTCATAGTGACCCATATTGCAGGAAAAAGATGCAAGGCACTACTAGATACAGGATCTGAAGCCAACTATATGAGTACAGAGGTCCTCAAGGCTCTAGAAGAAAAAGGGCCTGTCAGAAAAATCCCTTTGAAGCAGGGAGCTATCATGGCCAATGGTACTAGTGCTAAGGTTATAGCACAAGTGGTGACTAACTGCACAATAGACGGTAATAGTCTACCATTGACCGCAACAGTAATGGAAGGACTGGGACAGGAGTTACTCCTAGGCATACAGTTTATGCAGGACTACAAAGTAACAATTCGTACTCACCCTTTTCAAGTAGAATGGGTTCCTGGTCAAGCGGCACCAAAGAGCTCCCCTTCTTCAACTCGGTTGCAACCCATCCAACCAAAACCAGGAAACGACCTGGCCACCATAATTAAGGATGGGAATAACAAGACACCAGACGCCCGAATATACACCCGGGTTAATATAGCAGGGAAGAAGCAAAGCGCACTGGTTGAAATGGGAGCACAGTACTCCTATATTTCAAAAGCAGTGTCAGAGAGTATAGGGAGGAGTGACTGCATCCGACCTAGACCAATATCACACAACCCACAACTTGCAAATGGAGCGAATATGCAGGTGTTAAAAGAGTTGAAACTACCAACCATAGTGGATGGGAAGAAATGTCGCTTGACGAGAGGACCAGGGCCCTCCACCCGGCACCCAAGCCGGAGGAGAAGAAGGCCCCAGTGCACAAACACCAGCAACATGCCCTCCCCGCGGCACCCAAGCCGGAGGAGAAGAAGGCCCCATTGCCCAAACACCAGCAACATGCCCTCCCCCCCGGCACTCGAGCCGGAGGAGCGGAAGGCCCCAGCGCCAGAACCTGCTAGGCAAGTTGGCCTAGTACAGGCAATGGAGGTGGAGAACGACCTGCCGGAATCAGTGTGTGAATTCCAAAGGTCACACATTATTTATAAGCCCTACAACCGCCCTGGAAAGCGGAGAAGGGTGGGACGACCGCGGGTGAAAATTGTGGGCCCCGAAGGTCGATTCGTGTGGCAAAAACCCGCCGATTGAGCCTCCGAAAGAAATTTCCTTTCCTCCTTCCCCCCCCCCCCCTCCTTAGTAGGAGTGGGGTGTCACAAAGTGATTGTGACGAAGGGGGAAGAAGGGGGAAGCGGCGCTCGCCCTCCAACATCCCCTAGCGATCGCGGAGATTGCGGGAGTACCGACCGCGCATCTGGTTCGCGCCGCCCCCGCTCAGGGCGCATCGTTGCCACTCCCCCCCTCCCTTCTACCCGCAGAGGGGAGTATTTAAGCGGCGGAGTGGCAACTGTTAATCACTTCGTCTCGGGAGCTCTCCCAAAGCAGAACAAAAGTTCGTTCTTGAGGTGAGCTTCCCCTAGGGTACAGCAAACGAGCTGTAACCCTGAACCGTTGTAGCTTGGTGCATCAAGCTGACATCGAGAAGTCGTCCGCCCCTTCCGTCCTCGACCTCGGTGAGCTGTTACAGACAGCTTGCTTCCTGTGCTTGCCGTTGCAGACAGCAAGCTCCTACCTCAACCTCCTTCATCCCAGGACCCCCCAGTAAGCAGTTTCAGACTGCTTACTTCCTCTGCTCGCCGTTTCAGACAGCGAGTGTCCATCCTCAAGTACAGCAAGCAGTTTCAGACTGCTTGCTTCCTCTGCTCGCCGTTTCAGACAGCGGGTGTCCTTCCTCGACCCCAAGTCAGCAGTTCCAGACTGCTCACTTCCTGCGCTTGCGGTTGCAGACAGCAAGCTCCCATCCTCGACCCCAAGTAAGCAGTTTCAGACTGCTTACGTCCTCTGCTCGCAGTTCCAGACTGCGAGTCCTTCCCTCCCCTGTCACCCTGTATCCTTGGGCTAGCCGTTACAGACAGCCAGCCGTCAATCGCAGTTACAGACTGCGTACCCACCCTCCACAGGGGAACTGTTTTCGAGGGAGGAATCACCCTACCCTCAGGACGACTTTGGACCGACCTCCTCCGCCCCGACCTACACCGACTGAGTACAGTCCATCAGGAGCAACCCCTGATAAGTCGTCACCCTCTCTCGAGGAGACTTTGAGAGAGTTTGTGACAGTTGATTAACAAGAAGGTTAATTGAACCGATGTCTGATGAGAGAGTGAATCTTTAACAAGAATGGTGAGTAATAAGGTGACTAACCCATTCAATGAACTGATGTCTACTGAGATGGCTAATCTCAGATAGATATTTATTTAGAAGTTCAACTTTCCTAAATACTTCTGTCAATTCTACTTGCTTCCCAATTTATTAATTGACTGATGAGATGACATTGGTTACCAAGAAGATATGGTAAATTATACTGGATGTGAGGGTGTACATGTATTATTGGTGACTGATAAGATGGTTAATTACACTGCTAACAGGGGATATAGCAAAAAGTGATATACCAAATGTTAAGGTGAATAATATATTTTATTATTGATCACCAATAAGATGGCTAAACCATTCATTGAATTGATAACTGATGAGATGATTAACTATACTGGTGGCTGAGGAGATGGTGGGATATTTATTTGAACTTGGGTCAGTTCTACTTACCAAGGTAGTTCAAATTCATACATCATACACTAATTTCTACAGTTCAAATATCCAATACACCTACACTGTGAGGCTCTCCACACTCCACCCATTCTATTAATTTCATTGATAACTGATGAGATAGAAAATCTATCAATTGGATTGGTGAGTAAGGATATAGTAAATAGGGATATATAATGTTGGCGTATATAATATTATTAGTGAGTGACAATATAACTAATCTATCAATTACATTGGTGTGTATGCACATTGGTGTGTGTATGCATTGGTGTGTGTATGCAATAAGATGGCTAAACCATTCATTGAATTGATGAGATGATTAACTACACTGGTGGCTGAGGAGATGGTGGGATAGTTATTTGAACTTGGGTCAGTTCTAATTACCAAGGTAGTTCAAATTCATACATTATACACTTATTTCTGCAGTTCAAATTCCCAATACACCTACAGCACCTACACTGTGAGGCTCTCCACACTCCACCCATTCAATTAATTTCATTGATAACTGAAGAGATAGTAAATCTATCAATTGGATTGGTGAGTAAGGATATAGTAAATAGGGGTATAGTGAGTATCGAGGTAGCAGTGGTACTGTGCATACGTTGTCAGAACAGGCTCTGCAAATTTTGAAGAATAGAATATTAATTCGAACGGATAAGTAGTATTTTTGTCTATTATTATTAGTATTTATAATATCTTAATAATTTACATCATTAACTTGTCTAATATAAGTTAAAGTATTTAAATAAAAAGTCAAATTCTATTTTCGAGGTTAGGTGTACCGATATTGATAAATTTTCTTGTAATTAAATAGTCTCAAGTTGACAATTGTAATAAATTAAGTAATATTTCATTAAACATTTAACTAAAATCAATTGAAAACAATTTTTAGCTAGGAAAATGAGTCCAAACAAGGCATCTAAATCTAATTGTTTAACTAAAACTCAGGTAGCTACGCGATCCTGAGAAAAGGTAGAAAACTATAGGCCCATTAGTATTTTAAATGTAATAAGTAAAATTTTTGAAAGAGTAGTTCTAAATAGGTTACTTCTGCACCTTCAAGAAGCTAACTTTATCTGTGATGAACAGCATGGCTTCCAGAAACGGAGATCAACAAAAACAGCCATAGTTTCCCTAGTTGAAAAACTAATAGATATAATAGATTCAGGTGATAAAGCTACTGCAATCTTCTTAGATCTGTCAAAGGCATTTGATTGTGTTAATCATAGAACTTTATTGGAAATACTGCAAAATGTAGGTGTAAATGGGGTTGAACTGAAATGGTTTGAATCATATCTTATTGGGAGAAAACAATGTGTAGAACTAACTACAGTAGTTGGTAATAGTATAGTAAAGAATAAATCTAATAAATTAGAGGTGCAAGCTGGAGTGCCTCAGGGGTCAATACTAGGTCCATTGCTTTTTTTTGTTATATCTCAACCGTTTACCTAAAGAATTAATTAGTGGTAGAGCCCTCTTATTTGCTGATGATACATCACTCATTTTCAGCAATTCCATTCTAGATAATTTAGAAATAAGTGCCCATATAGGTGTGCAGTCCACTGTCCAATTTTTAAATCAGTTGAAATTAACTATTAATAGTAAAAAATGCCAATACCTTCAATTCAAAAACAAACATAATTTAAATGAAGATAGGGCTATCAACGTGTTTGTAAACGATAATCAATTAGACCAGGAAGAAAAAATTGCATTTCTAGGAGTTATGTTGGATAGACGATTGACCTGGACTCCATACATTGAGAAAATATGTAGTAAAATTTCATCTGGGGTATTTGTCCTGCAACAGCTCACTAGATTGAATGACAAAAAGTTACTTTTTACAGCTTACCATGGGCTCTTACTGTCACATATTAGGTATGCTATCTTAGTATGGGGTAATTCATCAAAACAAAATCTTGATAGGGTGTTTAAGATCCAAAAGAAAGCGGTTAGGTGTATAGAAAGAGTAAATAGATTAGATTCATGTAGGCCGTTGTTCAAGAGACTTGGTCTCCTAACTGTACCCTGCTTATATGTGTATGAAGCTACTTTATATGTAAAAACGAATGATATTAACCAAAATCTTGATGTACATGATTATAATACAAGAAGCCGAGGAGTGACTCACTTGGTGAGACACAATAGTAGCTTATTCAAACAAAAACCTAGTTATGTTGGTAGGAAATTCTACAACAAGCTACCGCAGTTTTTGAAGAGTCTTGAAAATATAGAAATATTTAAAAAACAATTGAAGAAATATTTAGTTGATAAAGCTTTTTATAGTGTACAAGAGTTACTTTCACATCAAAATTAAGCCTCACCTCAACTAATTGAAGTTATTATGGTATCTAGTGTGATACTAATTGATTGATCGAGGTAGCAGTGGTACTGTGCATACGTTGTCAGAACAGGCTCTGCGAATTTTGAAGCATAGAGTATTAATTCGAACGGATAAGTAGTATTTTTGTTTATTATTATTAGTATTTATAATATCTTAATAATTTACATCATTAACTTGTCTAATATAAGTTAAAGTATTTAAATAAAAAGTCAAATTCTATTTTCGAGGGTAGGTGTACCGATATTGATAAATTTTCTTGTAATTAAATAGTTTCAAGTTGACAATTGTAATAAATTAAGTAATATTTCATTAAACATTTAACTAAAATAAATTGAAAACAATTTTTAGCTAGGAAAATGAGTCCAAACAAGGCATCTAAATCTAATTGTTTAACTAAAACTCAGGTAGCTACGCGATCTCAGCAATTATTAACAAAAAAATCTGCAACAGCTCTTAAAGCTACTGTAGATGTAGAATAAAAGGTTGCTAAACTATTGAGTGATCACACCGAATTGAAAGCAAAATTAGAAACATCACTAAAAAATTCTGAGGAAGAACGAATAGGGTTGGTGGATCACATAAAATCTCTGGAAGTTATTATAAAATTGCAGCAGGAAGACCATAGAACTGAAATACTAAATCTCACGAGTCAATGTAGGTCTATGTCAGAGGAAATCGAAATATTAAAATCAAAAATAAACTTGGCTAATGTAAGATCTGAACCTCTGATCAATACAAAAAAAGTAGAACCTAAATCAAATGGGGAAAAAATTAATAGAAATGGTCAAACAAAAACGTATAGTCAGGTTTTGCAAACAGCAACCAAAACTAAAGTAAGGGCAAATAACGATAGGAAAGGTAGAGTACTGCTCTTGACATCCAGTCATGGACGAGACTGTAGTGACCTACTAAATAAAAGATTAAAAAATAAGTATGAAGTTCAGAGCTTTTTCAAACCAAGTGCCCCTATAAACGCTATCGTAGAGTCAGCACAGGAACAAACTAAAGATTTTGGTAAAAACGATTTTCTAATAGTACTGGGTGGCTCTAACAATATAAATGAACCTAATCTAAAACATCTTCCTGAAATAAATGAAAAAATTAAAGAGATTGTGCCACTCAGCCAAAAAACTAATGTAATAATAAGTACAATTCCGTATAGGTTTGATAGGCCAGAGCTAAATGAAGCCATTAAGTCAACAAATAAATCAATTCATAATACAATCAACAGCATAAAAAATAAGAATTCTAAGCAGTTGGGGATTTGTTTTCTAAATGAAAGGCTGAAAAAAACAAAACTTCACTAATCATGGTCTACATCTAAATCAATCTGGCAAAGTAATATTTTGTAATAGGCTGGCAGAGCTGATTGAAAGTCGTTTGCAATCTACTGTCAATAATTCTCCTAAACAATCATCTAACGAACCTTTTTTAGTAAAGTGGCTCAAAACCGGGAAGGGAAACTAGTTTCAGATGATAAATTCATATCTTCAATTGTATTAAAAGACGTTAATCGATCAAAAAATCAGGATAGCATTAGTGGAAGGAACTCTTGTAGCAATCTGATAGGCTCTCAAGATTCTAAGAGATTAAGTAAATCTACTTCAATATGCAAAAGCAACGATAAAGTAATAAGGGATGATAGGGAAGTACCGGTACTCACTGTGTTCCATCAGAATATTCAATACATTCATAACAAAATGGATAGAATCGAAGTATTTTTTAAAGAAGAGGCTCCTGATATAGCTATTTTCACAGAGCATGGTTTAAAAGAAGATGAATTGTCACAACTTAATATTCCAAACTATTCATTGGAAACGTCGTATTGCAGGACATCTCATCGAAGTGGGGGAGTAGCTATCTTCACTAAAAATGCTAAGAATATGCAAACATTTAATCTAGAATATGTAGAGAAATTTGCTGTGGAAATGGATTTAGAAGTTACTGGTTTGAGAGTAAAAATCGACAATAATTTCGAAGTAGCGGTGTTAGGTATTTACAGGTCACCAAATGGGGAATGGAACAATTTTTGTGAACTATTCAATAGGCTTTTAGAGATTACTACTACTCGTTTTACAAACGTTATCGTAGCGGGAGATTTCAATACAGACTTTGCAACACAGAATAAAATGACAGAAGATTTAAAGGATATTATATGCATGAATAACATGGAAATAAAAGTTCATGAATATACAAGAGTCACAAGAACATCACAAACAATAATTGATAACATCCTTACTAATATAGATTACTCTAAAACAAGATTAGGCGGCTCAGAACTATCTGATCATGACTATCAAATCTTAGAGGTGGGGTTGCAAGGTCATAAATCAATTAAAAAGAGTAGAGTAATGAAAGAAATTCAACAATGTGAACAGGGGAATATCGATTGTTTGAAGCAGAATCTGCTACAAGAAAACTGGAGTAGGGTTTACAATAGCAATAGTTTAAATGACAAATATGATAGTTTCATTAATATTTTAAGGTTTCATATTACTATGAGTTGTCCAGTTAAAAAAGTCCCTGTAAAGAACAAATTAGACAAGATTGAAGAGTGGATAACTGATGATATCCTTGCAGAAAGAAATAGGGTTAAACATGCATATGATGAATTCAAACTATCTAGAAATATGTTAAGTGAAGATAATTACAAAGCTCTAAAGAAAAATTATACAAGAGAAGTGAAAAGAGCGAAATGTAAGAAAACAGCTGAAATTTTGAATAATAGTGTGTACTTTAACACAGCAGTGTGGGATGTAATAAACAAAAATAGGCAAGTAGCTCATGTAGATGCTTATACTAGTGTCCCCAGAATAATTAACGAAAATAACAAATATATTGATGATAGTGTAGACATTTGTAATTTCTTTAACAGATATTATCAACTGGTTGCTAAGGATCTTCAAAAATCTCTCAATACAGGTATTAGTGATGCAAACATGAGGAATACTGAGGGTATTCAGAACAAATTAAAATTCCACCCAGTATGCCAAGACGAGTTGTCAAATATCATTGATAGTTTAAATAATAAAAAAACTGTAGGAATGGATGGGGTATCCAGTAAAATTCTGAAAGAATGTAAAGATCAATTGTTAGACCCTTTGATTCATCTGATCAATCATTCATTAGAACAAGGTGTTTTTCCAGATAACTTAAAAGAGGGGAAGATCTTGCCAATCTTCAAAAGTGGTGATAGAGAAAAGGTAGAAAACTATAGGCCCATTAGTATTTTAAATGTAATAAGTAAAATTTTTGAAAGAGTAGTTCTAAATAGGTTACATCTGCACCTTCAAGAAGCTAACTTTATCTGTGATGAACAACATGGCTTCCAGAAAGGGAGATCAACAAAAACAGCCATAGTTTCTCTAGTTGAAAAACTAATAGATATAATAGATTCAGGTGATAAAGCTACTGCAATCTTCTTAGATCTGTCAAAGGCATTTGACTGTGTTAATCATAGAACTTTATTGGAAATACTGCAAAATGTAGGTGTAAATGGGGTTGAACTGAAATGGTTTGAATCATATCTTATTGGGAGAAAACAATGTGTAGAACTAACTACAGTAGTTGGAAATAGTATAGTAAAGAATAAATCTAATAAATTAGAGGTGCAAGCTGGAGTGCCTCAGGGGTCAATACTAGGTCCATTGCTTTTTTTGTTATATGTCAACCGTTTACCTAAAGAATTAATTAGTGGTAGAGCCCTCTTATTTGCTGATGATACATCACTCATTTTCAGCAATTCCATTCTAGATAATTTAGAAATAAGTGCCCATATAGGTGTGCAGTCCATTGTCCAATTTTTAAATCAGTTGAAATTAACTATAAATAGTAAAAAATGCCAATACCTTCAATTCAAAAACAAACATAATTTAAATGAAGATAGGGCTATAAACGTGTTTGTAAACGATAATCAATTAGACCAGGAAGAAAAAATTGCATTTCTAGGAGTTACGTTGGATAGACGATTGACCTGGACTCCATACATTGAGAAAATATGTAGTAAAATTTCATCTGGGGTATTTGTCCTGCGACAGCTCGCTAGATTGAATGACAAAAAGTTACTTTTTACAGCTTACCATGGGCTCTTACTGTCACATATTAGGTATGCTATCTTAGTATGGGGTAATTCATCAAAACAAAATCTTGATAGGGTGTTTAAGATCCAAAAGAAAGCGGTTAGGTGTATAGAAAGAGTAAATAGATTAGATTCATGTAGGCCGTTGTTCAAGAGACTTGGTCTCCTAACTGTACCCTGCTTATATGTGTATGAAGCTACTTTATATGTAAAAACGAATGATATTAACCAAAATCTTGATGTACATGATTATAATACAAGAAGCCGAGGAGTGACTCACTTGGTGAGTCACAATAGTAGCTTATTCAAACAAAAACCTAGTTATGTTGGTAGGAAATTCTACAACAAGCTACCGCAGTTTTTGAAGAGTCTTGAAAATATAGAAATATTTAAAAAACAATTGAAGAAATATTTAGTTGATAAAGCTTTTTATAGTGTACAAGAGTTCCTTTCACATCAAAATTAAGCCTCACCTCAACTAATTGAAGTAATTATGTAATATAGTGTATAATATTGTTGATTTGACTTGTCTTATACTCCTTAACTGGAGTCTCCAAGACGTAATCTACAAAAAAAAATAAATAAAAAAAAAATAATATTGTTGATCTGACTTGTCTTATACTCCTTAACTGGTGTCTCCAAGACGTAATCTACAAAAAAAAAAATATAATGTTGGAGTATATAATATTATTGGTGAGTGACAATATAACTAATCTATCAATTACATTGGTGTGTATGCAGATGAGGAAGAGGTTATAATATATACATTGATATTATATTTTATTGGTGACTGATCTATGATTGAAATGGTGGCTGATGAGATGACTAATCTATTTATTATTTCACTGTTTCATGAGAAGGGTGGTACTGTATTGATGGAATTGGTTGATCAAATTTGTAACTAATAAGATGGATTGATTTGAATGCTGATGAATATATAGTAAATGGGTATATTATATTAATGGTGAGTGAAAAGACAGCTAATATTTTAATTGAATTGGAAACTAATAAGATAAGCAATCTATAATTGAGATGGGGACTGAAACACATAAAAAGATGTTTATTTTATTGGTTTCTGATGAGATGGGAAATCTTCCAGTTAAAATGGTGGCTAACTAGTTTATCATTGATGTCCAAAAAGATGGAAAATAGTGGATGATCTCACATGCTACCTAATGAAATTATGAATGAATTTATTAAATTGGTTGCACAAGAGGTGGTGGATGTACCGATTGAGTTGGTAACTCATTATATGGTTAATTTACTAATTAGGCTACATCAGCAGCTGAAAATGACAAATCTTTTGAATTTAAAGATGGTGGGGTACTTATTTCAGTCCAACTTTTCAAAACATGCATCCCTGTAATTTCTACATGCTTCTCAATTTATTAATCACATTGATGACTAATGTGAAGAAGGTTAATCTATTTTAGGATATATATATAATATTATTGGTCACTAGCAAGACAGCAGGATGTTTACAGTTTAAATTCCCAATACACCTATAATGCATACCTCTATCATTTCCACATGTTTTCTATTTATTTATGGAATTAGTGGTTGATGATATATTAGTTACATTGATTACTGATGATATGGTTGAATATGTATAAATGCTGAATGCTAGGGTATATCATTTTTGACTAATATTTTCATTAGAGTGGCAACTGATGACTAATCTATTAATTACTTTTTGTGACTGATGAGATGTCATCATCTATCCATGAAAGCAATGGAGAACCAAATTTAAAATTCCATTTTCCCCAATTTATTAACTCAATATCAATAAAAGATGGTACCGTTTGAAGCTCAAATGAAGCCTCCATATTGTATTACTGATGACTAATGTATTAATTACATTGGAGACTGAGAGAATGATATTCTAAATTTTAGGATATTTATATATAATATTATTGGTCACTAGCAAGACAGCAGGATGTTTACAGTTTAAATTACCAATACACCTATAATGCACACCTCTATCATTTCCACATGTTTTCTAATTTATTTATGGAATTAGTGGTTGATGATATATTAGTTACATTGATTACTGATGATATGGTTGAATATGTATAAATGCTGAATGCTAGGGTATATCATTTATGACTAATATTTTCATTAAAGTGGCAACTGATGACTAATCTATTAATTACTTTTTGTGACTGATGAGATGTCATCATCTATCCATGGAAGCAAAGAAAACCCAAATTTGAAATTCCATTTTCCTCAATTTATTAACTTAATATCAATAAAAAATTACCGTTTGAAGCTCAAACGAAGCCCCCCCAACATTAATTATATTTGATTTTTTCGTATAATTTACATTAAAACAAATGGAGGTGTGAGTCTCTTGAACAGAGACTTTTCATCTACTGAACTCAACCTAAACTACCCTGGGTCTGGGGGTACCCCCAGACCCCACCCCTCCAACCTTCAATCAAGTATATCAGTAACACTATATTGGGTATGAAGTTGAAATACACAGAGGAATACAACTCAAGCAGTCTTCTCCATTATCTGATTAAGAGAGGTGTCTACTGTTCAGGTTGTCGGTGAAGACTGGATAAAAAATGTGGTTTGCAAGCCTTTATATAGTGCTGGCTTTGATACATGAGTTTGAACCGATTTTGTGAACTGAACAAGATAGGGTTTGTGCAGATTTGTATCTTAATTAAACCTATACCTGAATTTTAGTATATCTCCTCAAACACAAATGTAATTAATGCATCAATCATCTCATCAGACAGCAATTCAATTGATAGATTAGCCTTTTTGTCTATATGATATTGATATATTTCTCATCTTGTGAAATCATCATTAAAATTAAAATATTAGCCATCTTATCAACCACAAATAATATAATATTGATACATACCCTAACATTCTCACAGACATTAGGTAAGGTGTGGATGATGAGGTTGATTCATAAGCTTTCACATTATACTCTATTTCCTATCTTGCCAATAACCAATTCAATTGAAAGATTATCTATCCTGTCAGTCACAAATGATATTGATATATACCTCTCATTGGTTATCATTCAAATTAATAGATTTACCATCTCATCAGTTAGCAATAATTTAATAACATTATTATCCAACTTACTGTTTATCAAAGGTCTTCATACACATGAAGTGGGAAGTGGAAAAGGTTGATTCAAAAGCCTTCATATTATATTGATACTCTATTTCCAATAGTTCTAGTAACCAATTCAATTGAAAGATTAGTCTGCTGTCTGTCGATATATACCTTAACATTGTCATTCCCCCCACCCAGACCTGTTTATAATAGATCCCACTGTTTAGATATTAGGTGAGGAGTGTATGAAGATCCATACCGTAAGTCTTCACATTATGCTCTATTTTCAACCTTCCCAATTTGATTGAAATATCAGCTATCTTGTCAGCCATCAATAATATGATACCCCATTTCCTATCTCATTGGTTATCATTCAAATTAATAGATTCACCATCTCATCAGTTACCAATAATAGTATTATTATCCCACCAACCTGTGTTTCATTAAGAAAGGTATTCACTGTTCAGGCTACTTGTGAAGACTGAACAAGAAATGTGGTTACAAGCCTTTATATAGTGATGAAGTTTGACAAATGATTTTGAAGTGGCTGGGACACCATTCAATATAATTTAGGTTGAGGGAAGCAGATTTGGTTCATATTCTGTGATTTTTCAACTCTTGATTTTTCTTATAAAGCAGTATGTTGTAATGTAGCAATGCATTGTGAAAAAGATCAATTAGCTAAACTTACCTATGTCATGATAGATTAAATTTGATTTGCAGGTTGAATTATGATAGACGGGGAAGGAGTGTGGAATTTTTTTTTAATTACCTTGCAGTATAACTCTCATGGAAATTGGAATTTTCAGGATATGTTAGATTAAATTGACTTGGGACTATACCACAAACACGCTAGGTTTAGCTTACCACCATTAAATAATTTCATTACATTTTTCTAATCAATTATCATCGGAAATTTGTATTTAATACATGAATTTGGGCTGCCTTTAAAAGCTGAACAAGTTGGCACATTCCAATCCAATTTCCCTTCAAGGGTTGAAAAGTTCAAATTTTTTCGTGATTTTTTATTCCTGTGAAAATGGGAATTTTCAAGATCTAGAATGTTAGCTTGAATAAACTTTGGACTATACAGCAATACCTACGGTACTTCACATTTAATTTCGTTAAGCAGGGGGGTCTCGTTGGGTTGGAAAGAGTGTGGGAAAAAACGTGTGAGCGTGGGAATAACTTTATTTTCCAATCAATTATCATCAAAAATTTGTATTTAATAAATGAATTTGGGATGCCTTTAAAAGCCGACCAAGATGGCACCGTCCAATTCAATTTATCTTGAGCCGTTGAAAAGTTCAAATTTTATCGTGATTTTTAACTCCCGTGAAAATGGAAATTTTCGAGATCGGATAGATTGTGTTGATTCGACTTAAACTTACCTATTTTAGGTTAGGTTAGGTTTAAATAGTTGACTTAGGTTAACCTAAAATTCAAGGTTAAAGAAAAACTGAGACGGAATCGGCAGTGCTTTTAGTGAGGCGACCACACCCAAAAATTCTAATATTTTTTCCCCAATTAATCGTGATCGAAAAATTGTATTTAATACATGAATTTGGGATGCCTTGAAATGCTGAACAAGATGGCGTCTTCAAATTCAAATTCCCTTCAGGGGTTAAAAAGTTCAAAATTTTTCGTGAATTTTAGCTCCCGTGAAAAGGGGAATTTTCGAGATCGGATAGATTGCGTTGATTCGACTTGAACTTAGCTATTTTAGGTTAGGTTAAGTTTGGATGGTTGGTTGAGGTTAACCTTAAATTTAAGGTTAAAGAAAAACTGAGACGGAATCGGCAGTCTCCCCTACTTACTGATGTCGTCTGTAATACTATTTGAGTCAGTGGCGGGTTTATGGCGACGGGGACTGTAGGGGCTGCAGCCCGGGGTGGCAAGATTTAGGGGGCGGATAAGAAGATTTTTGTTTAATTAAAGAAAACCCTTTGGGGGCTTTAGGTATGGACTATCTCCCCTCCCTTAAGAAAAAGAGTCTCGGGGGGGGGGGTTTATTTTTGGAATCTATGACATGTTTGGGGTCTTTAACCTGTTGATTAGTGAGTTTTTCAATGTTGATTAGTAACGCCGCACCTGCTGCGGCGCCCATCCAAGTGCCATAGACAGTAACGCCGCAGCATATGCGTTCCATAACATTCATCATGTCAGGAATGCCTCAGACCTTGTGTTTGTATTCAACCTATGTTATTTATAGTGCGACATCTAGTGGAGATATTAGTAAACATTTCAGATAGTTCTGTAAAATTCTGTAAGATGGCAGGAGCTTATACTTCAGAAGCAAAATTGGATGTCGGTTGACATCTTCTGTATTGTCTTGTGTTAAGTCACGTTGTCAGTTCAGTTTGCATGAAGTTGCTCGGTCGCGTTCGCGTATTATTCAATTCGGTAATTACTGTTCAAAATGACTTCCGATAATAATTTGAGTGCAAATGAAATCCGTGAATTCTTCATGGATTCTGGAAGTGAAGAAGATAGTGAAAGTGAATTTCACTATGATAGTCAGCCAGGTCCCAGCGGAATGAATAGACCTAACCTACAAAGACTTGATCCTTCAAATTCACAAGAGAGTGGAACAGACAGTGACAATCCAATTGTGATGGACTTTGATTCTGAGGATTCTGAAAGTGGTGAAGAAGAAGTGTTCATAGGCCCACAGAATTTGTATGAATGGGTAGATGCCACAGATACCAGTAAGTTTGTGCCTTATTTATTCGATTTTGAAGAAAAAAATTCTGGTATACATCATAATTTAGGTCTAAGTGCAGATAGTACTGAAAGTGATTGCTTCAAAGTGCTATTTGACAGAGATCTGGTATCTCACATTTTTGAAGAAACTAATAGATATTGTGAGCAATATAAAAATAGTACAGTTTTGAAAGAGAAATCAAAACTGCATAAATGGTATGACACTGTTTTGGCCGAAATCTACACCTTTTTGGCTATCATAATGCTGATGCCCCATAATAAGAGGAACAAAATCATGGATTACTGGAGTACTGACCCCTTGCTGCACACTCCAATCTTTGGAAAAATATTCTCACAAGACCGATTCATGAGTTTGCTCAGAATGCTCCACTTTGTAAATAATGAAGACCGTGTGCGAGGAGACAAACTGGGAAAGATTACAACCATTTTCCATTCTCTGAGAATGAAATTCAAAAATGTCTTCACACCATTCAAGAATGTATGCATTGATGAAAGTATGCTCCAGTGGAAAGGAAGACTATCTTTCAAACAGTTCATGCCTCAAAAACGTCACAGGTTTGGTATAAAAAAATCCATATTGTGTGACTGTAACACAGGATTTATAAGCAACATAGTTGTGTACACGGGAAAACAAACAACAATTGATATAATTGATTCTTTGGGCGTTTCTGGATCTGTTGTGACAACGCTACTTGAACAACACTTAGGCTTAGGGCATACAGTGTATGTGGACAATTGGTGCATGAGCCCCCACCTGTTCCAATATCTCTACAATAATAAAACTGCAGCTGTTGGCACGGTGAGAAGCAACAGGAAAGATTTACCAAAGTTTCCTAGAATGAAAAGTGGGGAATACAGTGCTAAGAAGACATCTTGTTTATTAGCAGAGAAATGGGTGGATAGAAGGGAATTACATATGTTGTCCTCAGTACACACAAATGAAATGCGAGAAACTGGGAAGGTGCACTACAAGACAAAATTACCAATAATAAAACCAGCGAGTATAATTGATTATAATAAAAATATGGGACTTATTGACAAATCTGACATGCAGATCTCATTCACAGACAGTGTTCATAAATCTGCCAAGTGGTACAAGAAGTTTTTTTTTTCATTTGTTGGATGTAGCGGTGTATAATGCATTTATTATGCACAGAATGGTAACAAGGAAAAATATGCAACTCGGACAATTCAGGCTAAATTTGGTAAGACAACTGTTGGAAGAATTTACACCAGAAAGGGCATCATGTGCAGGTGGAAGGAAATCTAAGCACCATGATTCACCTCTTCGTTTGAAAGCCAGACACTTCCCGGATTTGATACCCCCCACAGCTAGTGTACGCAAGCCAAGGAGAGCATGTATAGTCTGCAAGACAACCACTCTTCAACCACAGAAGAAACAAACAACAACAAGAGACAAAAAACAAATAAATCCTTCTTTATATTCTTGTTCATAATACAGTACAGTAGTAATAATACATATGTGAACAGATGTATTTTTGAAGATTTTCTCAAAAACTAGTAAGTCAAGTGTTTATAATCTATTTTTAATGTCACAGCTTGAACTGTAATTTTTTATATTTTACAAAAACATTTCGCCTATCTTAAAAAGTGCAGAACAATTTTCATACCTTCAAAATAAACTCACTTCTAGAGAAAGGAAGGAAATGCTTAATGACAACAGCCAGAGAAATGGAAAGGTTTGAATGCCTAAATATTAAATTAAACAAGTGAACTGCTGCTAGTAGTGGTAAAACTGTTTTATTTTTAAAATTTAATGAAATTTCAGGTTTCTATATTTGCTGGTTATTAAGTAGGTGTAGGCCTACAGTTTTGTAATCTAATATTGTGAGGCAATGCCTAGACTGTTGGAAAAATCCAAAAAGTGGAGACTACTAAACAGTGATACAAAACTAACTAAATAAAAAAATGTAGCACATCGCCCTACCCTAAAGTATTTTATTATTATTCGCAAAATTTCTCATGACTATCTAAATATATAGTGAGATGAAACAACTTTGGAATCAGATTTGCCCAAACTGTGCATTCCCTTGCATTCTGACACTCTTGGGAGGTGAGGGAACGCCATTCCCTTGCGTTCCCACTGAAATTAACCCCTGATTTGCTTATAATTCAAGTAATTTGTGTAACTCATTTATTTGTTTCAGGTGTTCTGTGTGCAACTCAGAAAAGTTTCAATCAAAAGATACTAGAAACAAGGGTGCGGGAGTGGTTCAGGCAAGCAGGGACAAGAATTTTTAATAAATGCAAAGCACTAAATAAAGTGTGATAATGTATCATTCAACTATATGCAATTATTGTGTATTATAATAAATGAAATGACTCATCTGAATATTTTGTTTATATATCATTTACACCATTCACCATTTCTATACACATTCTATATAATGTGCTCAACCACCAATATAAATCACTTGTATATTTTATGTATAATATATGTTTGATGTATGTGTATAGCTCTAATATACATATTATTTACATAATGCACATAGATTGGATAGCTACTGATATGAATCTTATGTAAATTTCATGTATAATAGATCCTTTTACATACATCAAATATATATTATTGGCATATCTTATATGCATGTTATCATTTATGTCCACAAGTGTGATATTTGAATGCATTATTAACAGCTCTTATACATGAAGTGTACAACCAAATATAAATCACATGTATATTTTACATATATTAGAACCTTGAATATATGTAAACCTAGGTCTACTGTATGTATTTTGTATATATGATTCACAAATTTAATATATATATTGGACAGCTTTCAATATAAATCTTATGTGAATTTTATGTATAATAGATCTCTCATATACATATAACAGGTTAAATGTATGTATCATTTACATATCTTGTTTATGTATTATTTACACCAATTTTATGTCCACAAGTGTGTCATTTGGACCTATTATTGACGATTCTATACATATTTTATATGTAGTGCTCAACCACTTATGTAAATGAGATGTACACTTTACATATAATGGACCTTCAATATATGTACACCTAGGTCTACTGTATGTATTTTGTACATATTATTCACATAATCTGTATACATTGAACAGCTTCAAATATAAATTAATCTTATGTGAAGTTTATGTATAATAGATCTTTAATATACGTATATTATATGATGCTAAATTTATGCAACATTTACACATCTTGTTTATGTACTATTGACATCACATTTACATATAATAGACTTTTGATATGTATATTTTAAACCTTCAATTTATGTAATATTTACATATTCTGTTCACATAAAATTTACATATTTCATATACATATACACCATTGCTTTCATTCACATATTATTTACGTATTTAATGCACATACAATTTATGTAAATATAATACGTAAATATGTATGTTTTTTATATGTCCAAAAGCCGAACCTATGAACCTTTCTTATACATGAAATTTACATTTCCATTGCTGTAGTTTACATATCATTCACGTAATATGGATATTGTTTGAATGTAAATAATACATATAAGATACATGATTGTGCTGACTGGGCGCAAATTTAAATTCAGGTTGGATCGTGTATCAATAATATTGCCACTGATATTCATCACAGTAGATGGAAGAGTAAAATTGTACTTTTTTTCTGATCACTTAGCCTTAAGTTTAAAAGTAAATATTGAAAACAAGTCATATAACAGAAAACATGATAGCAAAATTCTTGTTAGACAAATAAGTGCAGATAGAACGAATGTCTTTCTTGCATGCTTGAAATCCATAAACTGGATTGCAGTCTATGAACTTAATGGTATTGCAGAGAAAGTTCATAAGTTTCAGAGCTTATTTTTGTGGGCGGTTAGCATAGCTTATCCATTAGTTTTGAGAAAAATATGTATTAGTAGAGCTAAAAATAATTGGTATACATCAGAGCTGGAAGCATTAAAAATCAAATGTGACCAACTGAGGTCTGCTCAAGTGAAATTATAAAGAAAGAGTACAATAAGTATAGAAGGTGTTATAGGGCTGCAATTAAAAGAGCTAAACTTAATTATAACAGTAAAGTAATAGGCCTACTAAAGAGTAAAAATAAAAATAAAGTGGCATGAAAAGAAGACAATAGCCACTTAGTGCATCACTAAAAAAGGGCTGTGATCTACCAGTTTATTATATAAACAGTTTTTTCTTAAACAGTGGCTCAGCAGAGCAAATAAATTCCTAAGAGCAATTTTGATTCCAGTTATCAAGTCTCAAATTGCTTCAAACAAATGACCTTGTTCAGCTCCAATACAAAGACAAAAAATATGAGTTCATTGAAATTCTTGGGTATCATGCTAGACACGAATCTGAATTGTAAATGTCATGTAGAAAGTGCATGAGGAAAACTTTGTAAAGGAATATTTGTTTTGCGTAGGCTCAGACATATTGTACAGCATGATGTTTCAATGAGTGTGTATTAAATATGTCCACATTTATAGCCATCTTGCCTATGGTATTCAACTGTGGGGCAATAGCACAAAAGCTATAACACTATTTAGACTTTAAAAGAAAGACATAAGAATTATTTGTCATGCACAGCCGTTTACAACTTGCATGCCTCTCTTTATTCATTTGGGGCTGCTTACTCGCCCCTCTCTTTACATATATACATGTTTAATATACATGAGGAAACATGTAGAAAAATTCAGTATGAATAAGGATATCCATACCTATGAGACAAGGAGTAGACATGATATCAGAGTAGATGGTCACCAATGGGCATGCTCACAAAAATTGTGTAAGTCAAAAAATATATTTAATAGGCTGCCATTAGGAATAAGATGCATGGATGAGAAAAAATTCAAAAATACTATAAAAAATCTCCTAATAGAAAAATTTATCTACTTAATAAACGTTTATTTCAATATAGATTTTGTGCTCTGATGATTACACATATAGGACAACACTGAAATTATAAATAATTGTTAAAAAGTTATTTTATTTTGACATTTTATGTTATAAAATTATTTTGACCTGTCACATGACGTTGTTGTAACATTATAAATATGTTCTTGACAATAGAGATTTTGTATTTTGTATTTATGAATGTAAAATGTGTTCTGGAAAACCCAGTCTTTGAACTGTTTTGACTTACATCACAAAATTTGAATGATGTGAAATATATATACAAAACACTCATATTTCATTGAAAATTTTTCCTTGACGTTTCTTTGTGCAACTGTGAAACCAGAAAACTATATTATTTTTCTTTCATTAAAAATACTGATTGAATAGATATTTTTATTCAAAACAATCTTATTTCTATGTAGGAATACTGCACAGTGTCGTAATACTGTATACTGTAATATGTATGTGTGTCGTAAGTGTGTCAAAAGTCGATGTTATCAATGTGTGTGTAGACGAGTATTGGCAAAGATGAATAGTTTCATTCAATACCACATTATTTATTTTTCCCAATGAGGAACAAATACTTCGTCAGTTGTTTGCCTATCTGGAATGTATTTGGTTGATTCACTAAACATTTATTATTGAGGCTTCTACCATATTTGATAGATATGAATTTATGTTGGCAATTACATAACAGTGAAAATGAACATATATTTTAATAGAGATAAAAATGTATTTCAAGCTTTAAAAATATGGGAGAAAAAATTATAAAAGGAAAAATTCTTGTGGCAAAATGAAAATTGGGATAATGCCAGGCAACACACAAGCTCAAACTCTTGAAGTTTAGTGACTGACGGCCTGTAAGTTTTTAAAAAAGTCTTACGTTGCCGGTCACGGCCCAAACCATAAAGCCGTTGCCGGGCACATAAATATGACCGGCATGGCATTGTACGTATTAATTAATTAGTGATAATATTGTATCAATTCAAGAACTCTCTCCATTTTTCTACAAAAAGTTCTACAGCATACTTACTATTATTCACAAGTTAGTATGAAGTAACTGACAATTCAACAAACTAGCAAATATACAGAAACAGAATTTATTACGTTCGAATTTTTCAAAGTGCTATTAAAAAAAAATCATACTGAAGACTTCCACAATGGCAAATATTGACAGCAGCAATGAATATTTGATTGAAATTGATGAATGCTACTTACTTAGTTAGCCTACTTCAAACTAACTTGTGAGATTCGAGCTGATCTTGCCAAGTCTAAAATGAACGCTGTTGTACAGAGGGGTTACTGTAGTATAGTGGTTGAGGCGCCCGACCGGCAATTGGAAGGTCCGCTGTTCGATTCCCGGCGATGACTGATATGTTTGTACAGTAGCATTCATCGATTTTCATCAGCTATTCAATGCTGTTGTCAATATCCGCCATTACGGACGTCTTCAGTAAGATATGAATTAAGTTAATTGCAAATTAATAAATAATAGAATTCGAAATTTATAAATTCTGATACTTACAATTCTTGAATTTTTTATCCATACTGATTTGCGTTGTTAATATTAACTTTTTATGGTAAATTTAACGACTTGCAGTCAATTTCAATAGAGATTAAATAAATATTTACCTGCGTAAGGTAACCTACGTAAATATTTATTTTTTATTCTCTATTGAAACTGAAATATTTAAACTTAAATATAAATAAAAATAAAAATATAAAATACATCAATATAATAAATATAAAAATGAAAATATAAATATAATAAAAGTTAAATATTTAGCTGCGTACGGGAACCAACGTAAATATTTATTTTTTGTTCTCTAATAAAACTGACTGCAAGTCGTTAAATTTATCATAAAATGTTAATACAATAATTACTTAGATGTAGTTTTAAAAGAAATCTCTTCTATTTAAAATACGTTTAAATGTTAATTATATTACTAAAAACTAAACAAAAAATATAACTTAGAAGTGATTGGAGATATTATTATCTGTCGACATATTTCTCATATGAAAATATTTTATCACAGAGAAACTTTTATTTTCCACTGTATCTTCTTAACAATTAACCTTGATAACGTCATTCCTCACACATATTTTGAAATGAATCTTTAAACACATAAATTCAAGTATACCGCATACTTATCTCTGTTGAACGGTTTTTTCCATCAATGAGAAAGCGATTCCCCTTGTTAAGATGAGACCAATCAAATGTCAGAATTGAGCAGGTGGAAAATCAGGTGCAACAATACAGGTCTGACCAGAGAATTTCTAGCTATAAATACGTGCACTGTATCTCCTGGTTATCATACTTTAGTGTTTTCACAGACAGGATGTTCTTAGTGTTGAATGGTTCACTTTCATCTCTCGTTCAAGTTGCATTGTTAGGCCTAGTGATCAGTTGCTCAATCTGCACATGTAATCCTGCACATACTTCCAACAACTATCATCGTGTTAGAGCAGGTATTCATTCATAGATAAACTCTTCCTAACAGTTTTATTCGTTGAGCTACAGTGGTTATACAAATTCAATTCATTTTTACCATACTATTCTTCTTGCCCACTACGATAAGTTTCTTCAATTGTTCCAGTTTTATCCACCTAATAAAATAGAACAGTCTGCACTGTATTGGATCAATAGAATGATAGTACCGTAGGCTATATAATCCATAAATCATCATAATCAAAAAAAAATAAATAATTTTTCAATGTTTGAGTCATCTAAATACTTTGTATCTAGGACAAGCTCCATTCATTTTACTCTATTCCATTAAATAGTAGTCAGCCTATCTAAAATTTTATTCTATTCCACAGACTATGATAAAATATAAAAAAATTTAAACCGGATATCCGGTTGATTATTTGAAATCGAACTGTCTCACAAAAGCATTAATTTATGAAGTTTAAAAATATTCCAATCATGTTCTCCATATGGTATGATATTCTCTCTATTTTATTGAATCCTCCATCTTCCATTTTGCAATTCAATAGTTTGTATCGTTCCGGGTTCTAATAGCTAAAATAAGGCTGGCAACACTTAAGTTCACACTTGCACTTTATTTACACAAATTAGTCTATTTACACAAATTAGTCTATTTACACAAATTAATTGTAAGTTCAATTAATAGAATAAAAACAGATCATCAAATGACAAGCTAATAGCTACTTTCAGTAATTATTTACAAGAATTAATGAATAAGTAATTACAGGCTGATCAATAATAAAATAAACAAGAGTCCAATAAACTCTACAAATGAATAATTAATTACAGGCTGATCAATAATAAGAGAAACAAGAGTCCAATAAACTGTACAATAATGCAGAAAGAAATTATAAAAAGAGCAAACTAATCACTTACAAAAACACAGTCCAATTCGTTATTTGACAGTCCCAAATAATATCACTTAACACAACGTCTTTAAACTATTAGTAAGCTGCATAAACAGTAAACACTTCTCTCTGCACTTGACACTGTCTAGAGACTGAATAGAACACTGTTTACTCCACTGGCACGAGATCTGTAATACAATCTGTCACACAGGTTTGTAGAAAACTAACTCACTGGTTCACGTGGACTCCTTTATATAGCTGTTGTAGTTGTATAGTTCCAAGAATTGGAGGTCACTAGACGCATCGAGAATCTTCAAGAAACATGATCTCGATCGTTCCAGAAATCTGAAGAAGTCTCGAGAAATCAATTGAGTGAGAGAGTTGCAGACTTGAAGAATAGAACTGAGAAAGACATTTAATCAGTGAGAACGAAAGGAATAAAATTGCAGCTCTGTCTGTCCGGGAAAACAATGGAATGATTTAAATAGAACAAGTGCGTGACTAACTGCCTGTTTGCTTTTGTAACAGTATTCTTTACAACGTTTATCCCCTGAACAGCATTATTTACAACATACTTCAATTCATAGACTATTAATCTACAAATAACTTTTTTATGAAAATGAAATAAATGAATTTCATTTATTCTTTATAACATGATAATTATAAATATGATAGCATGATTATTTATTTCATAATAATTTATTATAATAGTATTATTAGAAAGCAAACTATATTTCACTTGTGAAGCATATTGACACATTTTTTAAAGTGCTGTTATTCAAAGCCTCTGCTGTTTGCAAAGCGTTTTGCGTTTTTATGAAACTGGAATACGGTATTGCCTTTATAACAGTTCTTTGCTCTTCTTTCAAATTATTCCAACTCTCATTTATTTTCCACAATAAAACAGCTTTACAAATCCTAATTCAAAATTCAAATTTCTTATTCCCACTTTATAACATTACAATCCTTTCTGTCTATTTTTGTCATAATATTCTCATCATTATCACGGTAGAAGCATACTAGACCAGTGTTTCCCAAACTTATTGGCTCCAAGGACCCCCGTTAGAACCAAGTTGTCCTTGCGGACCCCCTATTTTTTCCCCCCACTCCCCCCATTCCAATTTGAGAGGCATTAATAACATGATTTTTATGATGGCAGCACTACACACTGCTACCATCGCAATATGATTCAGATTTGAGGAAACTACTTTTTACTAATTATTATAAAAGAGCACTGGGTAAAAAAAATGTACTTTTGAAATGCTTATTTTTTTAATTTCTCAGGCTAGTCCACGGACCCCCTGGGTTAGGATCGACGCGGAACACACTTTAGGAAACTCTGCACTAGACCATATAGCGTGCCCATCAGACAGATGCAAAATAATACTTGTTATTTATGGCTCGAAATGAATATTATGCAGTTGTCCCATCGGCTGACTTGAACGTTTCGAATCAGAACTCGTTGCTTTTAGGCAGGCATAGTACATTCGCTGCATCTACAGTAGACAAAGAATAATTGGATATGTGTTGTTTCTCAAATAAACGATTCTGGATTTAGTCCACTTGACCGTTCCGTCACCGGCAAACACATGTGTACACTATTGATTGGCACGTTATTTGCCGGGCCTGACTCGGTCGTATAGTATTGACATTTAGTAATTTCTCATTACAATCTTGCTCTTGATATGCCTAAATTATTTTCATCATTAAAAAAACGTTTTCAACCAGTTTGGTTGGTTATTCCAGGTGTAACAATCTTGCAAATCATGAAAAGTTTTGAATGATACGGTACTAGTCACACAATTTTTATTATTATTATTATTATTATTATTATTATTAGACGTAAAACTTCCAAAGTAAAGATAGTTCATTTTTTGGACTAGTTCTTCTTGTTTGCCCACCAGCTTTTCATTTTTTTACGAATTCAGCTTTTTTCTCTTAACTCCATTTTGTTCCAACTCTTTTGGAGGTTTTGTCTCTGGTATAACTTCACATTTATAAAGTTCTATTCTGAAGTTTTTTCATAATGTAAATTTCATTGTTGGTTATTTTGGCCAGTACTAGGTATTTTTTTAGCATTTTGGCCACAATGTTTATTATTATTTCAATTTTTCTTAAAAGTACTATTTATTTATTAACTGGTATTTTTACATTATTACTGCAAAACATCCTTTTCCATATTCCCTTAGCTGCTTTTGCTTTGAAATATACCAAATCAGATCTACTTTTACAGTGTAGTCGAGTTTTACAAATAATTTTCCCTGTAATTTGCCTCCTATTATTTGTTCCATTTTTTTTAAATGATCAACCACATGATATTTACAATCTGCGAACAATTTAGATATCTATAATCATACTATTTTTATGGTTGCTCTTTTATTTAGTTGTTTTAAATGTCACAGAATGCACACGATGGACAACGTTTATGGAACTGCACTAATATACTGAATAGAGTTTCTATATGAATTGTTAATTCAATTAAAAATTTCAATTATTAATGAATCGAGTCCTAGTCCAGCCAGAATTAAAGCGTTTTTAATTCTGATATGGGTCTGAAGAACTCTGGCAATGTATTACTCTTTCAAGTGGTCTAAATTTAGAGAATTGAATAGAAAATGTGATAATTGTTTGTAACATTGCTTAGTCTTCGCCATAAAATTATCTGTTATTATTAATTTCCATTCAATATCAACAATAAAGTAGTGTACTATTTCTTCCATTTTTCTTTTCCAAATGATATTTTTTATCTTACTCTCACTCAATTAGCATTCTATCTTGAAATCTCATTTACATTATTATTCAACTTTATATTTTTCATCTACACATTGAAATTCCACATGATTCATAGCATCCAAAAATCATCTCTTGACAGTTGAAGCTAGTGATAACAAAATAAGTATAGGATTCTGTGATAAATTTGTCACAATAAATAAATAAATAAATAACAAGACTGCACAAGAATGCACTTGTGCTGCTTGATAAAATAAGCTAGTAGTCTTGTAATAAATAAGTAACCACGTGACCAGAAAAACTTTGTCAAAATGAAAATATATCAATCAAGAATCAAATTATATCTGTAGTATGCTATGAGTTCAAGTACTTTTTTTGCATTTGAAATGAAAATTTATTGGTATTAGTTACAGGTGTTGGTAAAGTATTAGTTACTGGAATCCAGTGCCTGAGCGAAGAATATATTATTTTGAAGAAATACTATTGAAAATGTATAATTGGTTTCATAATTAAATGCAAACTTAGTAAATCATAAAACAATACTATTCTTGGAATCCTTGTTTCATAACAATCTGCGTTGTTAATATTAACTTTTTGTTGTAAATTTCAAAAACGTTCAACGTTCGAAAACGTTCGGCCACATGTGAGTACATTTTTTATACATTCACAATCTAAAACTGACTGCAAGTCGTTAAATTTACAACACAAAGTTAATAAAACAATACTAAATGAAATAGGCTTATTTGATTTTTTATCATACTTAATATTTATTTACACAGTGTTAATGAGAATGAGACTACACAAGAAATTTGATATGAGTCAGAATTGGATAAGACAATGGAAGTTAATGGCACATCATTATGTCCAAAATGATCACACTGACCTATATATTGGTACTGATTGTGCTCAAACCGGGTTGGCCGGAGAAATCGTGCAGCTAATATAAAGGGCCTATATGGGTGATGACAGTGGTCATTTGAAAAACGGTACACACAATTTGTATGATTGTTTATTGACGGCGAGAGTCTATTATTATTGAACAGTAAAGGAGGAAACAATTTGAAGCGAAGTTTGAATTGTGGAAGATCATCATGGAGAAAATAACATAATTTGACATCCGCGTAAATAGCATAACTATATGTTCCTGGTGTGTTTTCAAAGTTCAAATTTGAAAATACTGTATGTGTGTTTCATGTGAAAGAAATGATAAAAATTGTACTCTCGTGTTGATCAATTAAATGTTAGCCAGCTTCTATAGGCTATAGGCTTTAAAGGCTGTATTACAGTCTATGTTTTCGCGTGTTACTGTGAGCATCGATTGAGCAAGCTTCAAGAAAGGTATTAAATAGTAGCATGATTCAGAAGCTTTTGCTTCTTCTTACATTTACTTACAATTCTGGGGAACGAATTTAAAATTTGGTATTTTAATTTTATTTGGAAACAAAAAATATAATTTTCAGATAAAATAAAACAAAACATAATGTTAATGAATCACATTATCCGGTTAGCCAACAATGTAGTATATCCATATGACATACCATTACGGTACATCTTGTTTAAAAAATTAAATAGTTATTTTTCAGTTGATAATAAAAACAGTGTTATCAATAAGATAAAACGTGCTTGTTTTGTGTGTTCTGTTTATTAAATAGCAAATCTTTTTCCAGGATGCATGTTGCTAACAAACCAGGACTGGGGCAAGCCACAGAGTTTGATACTGAACACGAATTTGACTAGAATAGTCTACCCAGAGACTCAAGACTCTGTTCTACTGTATCCATGCGAAGACATCGTTCTTGCCTGTCCGGGAAGTAAACTGACACTAACAGAGGACGAAGTTTTGCATGCGAAATGTGAAAGAGGAACCCAAATCTCAGCAGATCATGACAGCTCACCCTTCGATTTTCAAACGGCATCTTGTGAAAAACTACCACGGACTACAGCCATGGTTACCGGGCGTTGTGGAAATGATGGGGAAATGAAAAACATTGAGATAGGGTTTGTGGTAAAAGAGAATTTTATCAGTTTAATTGACATTTGTTTTGATGAAGACCTGTTGATGGCTAATTTTTCGTTATATCAAGCCAGTCACAGGATTGCGGGTCGTCAGCATGGTTTTCCCAGAATGAATTTTATTGCTGGGGAGTTTTATGGTGACATTAAAATTTGGGAACTTTATTCCAGGAAAAAACAACGGGAAACCTTAGCTAAAATTTTGGGATCAGAAGATTTGGCTAGTACTTATGTGAAAGATGATAAAAATTATTATTTAGCTAGAGGACATCTGACAGCGAAAGCTGATTTTGTCTATGGGGCTGAACAGATGGCCACATTTTATTACATCAATGTTGCACCTCAATGGCAAATTATCAATGCTGGAAATTGGGCAGCACTCGAGGATAATGTCCGTAGTTACATTATCAAAAATAAACTCGAAGTATTAATCTACACTGTTCCACATGGTGTTGCCGTATTACCTGATATAGATGGAAACTATCAACCTCTCTATCTTTATTTCGATGAAAACAACAATGGCTTAATACCCGTACCTAAACTTTACATTAAAGCAGTTTTTGACCCAGCTAGTAAAACAGGTGTAGCTTTTCTAACAGTGAACAATCCTTATGTTACCATGGATGAGATTCAAGAGCAAAACTACATAATATGTGAAGATATCTGTGATGAGTTGGACTGGTTAACTTGGGATCCAACCAATATAAAAAAAGGATACTCGTATTGTTGTAATATTAAAGATTTGGCGAAATCGTTGGATTTCATGCCAAAAATTGATGTTGATGATATACTACGATGATAATAATTTAGTAATTAAATTTATTGGGTGTTTAGAGTAGCGTCTAGGGTTTGATTACCAGGTTATCTGACATTTTTTATCATAATTTGCCTTGCATAAGGCATGAAATATGAGGTCACTTTAAATAATCAATTTCTTATGAAAAATGAAACAGCTATAGTGATTGAATATAGTAAAGCCTTTACCATTATTTATAATGATTACATTTCGTTTGAAGATGCCTCCACCAGGTAAGGATTGTGCAATGGATGGTTATTGGTGTAAAATATTATTATTTCAAATAATCAATCTCTCATGAAAAAAAAACGAAACAGCTGGATAGTGATCGAGTATAGTAAAGTACGGCGCCTCTACCATTTATAATGATTAAATTTCGTTTGAAGATGCCTCCACCAGGTAAAGATTTTGCAATGGATGATTATTGCTCTAATATTATTATTGCACCTATTCACCCTCAATTAACACATCCAAACTTACCCTATGAATGTGAGAATAAATTGTGTAAGACAACAATAATATTTCACTAATTCAAAATACAAGGGATCGGCAGCTTTTGATTGTAGAACTAAAATGATGTATTATTTGACTATTATTCTAACTTATAAAGAGATTATTTTTGTAGATCAAAGAAAATACAGTAAATTAAATTGATTTTTTTATTCGGTCAAAATAAAATACAGAATTTAAATTGATTGTCTATTTGCGCACAGAATTCATTTTTATTCAAACTCTCTCTTTTTGTAGGGTCAACACATAGTTTATTTATTTATTTTTATTATACTGATTATGGTGATAAAATACTGAAGTTCTGATTTAAAATAAAAACAACAAATACAGTGAGGAAAGTGATATTATACAGTTTAAATTCTTCCAACTAACATTTTTTATTTTATTCTTTAATAAGGATTGAAAAAATATAGGTTTATATTACAAATATATGGGTATACATATAAATGGGTTACAATACCTGATTACCAATGGAGAAATCGGGAAATCTCAGACCATCGTTGACCGCTCGCTCCGTCAGGCACTAGGTCCGGATGAGAAGTGAAAAATCTCCTTGGTCCAGCCATTAATAAATTGATGAATTTCAAATTTTAAATGCTGACTGCGATCTGATTGTTAGATACACAGCTCTTTCTCCTTAGTACAAGTTGAGGGAGAAAGAGTGTGACTTCTCGATTCAAACATCTTTTTATGTTTTAGGATTTCTTGTTCCATAAAGATCTGCGTTCTTAATATTAACTTTTTGTTGTAAATTTAACGACTTGCAGTCAGTTTTAGATTGTGAATATATAATAAATGTACTCACACTTGGCCGAACGTTTTCGAGTTGTTGAAACTCATCTTCAAGGCATCTTAGATAGCGATGCTGGTTTGTTGGTTAGAAGAGTTGTGGTTTATGTAGGCCTATAATGTGGTCAAAAAATTGTGTGATTAAAATTTAACTTTTCATTGAGGATGCTTTGTTTATTGTGTGTGGTGTATTTGTAAATTTCAAATTGTTCCAAGGTGTTGAGTTCGGTTAGAATTGAGTTCCTTTAGATTTTATATGTAGAATGTGTAAGTTTGTGGTGTTGTCAGTAAAAGTGTGTCCAGTTTGAATGATATAGTCTGCAAAAGTCGATTCTGTTTTTGTATGTAAGGCTTGTAGCTTGTTCTTTGTAGCGTTGTTTGAATGCGCGGCCTGTTTGTCCTATGTAAAATTTGTTACAATAAGAGCAGTTCAGTTTGTAGATCCCTGGGAGATTGTATTTGTTTGTGTTCGGTGTGGTTTTGGTTGCAAGTGCATTTTTATTTTGTTTTTTGTTCTGAATACCTAGCACAAGAAAACGGCTACAAACACAACCTAAACTCAAACAAACTCAATCATAAAATAACAACCAAAAAGACAAATTACCAATACCACCGACAAAAATACATCATAATGACATAGATTAATCAACAATCAAACAGACTAGCCAAAATCTGCAGAAAAGCCGGCCACACCATCGCATTCAGAACAAAAGACAAAATAGAAAATGCACTTTCACCCAAATCATCTTGGATAATAAAAAAAGCTCAACACAAATAAATCTAAAAGATTCAAATAAAATCCAAATCCTCAATTTTACAAACAGCAATGAGACGAGAATCTTTACACGGTTGATTCGACAAAATACTCAACAGCAATATGAGTCATTCAATATTTAGATACCCTAATGCAATAAATTTGGATTATGCATACAATCTTATAAAATTATTTATCATAATTACTACATGAACAGTTGTTATCAGTTGAGGTAAGACTTAATTTTGATATGAAAGGAACTCTTGTACACTATAAAAAACTTTATCAACAAAATATTTTTTTGAAGCTAGTTGTAGTTTCCTACCAATATAACTAGGTTTTTGTTCGAATTGTGACTAAGTAATTTGTAATTTGTTTGAATTGCTACTATTGTGACCAAGTAATAATTTCCTCACTTTCTTGTATTATAATCGTGTACGGTACTGTGCATCAAAATTTTGGTTTATATCACACTTTTTTGCATAAATATAAAGTATTTCATCCACATGCCCTCATGAATCTATAATCTATTTAACAATCTAATATTAAACCTGACACTGTATTTCACTTTTAAAAATGTTTTACTCACTTATATATTGGAGATACCTGAGGGATGCATTTCACATCTGAAAAGAAGCTTCGTCAGCCTGCCGCCAGGGGTCATGCTTTGTTGAGGTTAGGATGAGCGGCCGTTAGTTAAAAATTGCATTTGATTTGGATTGTGTTTGGTCGTTGAGTAAGTTGGTTCTATCTTGTTTACGGTGTTTGAATATTTCATATTGCTCCAGTGTATTTAGTTTGTGGCTGTTTTGGAATGTGTGTAGAATTTCTAAGTTAGTTTGGATGTTGGTGTGTGAGTGTCCAGTGTTAATTAAATGATCTGCAAATGTTGAGTCAGAGTTGGAATGTAGTGCTTTGGTGTGTTCTTTGTATCTTGTGTTGAATGATCTGCCTGTTTGTCATATGTAGTATTTGGGGCATGTGTTGCATTTGAGCTTATATATTCCTGGTTTGTTGAATTTGTGAATTGTGCTGTTTGTTAGGTGAGCTGTTTTTTGTTGGATCTGGTGTTTCAGGTTGTTTATTGTTCTGAATGCTGTGTTAAATCCGGATTTTTGGAAGATGTAAGCTGTTTTAAGTGACTTTGGTTTAAATATGTGAGTGTGACAAATCTGTTTTGATTCGCAGGTTTTGGATTTTTATTTTTCATTTTATTCAGGATTCTGTCTACTAGATTGGTGTTGTAACCGTTTTGTTATGCTAAATATTTGATTGTATTGATTTCTTCTTGGTGGCCAGCTTGTGATAGTGGAACATTAAGGAGTCTATGGATCTTGGAGTTGAAAGCAGAAAGTTTGTGTTGAATTGGACGGTTGGATGAGTTGTGAGTGTGTCTGTTAGAGTTGGTTTTCTGTAGATTTTGAATTTGTGCATGTTATTTAGATTTTTTGATAGTGAGGTCTAAGAAGTTCAAGGTGTAGTCTGTTTCATATTCTGCTGAAAATTGTAAGTTTTTATGGGTTTTGTTCAATTGTGTTAGGAGTTGTTCACACTGTCTTTGGTTTCCATTGTAGAGTACAATAATGTCTCAACAAAGCATAAACCCTGGCGGCAGGCTGACGAAGGTTCTTTTCAGAAGTGAAATGCATCCCTTAAGCATCTCCAATATAAGTGAGTAAAACATTATATAAAAGTGAAATACAGTGTCAGTTTTAATATTATATTGTTCATTAAGTATTTCGTCATGGAAAACATCACAGATAATCTATTTGCTCTTTCCATACACCTGAAAGCTTTCTTTTATATCTTAAACCCCTATCAAGGTTTTGTTTTGGTGAGTTACTCCATACTAAGATAGCATACCTAATACGTGACAGTAAGAGCCCATGGTAAGCTGTAGAAAGTAACTTTTTGTCATTTAATCTAGGAAGCTGTTGCAGGACAAATACCCCAGATGAAAATTTACAAGATATTGTTATGGGTTCTATGTCTAAAATAACGCTGGCAACACTTAAATTTATCACTCGCACTTTATTTACACAAAAAAAAGGTCCCGGGTTCGATCCCAGTTCTGACCGAAAGATTTTACCTCGGGCCACTCCCGTGTTTCGGAGGACACGTTAAGCTGTCGGTCCCGGCTGCCTAAAAAACAGTCGTTAAGTCACGTCAGAGGCCCTGAACTTATTCAGGTGCGACCTGATAACTCTGACACCAGACCTGAGCCAGCCAGGTCACACGATATTATTATTATTATTATTTACACAAATAATCTCTACACTCACTGATTAGTAATGTCTTACAGAAAAAATGAGCAATTAAAAACAGATAAATCGATATTGTTCAACTAATAAAGAGATTTCAATAAATGGTATGAATTAAACAGGAAAAAGAATTATCACTATAGACACATAGAAAGAATTATCACTATATAGGGACACAATATATAGAACTGACACAACTTGTTTATCACAACGAATTTCAAACAAGACTGAACTGATTTACAAAAGTCCACCTCTATTTATATACTTTTCATAATTGAGATATCTCTAGATTTCTCTACCAACTTCTACCGATTTCTAAAATAAACAATCAAGGAAACTCAAACTTTCCACAATATTCGATAAGACTCCATTAATCTCTAATCAAACAACTAGAACATTCTACAATGATACAAGTAAACACCATAAAAGTGTCAAAAGCAGAGTAATTAATTGCTTCGAAGTAAACATTTACATAGCAGATAACAAGCAGAGAACATAGCAGAGAACAGCATGGCTTCCAGAAAGGGAGATCAACAAAAACAGCCATAGTTTCTCTAGTTGAAAAACTAATAGATATAATAGATTCAGGTGATAAAGCTACTGCAATCTTCTTAGATCTGTCAAAGGCATTTGATTGTGTTAATCATAGAACTTTATTGGAAATACTGCAAAATGTAGGTGTAAATGGGGTTGAACTGAAATGGTTTGAATCATATCTTATTGGGAGAAAACAATGTGTAGAACTAACTACAGTAGTTGGTAATAGTACAGTAAAGAATAAATCTAATAAATTAGAGGTCCAAGCTGGAGTGCCTCAGGGGTCAATACTAGGTCCATTGCTTTTTTTGGTATATGTCAACCGTTTACCTAAAGAATTAATTAGTGGTAGAGCCCTCTTATTTGCTGATGATACATCACTCATTTTCAGCAATTCCATTCTAGATAATTTAGAAATAAGTGCCCATATAGGTGTGCAGTCCATTGTCCAATTTTTAAATCAGTTGAAATTAACTATAAATAGTAAAAAATGCCAATACCTTCAATTCAAAAACAAACATAATTTAAATGAAGATAGGGCTATAAACGTGTTTGTAAACGATAATCAATTAGACCAGGAAGAAAAAAATTGCATTTCTAGGAGTTATGTTGGATAGACGATTGACCTTGACTCCATACATTGAGAAAATATGTAGTAAAATTTCATCTGGGGTATTTGTCCTGCGACAGCTTGCTAGATTGAATGACAAAAAGTTACTTTTTACAGCGTACCATGGGCTCTTACTGTCACATATTAGGTATGCTATCTTAGTATGGGGTAATTCATCAAAACAAAATCTTGATAGGGTGTTTAAGATCCAAAAGAAAGCGGTTAGGTGTATAGAAAGAGTAAATAGATTGGATTCATGTAGGCCGTTGTTCAAGAAACTTGGTCTCCCAACTGTACCCTGCTTATATGTGTATGAAGCTACTTTATATGTAAAAACGAATGATATTAACCAAAATCTTGATGTACATGATTATAATACAAGAAGCCGAGGAGTGACTCACTTGGTGAGTCACAATAGTAGCTTATTCAAACAAAAACCTAGTTATATTGGTAGGAAATTCTACAACAAGCTACCGCAGTTTTTGAAGAGTCTTGAAAATATAGAAATATTTAAAAAACAATTGAAGAAATATTTAGTTGATTAAACTTTTTATAGTGTACAAGAGTTCCTTTCACATCAAAATTAAGCCTCACCTCAACTAATTGAAGTAATTATGGTATCTAGTGTATAATATTGTTGATCTGACTTGTCTTATACTCCTTAACTGGAGTCTCCAAGACGTAATCTACAAAAAAAAAAAAAAAAAAACAACCTAGAACCACTGTCCTTCTTTCTCACTATTTTCATTCTCATATTCGCTACAATATTTTCTCAATGTATGAAGCCCAGGTCAATCGTCTACCTAACAATACTCCTAGAAATGCAACGTTTACTTCCTGGTCTAGCTGATTATCATTTTACAAACACCTTCATTTGAATTATGTTTGTTTTTGAATTGAAGGTATTGGAATTTTTTGCTACTATATCTATAGTTAATTTCAACTGATTTGAAAACTTGATAATGGACTGCACGCCTATATGAGCATTTATTTCTGAATAATCTAGAACGGAATTTCTGGAAGTTAGTGATATATCAATCTACAAATAAGAGGACTCTGCCACTAATTATTTTTTTGGTAAACGGTTTACATGCAACAAAAAATAATGCATCTAATACTGAGGCGCTCCAGCTTGAACCTCCAATTGATCAGATTTATTTTTTACTGTACTTAGTTCAATGCATTGTTTTCTCCCAATAAGGTATGATTTGAAACATTTCAGTTCAACCCCATTTACACCTCTATTTTTTATTTTTTCCAATGAAGTTCTAAGAATAACTCAATCCAATGATCTGAGTAGACTGCAGCAGCTTTTTCACCAGAACTTATCATATCTTAGTTTTAGTTTTTAACTAGAAATATCTGAGCTGTCTTTGTTAATTCTGCTTTCTGGAAGTCTAGAAGTCATCACAGGTGACGTTAATGTCTTGGTGGTGCAAAAGTAACCTATTTAGAACTACTCTTTCAAAAATTTTACTCATTACATTTAAAATACTAATGAGCCCATAGTTTTCCACTTTTTCTCTATCACCACTTTTGAAGATTGGCAAAATCTTCCCCTCTTTTAGTGGCGGATTTCTGGGGGTGGGGGGGGCTTTCGGGCTGTAGCACCCCCCAAAACCTCCAAAAAGTTTTTTGGAAGAGTGTGAATTTTTATCAATATATAATCAGTTTGTAGCTCATAAAATATTCATTAGCAAGAACTAGGCTACCTAATTCCACTTTAATTGTATGAAATCCGTTAACGTTTTAATACTGTATAATGTCTTAGTTACTTTACATTGCCTGCAACCAATCAACTCAGTGTTTAGATTTTAGTACTGTACTTGCTGAATACAAAAAGTAGTACAAAATAAAATTGCATTAACTGAAACATGACAGTGCCAACTTTCTTTTAATGAAAAGTAATGAGGAACTACATTAAAATATCAATCAATGTTTTTTTAACACTCTATCACAGTGGTCGGCATACCAGTGATCACCAGCTACTGATGTAGAAAATGCCAGATACAACTCTATTGTGGAAAATACCAGATGCAACGCTTGCATTGAGTTTACTTAAGTTATATATGATATGGATCTAATACCATTTCAACTGATTTCTCAAACAGATTATACAAAAATTTTCTGGGGAAGTATCTTTAGATGCCATATTTCTATAAGAGGAAAACTAATCGTCAGATAAAAACTTTGGAAAAACATCTCTTTTTACAGTGTGGAATTCACACAAAGTTTATCTTATAAAACTTGATGAAACTTTAGTTAATTGAAAAATTTCTAACTAATTAAAGCTCCCACATTGATTCTCATTCTTAAAAATTGAATAATATGACCGTCATACCGGAATAATACTGTGTTCATTGACAAACTGCTGAGCACACCAGATTCAGCCATAATTCAATCAAAAATTTTCAATATAGGCTACTTCAAATTAAAATTAATTTTATCGCTGATATGGTTCAAAGCACTAGTAAAGCTATTTTTATTTACCAATAATATTAGTAGTTATAGTTTGGGTATGATTGATTATGAAAAATTCAAAAGCTTTCACAATGCTACTAGTATTCAGTACACCCTCTACCACCCCCTCCCTATAATCAGTAGCTACCAGCCATACCCAAATTTTTTTCTGGATCCACCACTGCCCTCTTTCAAATTCTCTGGAAAACAACTTGTTCTAATGAATGATTGATCAGATGAATCAAAGGGTCTACCAATTTATTGATCTCTAAATTTTTTCAGAATTTTACTGGATACCCCATCCATTCCAACAGTTTTTTTTTTTTTTTTATTCAAACTATCAATGAAATTTGACAAATCGTCTTGGGCTAGTGGATGGAATTTTTATTTATTCTGAATCGCCTCCTTATTCCACATATTTGAATTACTTATACCTGTATTTGGAGATTTTAGAAGATTCTCAGCAACCAGTTGGTAATATCTGTTAATGAAATTACAAACGTCTATATAATTAATATTTATTATTTTCGTTTATTATTCTGGGGACACTAGTATAAGCATCTTCATCAGCTAAATGCCTGTTTTGGTTTATTACATCCATTAGGGCAGGTGGGGCTGAGCCCCACCAATAATTCCGCAAAAGAAAGAAATATTAGTTCATTAAAATAGACACTGAATAAATAAGAAAACAGTGCATGAATTTGAAAGGCAAGGAAATTAATTTGTACGCCGATTGCAAGTAGCCGCGGTCTGGACCAGTTGAGCTGATTTCCAAGTAGCCCTGGCAATACAGAGCTGATATACATTGGCCCTATAGGCGGGTGACATCAGCTGGCAGCTCTCCCACTTCCCAGCGCCGTATGCTCAAGGCAATTGAAGTTTGGGCTCAGCCCTGAGCAGTTGTAAATACATTGACCAGTGGCTCCATTCCACAGTTCACGCTCCGCTGGAAGAGTGCAAGTGTGTACATTGTCTGGACATCACCCATATGGAAAGTGAACTATTAATAGCATTATTTATTAATTAACTCTTATTATTTATTACTTACTTTTTATTAGTAAGTTAACATAAACAATGAATATGAATCATGTTGACAGTTTACTTTGCACAAAGTTTTTGACATTGCCATTGGTGGTTTTGTTTTTATTTAGAGATTTTTCTTTAGATCTTCACTTAACATATTTCTAGATGATTTGAATTCATCGTATGCATTTTTAACCCTATTTCTTGTTGCAAGGATATCATCAGTTATTCACTCTTCATTCTCATATCTTCAATTTTGTCTTTTTTTTACAGAGACTTTTTAACTGGACAACTCATAGCAATATGAAACCTTAAAATATTAATGAAACCTTAAAATATTAATGAAACTATCATTTCTGTTATTTAAACTATTGCCATTGTAAACCCTATTCCATTTCAATTTCCCCTCTATAGGTTCAATAAGGCTCATTCTCATAATTTTTTGAATGAAAGTTCAGAATTTTCAAGCTCTACCTAATGTGAAGAACTTCCCAATTTGATTTTTTTTTTCATTTTCTCAACCCCCTCCAGTCAAACGTCTTATAGAATTATATCCCACATCAATCGAAAAAATCAGAAATTATTCACAAAATGTATTTTTTTTAAGTCAATTCCCTCCAGACACCATCCACAAGTACTCAATTTATTAAAAATTTAGTACAATTCCAAGTGCCACCACCCTCTCTAACATTCCCATTGGGTTTATCAAATTTTTGTCATGAATAAAACCTCCTATCTAATTTTGTATTGATTTTTATTTAAACCACCTGCACCCAATAGGCAAAATCAATTGGAAACATATTATTCCAGTGTTGGCAATTCAGAACAGGCTCTGCGAATTTTGAAGAATAGAATATTAATTTGAACGGATAAGTAGTATTTTTGTTTATTATTATTATTATTATTGGTATTTATAATATCTTAATAATCTCCATTATTAATTTGTCTATAATAAGTTGAAGTATCTTAATAAAAAGTCAAATTCTATTTTCGAGGTTAGGTGTACCAATATTGATAAATTTTCTTGTAATTAAATGGTCTCAAGTAATATTTCATTAAACATTTAACTAAAATCAATTGAAAACAATTTTTAGCTAGGAAAATGAGTCCAAACAAGGCATCTAAATCTAATTGTTTAACTAAAACTCAGGTAACTACACGATCTCAGCAATTATTAACAAAAAAATCTCCAACAGCTCTTGAAGCTACTGTAGATGTAGAAAGAAAAGGTTGCTAAACTATTGAGTGATCACACCGAATTGAAAGCAAAATTAGAATCATCACTAAAAAATACTGAGGAAGAACGAATAGGGTTGGTGGATCACATAAAATCTCTGGAAGTTATTGTAAAATTGCAGCAGGAAGACCATAAAACTGAAATACTAAATCTCACAAGTCAATGTAGGTCTATGTCAGAGGAAATCGAAATATTAAAATCAAAAATAAACTTGGCTAATGTAAGATCTGAACCTCTGATCAATACAAAAAAAAGTAGAACCTAAATCAAATGGGGGAAAAATAAATAGAGATGGTCAAACAAAAACGTATAGTCAGGTTTTGCAAACAGCAACCAAAACTAAAGTAAGGGCAAATAACGATAGGAAAGGTAGAGTACTGCTCTTGACATCCTGTCATGGACGAGACTGTAGTGACCTACTAAATAAAAGATTAAAAAATAAGTTTGAAGTTCAGAGCTTTTTCAAACCCCTATAAACGCAATCGTAGAGTCAGCACAGGAACAAACTAAAGATTTTGGTAAAAACGATTTTCTAATAGTACTGGGTGGCTCAAACAATATAAAAGAACCTAATCTAAAACATCTTCCTGAAATAAATGACAAAATTAAAGAGATTGTGCCACTCAGCCAAAAAACTAATGTCATAATAAGTTTAATTCTGTATAGGTTTGATAGGCCAGAGCTAAATGAAACCATTAAGTCAACAAATAAATCAATTCATAATACAATCAACAGCCTAAAAAATAAGAATTCTAAGCAATTGGGGATTTGTTTTCTGAATGAAAGGCTGAAAAAACAAAATTTATAATTTATATTTAAACAAAAAGTAATATTTGTAATAGGCTGGCAGAGCTGATTTTAAGTCGTTTGCAATCTACAGTCAATAATTCTCCTAAACAATCATCTAACGATCCTTTTTTTAGTAAAGTGTCTCAAAACCGGGAAGGGAAACTAGTTTCAAATGATAAATTCATATCTTCAATTGTATTAAAAGACGTTAATCGATCAAAAAATCAGGATAGCATTAGTGGAAGGAACTCTTGTAGCAATCTGATAGGCTCTCAAGATTCTAAGAGATTAAGTAAATCTACTTCAATATGCAAAAGCAACGATTAAGTAATAAGGAGTGATAAGGAAGTACCGGTACTTACTGTGTTCCATCAGAATATTCAATACATTCGTAACAAAATAGATAGAATCGAAGTATTTTTTAAATAAGAGGCTCCTGATATAGTTATTTTCACCGAGCATGGTTTAAAAGAAGATGAATTGTCACAACTTAATATTCCAAAGTATTCATTGAAAGCGTCTTATTGCAGGACATCTCATCGAAGTGGGGGAGTAGGTATCTTCGTTAAAAATGCTAAGAATATGCAAACTTTCAATTTAGAATATGTAGAGAAATTTGCTGTGGAAATGGATATAGAAGTTACTGGTTTGAGAGTAAAAATCGACAATAATTTCGAAGTAGTGGTGTTTGGTATTTACAAGTCACCAAATGGAGAATGGAACAATTTTTGCGAACTATTCAATAGGCTTTTAGAGATTACTACTACTCGTTTTACAAACGTTATTGTAGCAAGAGATTTCAATACAGACTTTGCAACACAGAATAAAATGACAGAAGATTTAAGGGATATTATATACATGAATAACTTGGAAATAAAAGTTCATGAATATACCAGAGTCACAAGAACATCACAAACAATAATTGATAACATCCTTACTAATATAGATTACTCTAAAACAGTATTAGGCGGCTCGGAACTATCTGATCATGACTATCAAATCTTAGAGGTGGGGTTGCAAGGTCATAAATCAATTAAAAAGAGTAGAGTAATGAAAGAAATTCAACGATGTGAACAGGGGAATATCAATTGTTTGAATCAGAATCTGCTACTAGAAAACTGGAGAAGGGTTTACAATAGCAATAGTTTAAATAACAAATATGATAGTTTCATTAATATTTTAAGGTTTCATATTACTATGAGTTGTCCAGTAAAAAATTCCCTGTAAAGAACAAATTAGACAAGATTGAAGAGTGGATAACTGATGATATCCTTGCAGAAAGAAATAGGGTTAAAGATGCATATGATGAATTCAAACTATCTAGAAATATGTTAAGTGAAGATAATTACAAAGCTCTAAAGAAAAATTATACAAGAGAAGTGAAAAGAGCGAAATGTAAGAGAGCAGCTGAAATTTTGAATAATAGTGTGTACTTTAACACAGCAGTGTGGGATGTAATAAACAAAAATAGGCAAGTAGCTCATGTAGATGCTTATACTAGTGTCCCTAGAATAATTAACAAAAATATATTGATGATAGTGTATACATTTGTAATTTCTTTAACAGATATTATCAACTGGTTGCTAAGAATCTTCAAAAATCTCTTAATACAGGGATGCAAACATGAGAAATACTGAGGGGATTCAGAACGAATTAAAATTCCACCCAGTATCCCAAGACGAGTTGTCAAATATCATTGATAGTTTAAATAATAAAAAAACTGTAGGAATGGATGGGGTATCCAGTAAAATTCTGAAAGAATGTAAAGATCAATTGTTAGACCCTTTGATTCATCTGATCAATCATTCATTAGAACAAGGTGTTTTTCCAGATAATTTAAAAGAGGGGAAGATCTTGCCAATCTTCAAAAGTGGTGATAGAGAAAAGGTAGAAAACTATAGGCCCATTAGTATTTTAAATGTAATAAGTAACATTTTTGAAAGAGTAGTTCTAAATAAGTTACTTCTGCACCTTCAAGAAGCTAACTTTATCTGTGATGAACAGCATGGCTTCCAGAAAGGGAGATCAACAAAGACAGCCATAGTTTCTCTAGTTGAAAAACTAATAGATATAATAGATTCAGGTGATAAAGCTACTGCAATCTTCTTAGATCTGTCAAAGGCATTTGATTGTGTTAATCATAGAACTTTATTGGAAACTAGCTATTGTGCCCGTCCTTCGTACGGATTATGTTTAGAAATAAGACTAAATAAATATGTTTCGGCTTTTTTGATAGCAACGATCATGAAGTTGTTAGCAGCTTAGGCCCCCCCGTTCAAACGATACAGTTTTTTTGCGGTACGGTTTTTTTACTGTACGGCGTCAACTGTACTGTGATGTTCACACGGTCCGGCTTTGCTGCTTATTGCTGTGCTCTCCTCCTTCTTCCATTGAGCTTCCAGTTCAGATTTATTTATTCCAGTCTAGGATTTTTTTTATTTGTGTAAGATTTTTTCAAATAAGTTTCTTACTGAAGGTTTCTCTTAAATTTTGATCAAAGTACGCAAATTCTGGTTTCAATATTCCACACATTTTTCTCTGTTTATTTTTATATTAATCTTAAGTCTTGTCCCACAAGGCGGGTCTCTCATATATTAGAGAAATTAAATTTTCACAATTAATATCTTCCACTTCTGGACACTGGAATTCACTAATAAGAAGATCAATGCTGAAGAATATCAATGAAGGAGATCAATGCTGACGATCTGAAGACTGCTTCCAGCTATAATAAGCGTATCGTATTCTTGATGTACATGATTATAATACAAGAAGCCGAGGAGATTATCACTTGGTGAGTCACAATAGTAGCCTATTCAAACAAAAACCTAGTTATATTGGTAGGAAATTCTACAACAAGCTACCGCAGTTTTTGAAGAGTCTTGAAAATATAGAAATATTTAAAAATCAATTGAAGAAATATTTAGTTGATAAAGCTTTTTATAGTGTACAAGAGTTCCTTTCACATCAAAATTAAGCCTCACCTCAACTAATTGAAGTAATTATGGTATCTAGTGTATAATATTGTTGATCTGACTTGTCTTATACTCCTTAACTGGAGTCTCCAAGACGTAATCTACAAAAAAAAAAAAAAAATCGTTTGAACATATCCATTACCGGTACAATACATGTGCCACCGGATACGGATAGTTATTTTGCGGTACTGCTGACTTTAGCGATACAGTTTTCGAAGACAAAACCGAATGTAGAAATCGGCTAGAACAGCTTTTTTACTGGATCCAGTCGAAACAGTATTGTGTGAACATACAATATGAAATGTACATGCAAACGAAAGCACTGCAAAATAACTGATACAGCAAATTTACTGTACCGCACAAAAACTGTATCGTGTGAACGGGCCGGGACCTTAGTAAACAACTTAGAACGTAAACAATTCAGTGACAGGTATCGGAGAGAATATTTTTTGAGAACAGCTGATTGATATATCATGATAAATTACGTGATTTTTTCTTATGTGGTAATAATAGTGCTACCTGACGAATTCCCAAGAGCCTGGCACAAACCGCACCTTCCTAAAATGTTAATTTTTGTTTTGATAAATTGAAATTATAAATTTTTTTTTTCAGCAAAGAAATAATTGATGAATCATAACATGAGCTTTGATTCACCAGTCATATGTTTCCTAAAAGACTGCAATGCTCCGACTACGCAAGTCTGCAGACAGCGTAAATAACGCCGCGAAGGGCCCACCATTTATATTTGAGAACAGCTGATTGATATATCATGATAAATTACGTGATTTGTTCTTATTCTTATGTGGTAATAAAACTTGGAAGAAATGTATCCAAAATCGCACAATACTTGGTTTTTAAACTTTTATTATTCTGTTGAAAAAAAAGTTAATTTAGTTTTTTATAGCTAAAGACATTGTCAATAATGTTTTCAATACTGTTCAATAACTAAAATCCCGATCGATGCTCTCGTTTTTGAGGAGAAGGCCGCGTAAAATGTATCCAAAATCGCACAGTACTTGGTTTTTAAACGTTTATTACTCTGTTAAAAAAAAGTTAATTTAGTTTTTTATAGCTAAAGACATTGTCAATAATGTTTTCAATACTGTTCAATAACTAAAATCCCGATCGATGCTCTCGTTTTTGAGGAGAAGGCCGCGAAAAATACCTTTGCGGCCGTGACAGACAGACAGACAGAAAGTGAGATAAGACTATTTTCGGCTTATTTAAAGTATAAAACGTAAAAATAACCAAAAAATATACAATTCTGATAAATGTACAGACAAAACTCTAATTTTATTTATATAGATACTGCAAAGTGTATTGGTGTAAATGGGGTTGAACTGAAATGGTTTGAATCATATCTTATTGGGAGAAAACAATGTGTAGAACTAACTACAGTAGTTGGTAATAGTATAGTGAAGAATAAATCTAATAAATTAGATATTTATTATAGCTGCAGGCTGGAGTGCCTCAGGGGGTCAATACTAGGTCCATTGCTTTTCTTGTTATATGTCAACCGTTTACCTAAAGAATTAATTAGTGGTAGAGCCCTCTTATTTGCAGATGATACATCACTCATTTTCAGCAATTCCATTCTAGATAATTTAGAAATAAGTGCCCATATAGGTGTGCAGTCCATTGTCCAATTTTTAAATCAGTTGAAATTAACTATAAATAGTAAAAAATGCCAATACCTTCAATTCAAAAACAAACATAATTTAAATGAGGATAGGGCTATAAACGTGTTTGTAAACGATAATCAATTAGACCAGGAAGAAAATTTCTAGGAGTTTTGTTGGATAGAAGATTGACCTGGGCTCCATACATTGAGAAAATATGTTGTAAAATTTCATCTGGGGGTATTTGTCCTGTGACAGCTTGCTAGATTGAATGACAAAAAGTTACTTTTTACAGCTTACCATGGGCTCTTACTGTCACATATTAGGTATGCTATCTTAGTATGGGGTAATTCATCAAAACAAAATCTTGATAGGGTGTTCAAGATCCAAAAGAAAGCGGTTAGGTGTATAGAAAGAGTGAATAGATTAGATTCATGTAGGCCGTTGTTCAAGAGACTTGGTCTCCTAACTGTACCCTGCTTATATGTGTATGAAGCTACTTTATATGTAAAAACGAATGATATTAACCAAAATCTTGATGTACATTATTATAATACAAGAAGCCGAGGAGATTATCACTTGGTGAGTCACAATAGTAGCTTATTCAAACAAAAACCTAGTTATATTGGTAGGGAATTCTACATTAGGCTACCGCAGTTTTTGAAGAGTCTTAAAAATATAGAAATATTTAAAAAAACAATTGAAAAAATATTTAGTTGATAAAGCTTTTTATAGTATACAAGAGTTCCTTTCACATCAAAATTAAGCCTCACCTCAACTAATTGTTATAGTAATTATGGTATCTAGTGTATAATATTATTGTTGATCTGACTTGTCTTATACTCCTTAACTGGTGTCTCCAAGACGTAATCTACAAAAAAATATCAGACACTCCAATAATCGGGGTAAATTTGGTTTCCTAAATAGGTTTTGGGGGGGGGGGGGGGAAGTAGTTATGAAAAAAACATACATCGCTCGGCCTGGGAATGAAAAACATTTATGAAAAACTGCATTACATCCAGTCAATGCGTTTGGCCATATTTGTGTAACATTAAAAAATACATTCATACAGACGAAATGCCAAGCGGTTGAGTTAAAATAACTATCGTTATTCTACGCTATTTTACTGAAAAACTGGAAAAGCTCGTTGTTTTTGTCTGCCATAAGGCATATCTCGAAAATGAAAATCACATATTCGGATTCAGAAAATCACACAGAGAATAAATAACCATTTGAAAATTATTACTCTAGAATTTTTTCTCCGTCGCAAATTGCCGAGATACTGCCGAATTTGACTTCCATTTCGGAAATTGTGACGCAAGCGTTGCGTTTTTCGAGGTGCCAAAGTTTTGATCGGATTCGGTGCCTCAAAATGCATAAGATTCCGCTAAGATAAAACCACTATTATATAATTACCGTACGTTTTTCCTTGAATCACCATTCATAATAATTCTTGGTTACTGGTTTAACGCCGGTTGGGTCCTCATTAATTTTTTTCTCCATCACATTCTTTTCATTTTCTTCCGTCTCTATCTTTTTCGTACAAGTTATGCAACCTGTTCTGAGGATGGTCATAATTCATTCAAATATCAATACATTTTAGTGAATTTCGTAAAAATCTCTCAGTTTGTAATACCAACATGAAATCCACAAAATCACGACTACAGCCGCGATAAATATGACATAGAATAGGATAATTACGATGCGCTAAGTTGGCAATAGCATGAAGCTGCTGAAGGCTGAAGCAGATGGCCAGACTGCGTTGTAGTGAAGCTTTGCGTTCGCATTCGCATTTCGCGTCAGTCGATCGAGGTGGCCGGGGAATGAGTGTGTGCCCCGCTCAAGCTCACTGTTCTCACTCGTCCTTTTTTCTCTCTCACTAGTGCGTTGCTGTTGTGCTTCCTCTCTATTCAGTATTCAATTCCCCAGTTAGTGCTTGCAGGTTTTCATCTCACAGGCCTTGGCCGCGAATAATAATCTCGTTCCAGCATCCTTCGCTCATAACTACATCTCACAGGTCTAGCTTCGGAAATCTCAAATATGGAGACCAACAAACTGAAGTAAGTAAACTATTGAGCATCAGTATTTCCCTCCATTACATTCTCTACAATCAATCTTATCCCGCTTCTAATCTTCCGGACTGAACACCTGTTTGTTCCTCTGGTAGTGATTCTTTACTGTCCATGACATCATTTGAATAAATTAACTTTAGTTGTACTAGCTCCGGCTCACAGTTCACATTTGCTTTATTTCACCGGTTTCATAGAGCTCCACCCATTTAAATAATTATACTGCTTCTCGTCCAGGAATCACTCATAGTTTTGGAAGAAGCTAATAATAAAAATTTGGTTGAGGAAAATGTCAAGTTGATGGATAAGTAACTCGAGTGCTCATGAATCCAGAGGGGGGGATTTGGGGATTCATCCCCCTGAAGTTCTTAACCGACTTTATTTTTGTCTTGGGCGCGGGGGGGGGGGGGGTCGATGAATTTTTTTTAGGTACTGTAAGTTAATTCAATATTTTCAATCAACCCCCACCCCAAATATTATCTCACTTGATGTCCCCCAAAAACGTTCCGGATTCGCCCCTGCTTGTGCTTGATATAATATATTAATTGGGCCTATTCACCAGTCTTGTGATGTACGGTGGGCGAAGCTCTTTAATGTAGCAGGTGTTGTAATGCCTAATTAATTATTGTGTGTACCGGTATGATAAACTCATAAATTATGACTCATCAGCTCGACTAATGAAATCGATTAAACAATAAATTTGAAGATAGCTAGTTGATAAGGTTTAGGCTACACTGAAATTAGGCAACTAAACGAGATTACACGAGAATCTCTGTACAGAGATTAGGCTGTGGTCAGAGATTTTGGTCATATTTTTTCGAAGTTTCTTGGATTGAATATTATTAGGGCTTTGAAATAATACCTGTATTTATTGCAGTGAGAAAAAATTTGTTTCTTCAATAATTTTTGTGAAATATGGGGGTTCAAAGTTGAGATTTCTCGGTTTTCGGGGGCAATTTATCTTACCTACGAGTGATTTTAAACTTTTGATAAATTTTCCATGACTAAAAGACACAATGAGGAATTAAATTACTTATTTTTATTTCAATCTAATAAAATAGCCTAGTTTTTTCAAAATTGAAATTTTTTACTGATTTTTAATGGCTTGATCGGAGTAAGCATCAATTGCCCCCAAAAACTGAAAAATCTCAACTTTGAATTTTGAACCCTCATATTTAAAAAAAATTATTGAAGATAAAACTTTTCCTCACAACAGATGATAACAACAGACAATGGATAACTTTTCAACTCCCTAATAACTTCTAATAAAATAAACTTCGTAAAAAATATGAACAAAAGCCCTGCGCACAGCCTTAAAGTAGTAATAGTTATTTAAAATATGTACCGTAACAATCAATTGTTGACACAGGAATCAGAAGAAGTCTTGATACGGTGTTCAATATTAGAAAAACGCCACTTTTAATGCGTTATTTTGCAAAGTACCACATATTTACATTTATTTTGTGTTGCAAATAGTAAGCTATTTCATATTATATAATGTGCATTCAAGTATAGGGCTATAGGTATTTGCTTTCATAAGCAGAATGAATTAGCAATATTGTTGACCACAATATTGTAATATTGTTGTAATAGTGTTGAAGTTTGTACACCAATTGAATTCTCTTAGTTATTCTAGTTAGCGCTTGTTATCCAATTATCCTGCACTTATTAAATTAATTTAAAAAAATTATATTGGTAGTTAGGCCTACCCTGCCGGTACCAGTAGTTAATTTAATATTTAACAAACTTGACAATTTTATCAGTTTCTCTAGCAATTTCCTTTACATTGGGATCATGTCATGTGTATATGCGTGCGGTTAAAGTTTTAAAACTGATTTATATATATTTATATCTTTACATCAATCATTCGGTTTAGCTCTGAGGAGCTGGTATGCAAATGAAGAATTCGGTGATCGGCTTTTGTTTTTTCAACACTGAAACTCAAAAGCTTGTACAGAGGAGGGAGTCCCTCCCAAAAATCATGCAATAATTATTTATTCTAGAACTGCTGGAAAGAAGATACAACTGCGGAGCTTGTCTAGTTTCCAAGTCCACTCTTCTAATACTGTGTGATATTTTTCCAAGATTTTCTTTGCATTAAAAAGTTCTCTATCCTTAGCATAAAATGTTACTTACTATAAATAACTGTGTTTCAGTAATATATACTTTATTTGTAAACTGAGTTTAAAATGATCACAAAGTACGTTTAATAGAAATGGAAATGCTTCCATAACACTATAGTTTGAAATCTGGTGTTGAGAGAGAACTGTAAGAAAAAATGCAAATGCCTGGAATGTAGATAATTCCTTGTCAGTTGTCCTGCCTGTCTCTGTCACTCACCGGAATTCGCAGGTAGTACCTGAATAGTTTCAGATCCTTCGATTTGGCTTGAATGATGCCGCACTGTATCATAGGATGCCTGCCTTAGTATGGGAAGAAGACTTCTTACATGTGTTTCAAATTGATGAGTAGGGTGCAACCAAGGCTGAGAAACTCTAAAACCGAGCCAACTTCAAAGAACAATATGAGAAAATATTCAATAGATGATTTTTATTAAGCTTGGTTAACTCGAACTAAGTTCGCAATATTGTTGGCAACAAGCAGCCTGACAAAAACCCAACACTTCCGAAGCAAACCTGTCTTCGCTGCCTGGGCTATTAGAGAGTTTGCGCAAATCTATGCTAAAAAGTGCGATAATCAGTTCAAAGTCACAATAACTACAAAAAAAATAAACATGGCCGATTTGCTTCCCGAATTATGTTTTAATATGCATCAGGCACTAAAACATTATTCTCTTTGCCATAATAATGTAGCTGGTATAGGCCAAAATATATAAAACATGTAAATATTCATATGTAATAAGTAATAATTGAATTAAATAAATCAGAAAGCTACCTAGTGAATATAGTTTAGATTATGATTTCAGTATAACTATTTATTTGCATTAGCAGATATTATGGCTGATCCCGGCAAACAAAGAGATTGCAAACAGAAGCTGCCTTCCAAAGTTATTGCACAGAAATATAACTTTCATAGTTACTTTTGAATATGTCTTTTGTTTATTGAATAGACCGCATCATTTTTTAATCTCAATGCACTTTATTTTATATCCCTCTGAATTTGAAATAAACCAATCAATTCAATCATTCTAACCTCATTGTTGTATGATTGTACCACATTCTCGCACATAAATGTACAAGGGGCTTGAAACTGATTATATAGTTTTGCATTTACAGATTTTTAGCATTATATTTGCTCAACCTCTCTATTGTTTATCTTTTAAAAATAGATTGAGTGCATTCCTTCTACAGGCCAAGTTATTTACCTGCATATTTGATATTTCCTGTTTGCAATAAGAAAATGAAATATGTCATTAGTCTGGTGTTTTTCTCCGCAACAAAACTAAAAAAAAATGTTTTTAGATAATATATTATAACTTTTTAAGATGCTATCATATTCTACTACTTCTCCTGAGTACTTAGCAACTCAATTTTATTCGTAGTATGACATTTAAGCACTTTATAAAATCTTCTAATTTTATCATTTTATACGGCCTTAAAATTAGAATCGTTTATAGAAACCTTAAATCTCATGGTACAAGAAAAAGTCGAGCTGCTATGAAATCAGCAGAACTAGCAGGTTACAATAACATTAGAAAAATTCTAGCATTTTAAATTTCATGGTTTTTCACTTTAGTTCTTGAAGAAGAAAGATCAAAGAGCTCAGTGTTTTAGATAAAGTCAACTCCCCAGAGTTTGCCATGGCTTTACTAGATCATTGTGCTGTCATTGCACATTCACGCAACAAGTTAGCAGCAAAGTTGCACTAGGAATTGGTTTTCAACAAATTTGCAAAATTTGTGTGTTTCCACTCCCAGCAGAATTGTTGGCAATATGCTCGGCAGTGTTGGCAAAAAATTCTGTTCAAGTAGAAATGGTACTTCATGAGGTTTTTGATGGTTCTTATACTCTGTAAAAATTCACTAGGAGGAGGAGACAAACATAATTAATTGATTTCCATGTGGTCGGGCTTATAAACACACGTGTACAAAATTGTTACACCAATTTGCCAGCTGCCGTGATAAAATTGTTACACCATTAATACATCATTATTATCGCATTCTTCACTGTATATGTCTACAATAGTCAATTAAAGTTCTAAAAAGTATCCCTTTTTACCAGTTCTAAGAACGGAACAAGTCAAGGTTAGCCAGTGGTTCTCTTGAAACATGATCACAACGTGACTTATACACCAGAAACGATACGAAATGATACTCTAACTAGCGAATAGTTGAAAGTTTTCAGAGCATTAATGAGTCTTTTCCGTTTCCAACTCTAGTTTTTATCATGCATTTTCAGAACTTAATGTTTCTAGTTGCAAAATCAATTCATTTGGTTATTCATTACATTCAAACTTACTTCCTGTTCCTGTTTTAGTTGTTAATTGTTTGAAAATACTCCCCTTGCAATCTTCAATGTGGCTCAAATCTCGGTCGTTATAATTTTTTTTTTTAATGTTGGGGATAAGCTTTTACATGAGGCACGAGTCTGTAGAATAAGTTGTATTAATTATTGTGTAAACGCGGATGCATTAATTACTGTGTAAACGCGGAAACAAAGGCGTGTACACAAGCAAAGCTTATGGCTTATGTGTTACCAGCATTAACATTCAACTGCTTTCTGACATAAACCTAAACAACATTTAGGTAAAGTTGGACTTTGATGAATGCTATTGTACAAAAATATTAGTCACCGCCGGGAATCGAACCGCGAACCTCTCAATTGCCGGTCGGGCGTCTCAACCACTATACAGACTTCATCTAACTACTAGACTAAATTAATAGCACTTCAAGGAATTCGAAATTAATAAATTCACATTTTATATTTCAAAAGCTCTATTCACTAAAAGGCCTACTGAAATAAATCACCATAAACAATCAATGAGCATATAAACCAATATTCAATAACTTTAAAACCCTGTATTTTTTGTTCCATGACGAACTGCGTTGTTAATATTAACTTTTCAAGTGAATTCAACGACTTGCAGTCAAATTTTTATTAAAAATAAGTAGTATTGAATTCACTTGAAAAGTCAATTTAAAACTCTGTAGTATAATCAATAGTTTATTATGACGTAGGTGTATGTTTAGATAAGAGGTCATCAACGGAATAAGATTTTTCCCATAATGTATGAGCACCACATTTAATGATTGCCAGGAGATGTAATATTGGTGTTTGGAAATTCCCGACTTAGCAAGGCATTGAAACAGGGTGTAAGGTTTGTAATAAGTAGTGCTGTGTCTTCAAGACTTCAAGTCTAGGATTTACTTTTAATGAATGCATGTAGACTGGAACTGAGGTAATGCCAAGTCAAGTAATCTTGACTCTCTTCTAAAACATTTGCAGTTCTATTGCTTGTAAAATGTAGCTGCATAAATTTTTGGCAAGAGCAAGTTCAAAAACAAAAACAAATGTATGAACGGCAACAGCACCAGCATTAATTGAAAAACATCTGAATGAATGCAGTAAATGATGTGTCAACTTCACTTCAATTGGAGTTTGTTATTTACTTCAAGTTTGCATGTTTAATTTAATTGAATAAGCCTTGGCATTATATTGCCTTTTTTTACTGCGAAACTGACTAGGCTTCTTAATTCGAATTTAATAGATATTTGAAATGTACTCTTTGGCGTATGCACAGTTCATTGAAGAACAGGCATTAATGAAATTTTCTACTGTGTCATCAGTACTTCAATTAAAATTTGTTGTGTACTTCATGTTTCCATGCATTACTTTAATTGAACATGCTCTTTTTGACAATTATCTTTGCTTGTTCATTACCTCCACTACAGAATAGATACGGTACTAAACAGAATTGAACTCTTGAAATCTCCGCTAATTCGCCATTTTAAGCCTTTGTAAACACGCCATCTGCTAACATGATTAATGGCTAATATAATATCATGATTTGTTTTTACATTTTGAGTTTTTGGTTCATATAATTGAATACAGCACTTTAAACGACTGACTATTGGTTTCCAAATGGTGGCATGCAGCGATTCTGGAACATTTTTTATCATAGGTTTGACTGGAAGTTCCCATTTTGTATAGTATCTATTCTGTGCCTCCACACTACGAAACTGAATATAGGTCTTTATTAGAATTTGATAGATCTTTGAAATTTACTCTGACTTACGCCCACAACATTTCCCAATCAATGGTATTGATGATCCGTGAATTAGTGTGCTATCTTTCTTTTCCACCAATTAATGCAAGATCAAAAATTTAAGGTCAATGGCTTGATTACAGATATTCAGTGCATCTGAGAATACGCATAATCTTATACTCTTGAACTCTGTATTTTTACAATACTTTTTTCCAGTCACAACATTTGTGATACTGATTTTGATAATGTGAGAACAAAGTTCATCAGTTCTATAGCACAATTTTGTCTTCTGTGTTGATATAAGTTCAATTGATGTTGGACCTTCAGTGATTTGTGGTTTCCGAACCAGCCGGCTAGAATGTAGCAATGGAAAACCTCCTCAATACCTACTGAATTTGAGAAGAAAATATCTCCCCTTTTAAAGAAAAGTATAGCTTTTTACAAGTACCTTTTCTGTTATTAAAAAACGTTTGAAATCGAGTTTTAATGAATTTGTTGGATGTTGGTGTTGACCAGTCTCCACAAATACATTTCTCAACTTCAACTTCTCTTTTTCAAGTTAGTTTGAAGGGAGGTCCGTGGTTCGATTCCCGGTGGTGACTGATATTTTTGTACAGTAGCATTCATCGATTTCCATCAGCTATTCAATACTTTTCTCTTTTTCACTATTAAAACTAGCTGGATATAAAAAATAATGTTTAATGACTCAAATTGAAGAGGAGGATGTCCTTCAAGCCCAACGGTGTGTGAACAGTGTTGATGCAACTTTGTCTACATTAGATAGCAGGCTCGGCGCCTGCTATGTAAACAGTTGAGAAGCTTGTTTCTTTCTTTGTCTCCTCGATCTTGCTCACTCTCATGCATCAAATGCGAATCTAAATAACTTGTTGTTATTCTATTTGTTAATTTACTTTTTAAACAAAGGAGTAGTGAAGGACGATCTGGAATTTTCTGGAGACAATGAGTTTGTATAAATTCATTACAAGGACGCCCACTTGATTTGGATCTCCTGATAACAAGTTCATAATATGTAACTTCTTTATTGTGACAGTTATTTTTCCATGACATTTTGATATTCTTCATTTGTGACAGTACAATGCAGTGCTATAGCCTACACAGCGCTATTGTGTTTGAACATTGTGTGAGAATAACTGCAACAGTAACTGTGATGAGATCATTAGTGATGATCAAACTTCTTTTGGGCCAGTGTCAGCAAGTGCTTACTTTATTGGACATTTATTATTAAGTTATTGATCAGCCTGTTTGACAGGTATTAATCAGTTCTAGAAAGTGATTAATATTCTTATTGAAATATTATTAGTTGAAATTTATTGAACTATGTATTTTTTATTGATCTTTTGAGTGATCATTACTCATTAGTGTCTGTTGTTGAGTTAATTGTGTAAATAAAGTTTAATGTGCTACTTTCAAGTGTTTCCAACATTATTTTAGTGCTGAAATCTGTAACAATAATAATAAAATCTCCCTGAAGTCACAAAAGTTATTCAGCTGAACTAAACCTTGTCAGAGGGACTCCTGGAAGGTGTAGACCTCCTCACATTGAATAGAGTTGTGTAAAAAATTGCCTAGTCACAGCTCAAGCCAAGACCAGAAATGAGTCCAATTATAAAGAAGACAACGATGAGAATCAACCAGCTCTGGAAAAATATTTCGTAGACAAGATTCTGTATTCTGTATTCTGCATTCTGTATTCAGAGTTATAAATAGTATTAAATAGTATTTCATTAAGCTGGGGAGATCATTCACCCCGAAGATGAGGTGGAAAATGTGTTGCATAATATAACAAATCTTCTTGATAAGTAATAAATCATCCAATTTTCATGTTTTCCAGTAAGATTGTCCTCTTATTGTTCATTCCATGTTTGGAACTTATTTATTTTAGTATCAGCATTGTTCAGAACAAAGTTGGTATAATTTTCCAATTACAATATTATTAATTATAAAAAAATACAATATTATTAATTATAAAAAAATTGTTCCTTGTTAGAACCCGCCTCTTTTGAGCATGTGTCTTGGGAGTGTTGACTCACATATGCTTAATTCTACAGCTATATAACCTACAGTGGATACATTAATATTGTTGGAGATATGACAGTACCGTAGCCGAAAACTACTGGCACACTCAGTTGAGTTCGAGGCCGATGTGGGAACGAATATTGGCCACCATCCAAAAATTTTAAAGAAGTGGATGCCACATCTTCCAACTAAGTTATTTTGTTTTTTTATGCTGACGTTGATTCGCGTTTGCTGAGCTCTAAACGACTCAACTAAGTGTGTGTTTGCTCTTGTCAGAAAACGATTATATTGAACTGATTTTAGATAAAGAAAGAAGATGGGGAATTAAATCTAATAATAATAATGCAATTGAGGAATCCTTACAACACCCTTCATTCTCATAATAACACGATTCCAGTACGGTACCGTATGGATTTTAGATTTTAGTGAACTATTGAAGGACGTTAGCTTTTTTAGTGTAATCAATAAATGAATTTATTAAACGTGCCATGCGAGTTCTTAGTATTGATTTCACTCAATGCACGCGGTGTTGTCCGGTTTGTCTGTAAGTATGTATGCATTCATGTTCGACAATAACTTTGGTATGCTTTGACAAATCAACTAACATTTTTAAACACATATTCTTTCAAACTTTATACAGATCGAGTTTTTTTTTGGCCAATACAATCGGCTTACTCCTTCATCTTTTATTGTAAAAAACATATCGCCATATAGGATCCAGGCTAGCTAAATAATAACATTGCACAGCTGCTTCAATTCAAATACCGTACGAAAAGGTCTTTAAGAATATTTTGAAGGTTGCTGTTTAGCCCAATAATCAACTTCAATTTTAGCTGTTTAGAGCGTGGCCGTTTTTTATATTTACTTGCATTTTAAATTGTCAAATTAGAATTTTTCAAATAGAAAACATTGAGGCTTGATATTATGAGATCTGCTGAACAAGAAGGAAAAGAAACAAAACTTTTTTGTGAGAGCCGTACTAGCCGGCAGGCTCAACTTGAAGCCTTCTATAGCCTGTGGGCTTCGCCCCCTCAACCCCCGGGGGATAAATTTATACTTAAATTTATACTAAATTTATTTTCCCGCCAGGAGGAGGGGAAAATGTTCAACTTTCTTGGCCATGTGATACATGAGCAAAAACATTGTAATGTTCTGCAAAAACTTCAAACTCAGGCTATTTAGGAGAACATTTCAAAAGCCTTTTTCAGTTCTCTTGTAGATCTAAAACTTACCAAATTTAAACTTTTTTGGTCAATTAGTTCTTGAGAATGCTAAAAACTGCTAGAAAAATGTCAGTTTGGGTCATATTTTTGGGAAATTTTTGAAACCTGTTCTTAGCACACATCTAGGGTCTTGACTGAACATGTTTAGCACATTCCATCTTTTTGGCCATGTAGATCTTGAGAACGCTAAAAAATTATATTGTGTTTATTTTTGGAACAGGTTTCCTAAACTTTATCTGTTCCACTCTACTTCCCTAAACTTGTTCTTAGCATGCATCTAGAGTCTTGACTGAACATATGCACCAAATTAGACATTTTTTGGTCTCGTAGTTCTTGAGAATGCTAAAAAAATCGGTGGGAAAACATTGAACTTGGACGTATTTATGGGAAAATCTTAGTACACTTTATTAGACTGTTTTTAGGAATTTTACAAAATTCGTTCTTAGCATGCGTCTAGGTTGTCAATTGAAGATGTGTACCTAATTTCAACTTTTTTTGCCAAGTGGTTATTGAGAAATCGTGAAGAATGAGTCATTGAGTGAGTGGTATTTGGCTTTTATTGACCGAAGGGAGGTCTCTGTTGTCAAAGTCAACCGCTTTGCATTTGTCGGTCTGTTTGTTTATTTGTAACGCATTTGTGGCCAAATTCTATGAAATATTGCTTGGATGTTCGTTTTAGGAATGTGTAGCGATGTATGTGTAAGGATTTTCAAAATTTTCTTGCATTAACAGTAAAAAAGGAAAGGCACACAGGCATCTTCTATAACTATAGCTAATTACCGCTATGCACTATATATCTATAGTGTACAATGTTCTCATGTCTTTGTTACAATATACTGTCCAAAGACAGTATATAGACCCAGACGTTGAAAGATGGACTCCTTATTTGTCACTATTCTCAGAGCCTACGTCTTTTCAGGAGTAGAATGTCCTCATGCACTGAGCGCCTCCAAATCAGGATGTCATACTGTATGCTAATCAACTGGGCAAACTTGGGCCAATGTGTACTTGGTGCACACTCGACAACTCTGGTAGCATTGGTACACTGGTATGAACATGCGTTATGAACTAAGCTATGAACTGTTGCATAGCATACACCGAATGATATAGCATAATATAACATCAACAGAAGCTCAGCTAGTTTCTCAACTTTCGGAAAAGATATATAGCTCATAATAACCTTACAAACCTTACTTATGTGCTGCTCCCAACTGAGTTTATTATTTGTACTGAATCCCAAAAGAGTAACTGGCGCAGTATCCAAACATGCCTACCAAGAGTGCACATCAGTTTCTGTGTTTTGCCCTCATTCAGCAACTATCAGTTAGCCATGAACCATTTCTTTGCCTCTTTGAAAAGGCCTAAAAGAGCTCCATTCCACGACCAACAGGTGTGGTATCAAACTTGAATTCAAACTTGTTCAAACAATCTGATCATGAATTCGACAAAATTTAACGAAGTGAATTTTTTGGTGATTTGAAATACCAACGTAATATAATCCAAATCCAATTGGAAGAATTCAACAATTTATTCAAAATAGATTCCTCAGCTCCACCTGGGTATAAATGCTGTGTTTGTTCGAATAATGTGGTTAAAATGCTTAAATAATTTGAAGTTTGCTGTGGTTGCAGATTCTATTAAAAGAGTTCAATAATAATTCATTCAAAATAGATTCCTCAGCTGCACTGAGTACTAATTGTGTTCAGTAATTTTGGATGAGAGTCGAGGATCCATGATAAGAAATAAATACCGTATTATACATCATGATGTATTCAACATTAATAGGTGTATGGTATTCACATGATGTTGGAAATTCGCTCGCTTTGTCCGGCTTGTCATTCTATCTGTCTCAATCATTGGAATTCTGTAATAATTTCTTTTAATTTTGATGTAAGCTGTTAATATTGTAAACGTTTTTAGTTGTGGTCTAGTACTGCTCTAGATCCCATCTGTAATAATTAAGTTGTCAACATAATCTCATGAGACGTAATTTGAAAACTAATAACTCCCGGACAATAATATAGCGCATTCAGAGATGTTGGTATTAGTTCATCTTTCTCATATCTTGTATAGTCAGGCACTACAATGTATTTGAACAGATGATATGAAAAGACAACTACGCTTTGTTGTGACGTTCTTCTTTTGTTCAAATTTTTATAAAACTTCTCACAATGCGGCATTTTTTCTTGTATCTTTCTTTTGATTGTCAAACGTTCTTTGTTCGTTTTTATGAAAGCATTACGTATTGGGGGTTATTTTTTGGGTATCATGTCATGTATCATGCCATCCCAAATCTTATTTAACTAGTGATAATTTGTTTAGTTTTGCTTCTAGTCCAATATAAATTTCTGTAACCACAATTGAGTGAGTTGTCGAAACTGATAATCCTCATTCTGTAAAATAGCTATTATAAATTATTTTATAGTAACAGCTCAAGTATTATAATTGATATATTTATTCTTTATATAGCTTTATCGCAGGCTATTCTGAAGAAATTGCTGATCATTATCTTTTTTTTAAATATTTAATATAAATCGTTTGCATATAAATTGTAAGGGAATAACAGACTTTCAGCCAAAGACTGTTTCTTTAACAAAATGATGGTGAAATTCAACTATTTTAAACGGTTCAAGTTCACATGAATAATCGTGGTATGTCGGTGATAAAGGCCAAGCATATTTAACTTATCAAATTTATTCTGTTTCTATCTTCTCATCTTTCCAATATTTGTTTTATCTTGCCTTTTTTATTTAAATCTTTTTTCATTCTATTAGTTCATTTTTGTAGGTTACAATGGCGCAGTTGCATGAATTTGAACGCGAGTTTGAGTGGAAATGTATTATTTCTTCATTCTACTCTGCAGCTTGAGAAATTGGAAATTCTCTCATTTAGTATGATTGTTAATGCTTTTATACACTTTTTTGTTCTTTCAACTGTTATGCTCATGTTCGTAACTCTTGGACGTGCTCTAGTGATAGAGAACTTTTCAAAATTATTTGAAGAATCAGAGCCACTCTCAAACTGAGAACATTATTACCGTACCGAATACTTGTTAGAATTTCAATTTTTTAAAAGAATTAATAAATCCAGCGAGTTGCTTGGATGAAAACATCAATATTAAATGCAGCTCACTAAAATTTCTCAGTATTTCACTCCACTCCACTCCAAGCACTCAGCTTCTTCTTTTTCTCTTTTCTGCGCCTCATTTCATCTCGCATTTCTTATTCCTGTGGCAATGAAGTGTCTCTTCAGGAGTCCTTGTGACTTTCTTATCCAACCATCCTGTCCTGTCTCCTTGTTGATCTGTAGGCCTACAATACTTGAAAGGTACACTGACCGCATTTTTAAAAACTTTTTTGAACCATCCAATTTTTCCATTTATTACTTTCTTTATAACTAACGCACAATTGAGTGCCTTACCATCAGATAAACACTGTTAGATCTATGAATATTGTATTTTATTATAACCTGAACACTTCCACAAAATCAAGTCAGCGTAAGTGTAAATTTATGGATTATAGGATTATTTACAGGTTGACACCACGCAGGCGCTTGAAGGGCGCTTTTCTCTTCGTTTGAGTTCCTTTTAAAGTTTCTCTTGTTTTTTTTTTAGATTACGTCTTGGAGACTCCAGTTAAGGAGTAGATAAGTCAGATCAACAGTTATACAATCGTATACACTAGTTACCATAATTATTACTATATCAATTGGTTGAGGTGAGGCTTAATAATTTTGATGTGAAAGGAACTCTTGCAAACTATAAAAAGCTTTATCAACAAAATATTTTTTCAATTGTTTTTTAAATATTTTTAAATTTTGAAACCTTTAGAAACTGCGGTAGTTTGTTGTAGTCTCCTACCAATATAACTAGGTACTTTTACAAGGAAATCGCAAGGAAACAAACAAGCTCTATTGAAAAATCGATTTACATACTCTAGCAGTGAAATTGCTTTGTTTATCACATTCTTTAATATGTATTGACGAGTACAAGGTATGCCATATAATCATGGTATCTCATGCCGTCATAGAAGATCTTCCCTTGACGTAGTTCAGAATACCTTTAGTGCTACAGTATATTTAGAAAGTAAAGACTGAATGCATTCATTGTAGAGCTAAAATCTATTCAATCATTGTAGGTTTTTATGAATGATTTTGATATCTTATCACGATCATCAAACGGTTCTAGACTTTCTGTCCATTATCCTCAATCAGCCCTCAAATTATAAATCATTCATTACTCAATCTTTTAATTAGCTCCATCCAGTTTAATTTGTATTTCATTTTCACAAAGTTGAATCATATTTTTTTATTTTACAGTCACTTTTGTTCCTCATATTTTTTTCAGTGCAAAGTAACACTGCTTTGTTGATTGGTAATAAATAATAATAATGAGCGTATAGCTTTTATTGGTGGGGAGACCCTTACGGGTATCTCCACCTCGCCGCTTGAGCCATGTTAAGGGGAACAAGGCAGACTCACTATTTTACGTGGGCTCCAAACCACCGGGTAAGTGATAATAAAGCTTATAACATCATGTCATTGAAGCATGGTCACCCATCAAAACACAGTCTGAGTTGAGTGGTGACCATTACCGTTGAAACTCTCAACCAAAAACATTCAAACGCCAATTTTTTTATATTTTCTTTGTTGAATGGCGATTGAAATACCGATTGTGAAACTTCAAAATTAATTGGGAACTTTAAAATAGAAGGTCCACTGTTAAACTGTTGAGTTGTATTTACAAATTCGTGAGATTCAAATGTGGTTGAGAGGAGAGGAAAAGCACAAATCCCAATTCTTATGATGAGTGAAATACGCGAAACGCTGGCAGTCGTTTTTGGCTAGACTATTATTTTTAGCACGCAAATTAACTAAAATAATCTTCGGTATTCCGGTTCATTAACCTACAAGTGTTCCAAATTAATTTGGAAAACTTTGAAATCTAAATTTAAGTCTGTGTGGTAGTAAGACTTAATTACTGATCGAAATTAAAATTCTAATTTAAATGACCGGAAGTTTAAAAAATAATCACAATAATTTATTGACGAGTGCCAAATTCTAAAGTGTTTCATCTGAGTGATTTTTGAATAAAATTCAAAATTGAAGAGCTGCTTCACAACGATTTCAATTTTTTGTAAAATATATATCACTTTATAGAACTATGAATTTATTTCGGGCTCTCATCACTTTACTCCCTATCATAAAATTTCTAGCATTGCTTAATCCATTCGGCTCGCTTAATCAATCACAATGAGTGATTCATTGTTTATTTCTTTTTGTTCCGTGTATTCCATTATTTAAGCAATGTCTCAACCTCTTAACCATTCAATACTCAATATTGAATATGAGACACTACATATTTATTTTTAACATTTCGCCGCGGGTTATTTTGTTTTCAGAAATTTTCAATTCATTTATGCTCTTTTTAAATATTCTATCATCTTGCTTTTTGCTTGCTACTATTATTTATTTAGTGCAAAGCCTAAATGGATGCTTACAGGCCTTCGCCCAAAAAAGCTTCCTTAAGACAGTTTACATGAAATATCACTGTATAATCATTGAAGTTAAAAATACATTTATACATTTTTGAGATAGAAAATGGAAAAATACTGTTAGAGACATTTAAATAATTTAGAATAATAAAAAGAGAGGAAACTTATCATGAGATATAAGTACTTCTTATGGTATAAATTACAGATGAATGTTATGGTGGTAGCAAGTAGAATATACTGAAAAGTAATATAAAAAAGTAGATCAATAAAAGAGAAGAAATTTTTTTGAGAAGGATAAAAAGGAGAGGAAAAGGAAAAGAGTAGTTTGAGAAAACAAGATAAACAAGAGAAAATATCGCATAATTTTCAACTGAGGAAGTTGAATGCTTTCACTTTGAGAGAGTTCCGTTTTTCTACAAACATTTATCAATATCACTGCCAAGGCTATTTGTCAATCTGGTAATTCTATTGAGAGGAGAGAAGTATCTGTTAGCAGTTCTAGACCTGGGGATATATTATTTAAAAAAAATATATTTTTTTTTTGTTTGAAAAAAAGGAATTTTTCTCAATTCCAGTTTTAAGGTACCTTCGCCTTAAAACTGGAATTAAGAAAAATATTCTAGAAATATGGTTAGGTGATGATAATTATTATTAAGGTGGGAATGATTCTATTATTGACAATGTAATGGATAATCAGAATGTATCATACATCACGTCTGACCTACAAAGAGGGTATTTGGAAGAGATTCCGGAGCTCAGATGTAGGAAAATCAATTACGCACGTCTGATTAAATCTTTTGTAATAAATGTATCATGAGAATTTATTTTTAATCCTCTCTTGTGTGGTATGGTACTCTAGTAATTTAGTCAGATAAACCTTTCAGGGTATAGATGGTTATTAACTTGCGAAGTAAAATAATCATTTCATAATTTTTCATCAGCTATTCCATCAATTTATCAATAATGCTACTTCTCTAATAATACTAGTATCACTACTATAAGTAATATCACTACTATATCACTAGTATCACTACTATAATAATGATAATACTTTCAAAAACATTTTCATTGCCTTTCATGACTCATTCAGTCAACTGAGATTAACCGAATTCGAACTCAACTGTTTTAACGTACTAATAAACTCAATTTTCATTTTCAGTGAAACCTTGAGCATGGAAGATACTGTGTGCACAATACAGGAGACAATAAGTGACAGATATTACAAGATATCCAATTCGTAAGTGTGATTTTATATTCACCAAAAATCAAGCATTTGTTATGAGATTTTGAAAATATGGGAAATTCATCCCTGAATTTAAGCACTGTAAATAATTGATGATCATATTGAGGTTCATTGTCCTATTATCATTTTCAGTTGTTGCGAATCTTTTCGAATTTTGGTACAAAGAATTGAGCGTAGATTGATTGGAAATCTCAAAAGTATAATTTTTTATAAATGAGCTTTTATTATTTCTGATTATTTGATAGATTTCATCCTGATGAACAGGTGTCTTCTTAGATTAATAGGAAGTAACATTATCTAACCGATCAAGTTTCCATATCCATTATCTTGACAGTATTGACTACAATAAAATGAAACCTCTTAATCTGAAAAGTTGTGTAACAGTGTTTACCTTGACTTTTATGCTTACTGGGAAATGTTATGTACAATTATTACAACAGGAACAATAGCATTACGCTCTGCTCAGTGGTTATCAGTACCCTGACTTCCTCTACATATTCAATGGGCCCATAATAATTATGTAGGTTCTCTTTCTCTTATCTAGGCTGCCATGGAATAACAAGAAAATTTGGCCCAACTGGTTGGCAGTGTTTTTTTTTTTTTAATATATAGAGTAAACTATAAGTATAGAATGTAATGAGGCATCTATCCATATTCAGGATTCAAAGGATGAAATTCAAAGGAATTGAATACTGTATTATGAGATTTAGTGTCACTGTAAAGTATAAAACTTCCATTCTTGTTACTGATTTTTTCTGTATAGTTATTATAATGACATTTCTTATTGCACCTGTCAAACACTTAATTAATTTCGATTCTCGATTAAGTTACAGTATTTTATTCATGTTTTTTTGAGGTGTAGGCTGGAAAGCCAGTTTGCTGGATCCGATATATTTGAATCATTTTATTGCATTTTATTTAGTTTATTACTTATATACTTGCTATTACTGTGAAGAATAACCAACTTTATCTCCTTCTTCTTTTAGTTCTCTCCTTCTTTCAAACTGCAGTTTCCTTCCTTCTATTCTCTCTCCTTATAATCTCTAATATTCAATTCTGCTTCTCCACTTTCTCCTCATTCTAGCTTAGAAGCTTCTCCTCCTCCTCCTAATTGTTTCTATTTTTCCTTGTCCCGCTCCCTGTCTCATAAATCAAAAATCAATGCAACGGTTGACAAGGTTAACAAATAAATTGAACTTATTTATGGTTGGACTAGGAAAAATGATCGTAAACTCAATCCTGTAAAAACGCACTTATAACCATCGGTTATTCACGCTTGATAGATATTGTTATGAGTGCAAGAAAAACAATAGTTGACACTACTTGCTTTTGTAAACATCGCTTTCGTTCATTGACGGCACGTGCTTCAAAGACATTGTAAATTGATACTTGTTTTGTTCTTTCTCTCAATATGTGTCTCTCTCACTCCGCGTTTCGAGCACATTCGCGCATAATAGAAAATGTTCCAGATTGTTCTACCTGCTTCCAAAATTTCTTGGAACACTTTGAAACACTATAAGGAGTAGTCCTCATAAGAACGAGTCAGTTGTCATTTACTCTTCATAACGTTCATATCCAGTGCCAGTTTAGACACAGTTTATATAGACATTGATTACTTGTATCAAGAGCTTGTGATCAGTTTATGTGGTAAATTCTTTGATAGTAGACTCCCTTCTTTGTGGCAGAATACTAAGTGCTATTATTGTGATTATCAAATACTGTAACAGACACTGTTCTTTGTAAGTGTTCAGTTATTTTTTAGAATATTGATCGGCCTATTGACATTTAGTAATTAGTTTCTCTTGTGTAAAGAGTATCACTACTAATACAACTGATTAGTGCGTGTTTTAAGTAATTTGTATAAATAAAGTATGAGTGTTAATTTCAAGTGTTACCAGCATTGTTTTAGTGATAGAACTCGTAACAATATTATTGACTTGAACCTCATTCATAAATTTACTGTTGATGGCAATGCAATACCATACTGTTGTTCAGTTAAAAACTTGAAAATAGCAAATAAATGAAAATAGTATCGATCGGTCAAATATACAGTGAATTAAATTGTTATGGTAAATAGTAATGAAATGGAATGTTGTTTAAATTTTAATGAACTGATGCTGCTGGATTATAATAAAAAATAACGTCAAAAATGGCTTTTCAAGGTAGTAAAGCTGTACTCTGTTTAAAAAATATGCTATGTGAATCCATTTGGTAAATGTATGAGAGATTTTTTTTCTCAACTCGCATTAATACATTACAATAGTATTAATACATTCTCATCATCTAAATTAGCAATTAATAATTAATAATATAATATAATTCCATAACTTAGATATTGAGTTAAGTTAGATGTAACTTAGATTATTAACTCAATATCTTGCTGAATTTCAAAAACAAAATGCTAGCAAAACAACACTCCGTAAACACTGCTGGAATGGACGAATTTTTCTCCAAACTTTGCTATTTCATGTAAATGTATCACTTGAAATATCATTTCATTCGCTCTACCCATAAGAAAACTGTTAATATTTTCAACACAATGCAAATACTGTAATATCAATTAGGTGTACTTTCTACGTGATTTTAAAAATATTCTATTTAAGCACCCGTTTGCAAAATTTCCAGATTTATCACGAATAAAGTAATTTCCTAATAATAATTCTTCTTTTCTCTTTCATTTCCTCCCCTTTTTTCTCCGCCTCCTTTTTCTACCCTCCTTGCTCTTCTAGTTCTACATTTACTTTTTTCAATGACTCAACTGATTTTTTTCTATGGGGCATTTTCTTAAGACTAAACCTTTTGCTCACCTCACTAGAAATAGGAAAACTTTCGTGTTCAAATTACTGTTATTTAGACAGTTTGTTGTCTATGCTTCTGCCTTCACTTTCTTTTAAAGTTCTGCCTCTGAAATTATTTCTTTGGGTTCGATATCAGATCTTGTTTGCAATTTAAATATTACGTAAATAGGAGCTGGAAAGATTATCGGTTAGTAGAAAGAAAAACTTTATGTAACATGTTGTTATCTGTTGAACGAATAACCGACAAACCGCATTCACACGATCTTTCAAGTCAAAGAAAATATTTGAAAAAATATTTCTCAAGTTCAATGGACATGCGATAAATTGGATGCCCTCAAATGATTCACGTGCTTTTATAGTCCAAAAACGTGATGTCATTGGCATTGAAAATATAAGGATACATTTAAATTAAGTAGAAAAGAATTGGATCTGAGAAAAATGTATGTCCGGATATCTATAAAAGCTGATATAAAAAACACATACTTCTTCTATTGACTCATTGTTATCTTGTCATATATACTGTGAAAATAATATTTTTATCAATTTCATCGTATCGGGAAATTTATTGGTGTGAATGCCAAAGGTGATTGAGTACAAAAATGTGCTTTGCTATTAATGTTTACTCCGTTATTTTGACAAATTATTTAATAATGATTGTTTTGTGACTTATCATCAGCACGTTCAACTTTCAAGTGTGTTGGCAATTTATATTTTCCATAGCAGTATAAGCACTAAATAGAATACGTTTCAAAAAGTGAACTATTAAATTAATAACTCAAGCTGAGAAATTTCTTTTGACATCAGTGATCTTTGTGGTATTCCTTCATATTGAACTTGAGTTTGATGTTGACTTGATTCATTTTGATACAATATTCAACATACGACAACATTAAACTCATTTATTCTTTATGAAGAGATACCACAGTATCACTCCTATCACAACAAATTTCTCAGCCGGAGTTATTATTATTTCATTTAATTCATTCATCTATTGAAAAGTATTTCTACGCATATCACAAGCTTCCCTGGTCAACAAAATTATTTTTATTGACGAATTCATATTCACAGTAGGCCTTTTGTTAATCTGACTTCAATAATTGACAAAACTTGATAGCCTATTCCCTGCAATGAACTCATTCTAGAAAGTATGACAAATTTCATGTTCTTTCAACTGAAAATTTTTTATTATGGCAATACAGTGTCAATTGTGTCTCATTAGTTGAATTAAAAGACTCTGTTCTCTGCTGTAAAATCACTTCCCGGTGGTTCGGCACCCACGTAAAACTGTAAGTCCAACTCATCAATCACCATCATCCAATTCATTACCCACGCACAGGTCTCAGACCTATGTGGGCTTCATCCTCCGTAAAAAAATGGAGTATTTTCCATTCCCTTCTTAAATGTCTCTTCAACTTTAATTACTTATATTATTTCAATTACTTTATTAATTGAACTTACGTGTAATAGTTGAATTTGCAAAATAATCTAGCGGACAAAGTGGACCATATTACACGTTCATCAGTAGTTTTCAGTGGGTGCCCTTTTTAAATGCTGATATTAAATCATTTCTAATACACATGACGACATGACCCACGAAATTTCACTAATAATAAATTAGCCTACATTGTCTAGTTTGATTGAAAGGTTCATCACAATGGTCAACTAGGCGCAGGCGCGCAGCTCACACTGTAGCCATCCTGCCAATTTCACTTAATCGCTCCAATTCAGTCACGTGGCCTCTCTCTCAATTGACAAATTGTTGTTTGCCTCTCACGATTTTCTATGGTACGCAACGTTCTTCATATACCTATATAGCTATAAAAGCTATAGATTCATCTATATATTGCAGAGATATATACTATGATATAGCTATAGAGAACACACATAGCTGACCAGACGTCGACCACAGACAATAGTTTTAGCTTTTTATGGGATGTGTGTTGTGTTGTCCAAACAAAAAAAGAACTGCACAGCACTCAGTGTTGCTTTTCTTAATACGTTCTCAGGGTTCAAGGCTTCTTCATATCAATATTGAAAACAATGAAGATCACATTCTTTCGTTGATTAGGGTTTGATTAAGACAGATGTCTATGAACTATGGATGTTGATAGCTGATTGGCACTGAAGTAAAAACTATGGTTGTAGTTGATCGATTCCTGGCTAAGTTTTCAAGACATAATTCAATTAGTACATAGTTAGTACAAGACATATTTTAATTAGACTTATTTAATTAGTTTAAAAACTATTGGAGTAATCAAGAAGCATGCAAAGAAGTATTGCAGTGTCTTCTCTAGATCATCTTAGATTGGTGAATTATGATGAGTATTTTAATAATGCGCCTGCAAGAAAATTGTCCATGTTCTACATATTGAACTAAAAATAAACTATTCTTGATTTATTCTCTGTATTTGGTCATTACTTACATTATTATATTAATACATTCAAACATCTATTTAATTTGGGTATATAGCTATACGTTTGTTTGCTTATTATCAAATTCCAAACTTATTTATTCAAAAAGTAAAAAATTAGGGGGATTTCCAAGATTAAAATTATAAGATCATTTGCAAGAATAAAAAAAAAAACATAATAAAACTGGAGTAAAACTGAGCCAGCAGTGGGTTCTTGATCAAAAAATCATTTTACAATAATTCCTGACCCATCACAATCATCCTCAAGCTGAATATCTGGTTCTGTGTTTGTTGCCCTGGCCTGAAGCTTCATTCCTCCTCAATGCTGTGCTCCCCCACTTTCCTCAATCTTTGGTCCAGAATCCTTGTTTACAATATTTGTATGCAATGCCAAATTGTTGTCTATTGTTGCCACACTCAGCGGGCCGCTTAGCGCAGTTGGTTGGGGCGTCGCAACTTCAGCTTGCTGTCGTTACGTGGTTGTGGGTTCGAATCCCGCTCCACCGTCAGGCATTTATGTGTAATCATTCACCTCATTCCCCACGCACAAGTCTCGGATTCATGTGGGCATCATCAGCAATAAAAAATAAAGAAAAATTATAGGGATTATGATATTACATTCCCATTCAGCTGGCATCCTATTCAAACTCCACACCAAATTAAAAAGTTTTGTCAATGCTCTTACCAGTGGCTCTCCTCCAAATTTAATATATTCTGGTGCAATATCATCTATTTCTGGTGCTTTTCCCAACTTCATTCTATTTATTGCTCTATTATTTCACTCCACATACCTGTTGGTTCTCTACAATCACTTCCTGCTGCACCTTCACCTCCTGCTTTCATTACCATACATCTCTCCCATGCTGAACTTCTCTCCATTATACTTGCACTCTCCATTATAATCTTAGGACCTTTCTTTGATTGCACACAATTTCACCTGTCTCATTTTTCACACTCCTCACCGGCTTCACTCTTCTTCTCCTAAGACGTCTTTCCATTCTCCAGAATCTCCTCTTATTATTCTGAAACCCATCCTCTATATCATGACCAAAATCCTCCCGTGACTTCATCTTTGCTTCCCTCACTACATGCTTCACCAAATTTCTTAGTCATACATATTCAATTCTATCTTCTTCTCTTTTATTGTTTATGTACAACTTCCAAGCCATTTTCTTTTCCTTCATGGCTTCCTCTACCTGATCACTCCATCTAGTTCTCTTAAGCTGTTTATTCACTACTCTTCTTCCACAGGTCTCCTCAGCAGTCCTCAGTATTTTTTCTTTATTTCTTTCCAGAGTTCATTGGGGCCTCTGCTGTTTGGTGACGAATTGTTCATTTCCCTTGCCCCTTTTTTCTTATATTCTTTGCTAGTGTCATGTTCCTGCAGTTTCTCCATGGCTATCTGACTGTATCTCTTCTTATTGTTATGGGTTCTAATGGCTAAAATAAGGCTGGCAACAGTAAAGTTCACACTTGCACTTTATTTACTCAAATTAGTCTATTTACACACACTAATTGTAAGTTCAATTAATAAAGAAAAACAGATCAACAAATGACAAGCTAATACTTATTTTCAATAATTATTTACAAGAATTAATGAATAATTAATTACAGACTGATTAATAATTAAAGAAACAAGAGTCCAATAAACTGTACAATAATATAGAAAGAAATGATAAAAGAGCAACTAAACACTTACAAAACACATTCCAATTCGTTATTTGACAGTCCCAAATAATATCACTTGACACAACGTCTTTAAATTGTTAGTGAACTGCACAAATAGTAAACACTTGTCTCTGCACTTTACACCGGAATCGAGCGCTGTTTACTCCAATGGCACAAGATCGTCTCTCACACGAATCTGTCATGCGAGTTTGTAAAACTAAAATAACAGATTCACGTGAACTTCTTATATAGTCGTCGTTCGATTTAAACTAAGTACTGGAGGCCACTAGAAGCTTTGTGAAATCCATGGAAGGTCATCGAATATAGTAGAACAATCAGGAAGTATGTAGAAACGAGGAGAAGCTTCAAATGTTCTCAATTGAGTGAGATTGATGCATACTTGAAGAATAAGAGTGACGAAGACATGTGAAAAGCAAGAGAATGAAGATTCCAATTACAAGTCACGTTCGTCTATCAATGGAAACAATGTACTTAGAACAAGTGCGTAAATAGCTGCTTGTTGTGCATTCGCAACATTATGCTCTTTTGTCAACAGTCCTAGTCTGAGGTCCACAATCAAAAGTCTATGATCTGTGCTCAATTCAGCACCTCTTATCGCCTCAACATCCATTACCCCCCTTCTCATCTCTACACTTAGAGGAAGTAGTCAATGATACATTTTGCTGGTCTTCCTTCTACCTCAAAGGTCATCTGCTGAATCCTTTTATGTCTGACCCATGTGTTTCCTAACAGCAGGCCTTTATCTACACAAAACCCTAACATTTCTATCTATTCCCTGTTCTCCTGCGAAAGATCCCATCACTCCATGTGTGTGCATATAATTCTGTTCCACTCTTGCAATTAGGTCTCCTCTAATCAAAACCTGTCTTCCTCTAATACATACTCCTTCCACTAGTTTGTTCAGCATAGAATTCGTCCTTGATTTGCACCTCTGCGTCTTCTGTGGGAGCATATACCTTGATAAAGTTATTTTAATTTCCAGATCTATATCCACTCATATTATTCTAGAGTTGATAGCACACCAGTCACTCATTCGACAATATGTCTCTGGTGTCATCACTACTTCTACTCCCTCCTTTGCATATGTCTCTACACTAAATCCAGAATGCATCATCATGTAGTTTTCACTTCGCTCCACCTTACCACTAGACTTCTGTCTCACCTCTCTAATACCCAGCACCTGCAACCTATTTTTTCATCTCCTGCACCAACTCAACTTCCTTTCCCATAATTGTTTTAACATTCTATTAACCAAATGTATGTATGTTTCATTTTCTTAGCCGAAACGTTATCCATAATTCCAGTTCATATTCCAAGTCTCCCTAAATTTATCTGAATCCTTTCTACAAACATGCGGGTGATTGGCCCAACGATGTCCGGCTGTCCGGCCCCATTACCTCGGGACAACTGATCCCCAGAAACCTCTTGAAGATGGGTTTGGAAAAATAAAATGGAAAGGAAGGTAGAATTTTGCCAAGAAAGAGCAAAGTATAGCGAGCAGCCGACGTGACGACGAGTTCCACCAACCCCCAGTCACGCACTAGGCCTATACAGAAAGAATGGCACAAAGCTAAGTCAATGGAAAGGTGCCACTCTAGAAATGTAAAGCTCCAAAGCATGTTTATGATGAAGACGAAGTGAGGGAGAGAAGGGCTTTGGATAGGCTGTTTGCAATAGCAGATATGGCTATTGGGCGATGGGATCGCCGACCCCTACACCAATTGGACAGTCAGTGATTTTTTTACAGTGATATAGTAAATGCATTATTAGCTGAATGTTATTGGTCTGTTTGTTTATTTTAATGAACCTGTAACAATAGAATGTGGAAATTGATTACAAATTGAAGATGATGATAGTTTGTCTTTTCAAAATACAAATTCACTTACTTGCCTATTCCTTAGTTTCATCACAGAATTGTAAAAACTGAAAAAAGGTGAAAAGTTGTGCCAATTTTTGAAATGCGGGGAAAATCTTTCATTTGGAAATTACAGTACTAGAGGTAAAAGATGCAAATATAAAAAAATGTGAAAAATTGCGTAGTTAGTATACAATTGTAGAAATCATTGGTTTCTTCAACTTCCCACTATAAATTTTCAGGTACCTATGGCATGTCATTAAAACGTTACACCAAAAATAAAATGATTTAAAATTGGACATTTCCTATTTTCTCATGAAACTGAATTATCCCCAGGGATTTTGAGTTATGAATGTAAGATTGATCATTCTTAAGATATAAAGATCAAAACTTGTCAAAACCTTTTTTTTGTAAAATCACCTAAATCTTGAAAAAGTTAAACTTGGGACGCATTGTCTTGTAAAATTAGTGTTTTTAAAAAAGACTATTATAGTTTTTCGTACAATGCTCAGTTAGGATGTAAATTAGAAAAAGTTGAAAACAGAGCCGTAATTCCTGTTTTTTTTTTTGTTTTTTTTTTTGGCACTGTAATACTCTTCAGGGATAAAAGTTCAAATTCTTGAATTTAGATAACCGAAGACCCCCATAAAAATTGCGCGAAAAATTTGCTGGGCTGCTCATTTTTATTGCGTCAAACATTTTGTGACTGGACTAATTATAATTTTCACCATGTATTTTCATCCTCCACTCAGTTTTTTCTTTTCACCGTTATCCCTCTTTTTTCCAATTTTTCTAATATTTCCAAACATGCACTTCTCCAACAGCTTGAGATCAGGTATAATAGAGGATTGAAATAATTTAGGCCTTTTAATAGAAGAATCAGCGAATTAATTTATCAACAGTTCATGTCAACGATTCCGTCAAGCTCAAAACTAGTAGTTATTTTGAGAGAATAAGCTCTCATGTTCAAGTCAAAACGTAAGCTGTTACCTTTACTTCACATCTTTTATGTAATAGTGACGAACGAACGTAAGAAGCACCTCAGGGCTGAGGGTTCTTATCTAATTCAACAAGTTACGTTACTTGTCCGACCAATTCCCACACAGCTGAACATCGGAAGCCTGATATGAACAATGAAATTACATTGAACTCATCAGCGAAAATTATACTACTAAAAAATGCTACTTCATTCAGATATCGATTCATTGACATAACTCACCAATCTCCAAATGTATTGGTATTAGATCAATGTAGTCTCAAATTTAAGTTATAATAAATTATACCTATATTCCGAGCTATAATAATAAATAATGATTAGCTCAAACTTTATAATACATTAGGAAATAATATTTTAGATGTATGACTGAATTGATCATTGTCTACCTCTGAATAACTGACCAATGTATGGGAGCATAATAATTATTGTCCATCAACAATCTCAGTATCATTTATTCGGTAGTTCGTTCATGAATCTATCCTCCTTCCATGTCTTTCTTTCATACCTGATGAAAATTGTAGTTATCAAGACTCGTTTCAACTCGAACTAAGTTTGCAACATAATTTTTTTTTAGGATGAAGCCCTCAGGTCTGAGACCTGTGCGTGGGTAATGAGTTGGATGATTGTGATTGATGAGCTGGACCTACAGTTTTAGGTCATTTTACAGCATAGAACAGTGTCTCTTTTGCTGGCCAATCTAATCGGTCACCCTTTCAAAGAGTGCCCAGGAGAACGCAGCTTATCTCTATCTGATGGAACAGATACCTGCTACGGCTCACGGCTATCACTTCCCATTGTTGCCAACAAACTGCCTGACAAAAAACCGCCGTTTCCACTCCACAACATTACCAAAGCTCATGTGAATCTATTTACAATATGTAATTTTTTTTGGTCGTTTCACGTATGAAAATGTCGATTTATTCGACCTTGTTACAAAAGATGAGGTATTCTGAATCAGGACATCATGTGTAGAACGAAATAGTTAATTTTTAAGCACTTACTTAGATTTTTTTATTTTCATCTAGATTATGAGCTCTTTCCCCGCGCACGGATCAATAGTCCATGCGGGGAAATGTTTGTTCTATTGATCATTTTTTGTACATAAAGTGTTATTTTACATGGAATAAAGAATCTATATTGTCTTTTGGATTTTTATATAATTTATCTGCTGTTTTTCTACAATACAAAACTAAAAACCATGAAATGTAGGATATTTGAATTTTTAAAATGCTACTTCTTCTCCTAGTACTTATAGCAACTTCAATTTTTTATAGCATGGAACTTAAGCAGTTAAGCACTTCATCAATAATTATTATTCATGCAACTATTAAATTAGAATCGTTTATAGAAAACCTTGAATTTCATATTACAAGAAAAAATCGAGTTGGTGTGAAACCAGCAGAACTAGTAGAATATGATAGCATTTAAAAAATCCAAATACCTCAAATTACTTGTTTTTTTACTTTTGTGCTGGAAAAAGAAATATCAAAGACCTCAGCGATAAAGTCAACTACCCAGACAGTCCGCCATGGATTATCTAGAACGTGTCATCATTGTGCTGTAATTGCGCACGCGCTTAAATGTTGCCAAATTACAAGGCATGATCAAAAATTAAGCGAATAATTCTTTATTTCAAAAGTAATAAACTTACATCAAATTCGATTTAATCCCCTTTGAAGTACTGTCCTTGGCTGGCAATGTACTCATCCTAACGTTGAATCAATGACTGGAAACATTTCTGGAAGGAGTCCTTCAGAAGGGGTTTTACCTGCTCGGTTGTGGCCCTTCTCAATGTCAGGAATGGTGTCAAAACGTTTTCCTATTAAGCACAGCCTCAATTTTTGGAAGAGCCGCAAGTCGCATGGTGCTGAATCGGGTGAGTATGGCGGATGTGGACAGACAGGAACACTTTTTTGGCCAAAACCCTTTGAATGAGAAGCGAGGTGTGACACGAAAATTCATGATGCGTGACATCAGACACGATAAACACGACCTCACTCTGGCATTCGACTGATAAGTTCCAGCGTGATTGAACTTGTTACTGCCTGTCTCAAGTAGCGTCAGCAGTTGCCGCTGTAAAAATTAATTGATCATATATCTTGATCACACCTCGTATTGGCAACATTTTGCTGTTTCCACTCCAAAAAACTAAAGTTGGCAACAAAATTGACCAGGAATTGGAATTGGTTTTCAACAAATTTTACTGCAAACATTCCAGATTCAGATGTGACCAATTTGTTGAAAAAATGTTGTGCGTTTCTACTCCCAGCAGAATTGTTGGTAACAGATTTTGTTCGAGTGGAAACAAGGCTTTAGTAGCATGAGCTATAATTTTATATGACTAAAGAAGTACGATAACATGGGGATAATAAAACATTTCCAAGGATGTCTATTTCATGAAACTTAATAATATGTTGAAATTTTTTAATTAAAAGCTGTAATTGCTCATTTACAGTTGTACAGACCGTTCTTTCACTAAAGTTTGTTGTGCTCTGTTCAATTCCAATTTTCATTTCATAACTATCATATTGTTATTGAAACTCTTATTTCACTCAAATACTCTCTGTACCTTCTCTCATTTCATTACCTTATCACATTGAGGCTTAAGTGGAAGATATGGCCGGCTTCGCCCTATTTGAAATGAAAGCATCCATTCTATTCTACTTTTTATGAATTTCTGAAAACGAAGACAATACTATTTTTTAAAAGAGTGAAATGAACACGAGAAAGAGGGGCATTTGTAGGTGAAAACAGATGAAAAGGAATAAGGAATGTACGAAGCGTGTAATATTAATTGCGTAATCCGTAATGCATAATAAATTATTGAATAATAGAGTGCTTCATTACTATTCTACCGGCAATAAAGTTCAGGTGAGCCTAGAAAATAATGTCTACTGTCAAAACATTCTCATTCTTGACCTTGAGCTCCCACTCTGTGGAAACACATCTCAGTTTAGTAGACCTATAGAAGTCGAGTGTATCCACGGTACAATTATTATTATTTTTCAGTAGCGATGTGAATGCAGTGCAAACAGTGTGTTATAGACTATTGTGTTTCACATTTTTCATGTGAACAGAGTAAGTGAAATGTGAGCCGGTGCCGGGCTGAATTCGTTTTGAATTGGTTATTTTCAACGTATGGCTTCCACTATTATATTCCGTTGAATAATACTGTGCCTAGTTGTAGTAAAGTCAATCAGGGAACTAGCAAACAATAAAGACGCAATAAAATTATTTTCTAATAACATTTTTTCTCGATATAGAGTATTTGAATTTGAATTCTCAAATTCATAATCATAACTTATCTCTGATCTTTTCAGGTAGTAGGTAATCGTAAGCCACAATCTGCTACATTGAAGAAGCGTTTTATCGGGATTAATATTTCCGGTCATAAAGAAGTATAATTCATTGTGCCATGCAAAATTTTTCTGATCTACAATATATTTTCTATCGCGAAAACTCCAATAATTATTGAATCACGAAGACTATCAAATTTCTGTTTTATTCTCGATTATAAGTGGGAGATAACTCTAAAAGAAGAAGGTTGACACTGAACTAATATTTAAATATTAGAAGGGGATGAGATATTTAAAAAAAACTCAAATGTTGAGATAATTGGGAAACTCTTTTTCTCATCAGGTAGAGCATAAAAACTCTGGATTCTCCCATTCGAAACATTTGTAAAAATATCCTCCTTTGAAGCTAAGGTTGGAAAGCTAAATTTCACTGGAGAATGAGGGGGTGAACAAACTTTGAACTTTTTTGTCAGTGGATCATGTTTGCTTTCTATGATTGGAAGCTAATGTTAAGAGTTGTTAAAACGCCATAGTAACCATTTATTAGGTAAAAGGGGTGATTTCTAGGAGGCGACAAACATTTTGAAATTTCAAGTATTATTTGTTGCAATTTCTATCGTTAATAAAAGATTAAGAAATGTAAATTAATTAGAAAGTGCTCTTTTACTTTTTTTCAAAAATATCATTCCCTTTTGAGTGAGGAGTGTTGAATGAGTGACCTCTTCTGTTCACAGAACTTTGCCCTGTTACATATGAATTTAGACCGCCTTAATAAACTGAGCTATCACTCAATGGGGTGCGTTTGACCGTTCAAATGGAATAGGAGGTCCGATGTTGGGAGTACATTTTGGAGTTCAAAAGTTCAGATTCAGACCCAGCGCCTAATAATACATGAAAATTCGTTGAGAAGAGAACTACTAAATGCTTTTATTGGAACCACTTACATTGGTTCAGTTTTTTGCCGAATTCTCTAATCAAGGGCTTTTTGAAAGAAAATTCATGAGCTGAAACTTCTTTTCTTTGAATATTGTGGTGGAGAGAGTATGTACAAGATAAATGCATTGAAACCTAGAGATGACTTATTTTTCACAAAGGGGGTAAAAATAGTTGATTTTTATGATTGATTGTGACTAAACTTATTTGCTTTTGTTATACATCAATCAACATAGAATTATATATTTTTTAATTTGGAATGGAACAATGTTTTCGACATGGTAGATAGTTTACAAGTTTTAGACGAAAAACTGAAAAAGTGCTAAGTGGTGGGGGGGGGGGTTGGCTTCCAATGGTTATTCACAGCCCAGAAACTTTCGCAAGCTCAGAGGACTCTTAGGATGTCTAGAGTGAATTGAAAAATGTTCCAATTTTTGTCCACCACGAACTTTTTTGTGAATTTTCCTGGGCTACCTTTTAAGTAATAAAATTAATTGCAGGAACGTATTTTTATTTCAAGTTTCCAATGTGGAATATCGATGAGGAGAGACGCCCATGAGTTAATCAGCAGATTGAGCTTTTCTGGCAATGTTCGATATTGAATGCAGTAGCAATTTAAAACAGCAATTTTCTAGTATAGTCCGATCTCCCTAAATTTTCATAGGGAAAAGACACCTAGACCTCTGCTCCAACTTAGGCTTGAAAATTCAACTATCAAGATTATTCACTGAATACTTTTATCAATAATTTAACTGCTATTGAAAGAAGGCGACCGTATGACAACGTCATAATGTAAGAAAATGATAAAACAAATTTAATTCTCCAACAAAAAAATGTTTTTAATTTGCCCCTTTATGTTTCTATTATTCATGGTGGTGTGTATCTTCTTTACTTCTTTTTTTTCTTGAGAAACATTAGAGTAAATCGTGATACCTCATACTTCATACATCAGTATTTCTCTTATTAGCTTATATATTTAGGATATATTATTATTCCTTTAATATTTCTCTGCTTCTTTTCATGATCATGACTTACATTCTTTCTATTTATATTTACTATACATTTTCTCTTCACCTCTCTTGTATTAAAAAAAAAAATAATAATTAAAATCATAAAACTTATAACTTTCCCTTCTTCTCAATCATAATTATAACTCTAATACTATTCCATACCAATAGCTTTTATTTCTTCTCATCTCTCTTCTGTTTACTCTTTCTATTCTCAATCTTCTCTCTTCATTTCCTCACTTTTATTAAGAAAAATTCTACAATTTGTAACTTGCTTTTTCTCTTTTTCACACGCGAGCCATTCAAAGCGATTAATAAGTTTGCTATTTATATTGACTCGTTGCTGGCGCTCAAGCTTTTTAGCTTTTGCTCGCAACGCCTGTAATAATTATATTCTCCAGTTTATATATTCTTTAAATTTATTTCAACTTTGCTATTGTTATTTTATCATTCAATGGCTTTGTTGGTGTTTTGATATTTCTTTTTATTTTGGAGGTTTAATTTTTTGTTTGTACTATTTATCGATGTCAATAAAATGAATTTGAATATTTTCTTTCTGCAATCTTGTATTTTGCTATTTCTTTATCATTGGTGTAAAGTCCCGTCGAATCGAAGACATTGCCATAGGGCAATGAATGAGACTCGTTCTTGACTCATCTAGCTCTAGTCCAGGCCCGATTCTATAACCGGGCAACATGGGCACTTGCCCAGGGGCGCAAATGTTTTGGGTCAAAAAATTAGTTTTTAAATTAAAAAAATGTCAACCTTGTTAAGGCAGTATAATTTCGATAAAAGTTTATAAATTTAAAAAACTAAAAAATTATAGAGCTGAAAAATAAAAATTTTAAGGTAGCAGAATCATTCTTCAGATCTTTCTGAAGAATTTGGTAACATTTCCATGCTTGAGCTTGCAAAAACAAGAACTGGACTTGATTGGTGCCACTCAAGAGCTGAGACTCTGTCTGTTTTTGAAGGAGAAAGGCAATAGTAGTGGATTTGACAACTATGAAGCCATAGCTTTAAAAGTAGCTGAGTTAATCAACCCTTCATATGAAAGGTCAAGAAATCGTGACATATTTTCAGATGAAGAGAGGTATAAAGAATATGAAAATATGGACAGATTACGATGTGGTGTATTCAGACCAATTTTCGACCATCTAGTAGTTCAACTTGATAAGAGAAAAGACAACTAGAAGACGATCAGTCAACGATTTGAAATGTTCAGCTCTCTTAGAGAAAAGCAGAATGACGATATAAGAGAGCAGGCTCAAAGGGTAGCTCAATGTTACTCCAATGACATTTACAAGGAAGACTTGCAAGATTTGCAAGAGTGTGTACATTTTAAATTTTATATGGAAACTGAAAACATCACAAAAATTAGGGAGTGCTACGAATATATAAAAAAACACAGCTTAGAAAGTACATTTCCAAACTTGTTTGTAGCTATTCGAATTTACTTAACATTGCCAATCACAAATTGCACAGCTGAGAGGAGCATTTCAGCCTTGAAAAGAATAAAATCTGAGAATCGTTCTACAATAAAAAACGAAAGGCTGAATAGCTTAATGCTATTATGTACGCAGAATGACATTACACTGAAGCTTGACTTCAAAGATATAATTATTGATAGTTTTGCTACATCAAAGATCAGTAGAAGAAAAGCAATAATTTAAATTTAAGTATATAAGGAGAAAGAATGAAGAATATTTATAAATATATATAAAGTATAGTAATAAGAGAAAGAAAGTATAAAGTAAATAAGAGATATTATGGTGAAGTATTAAAGTTGTTTTGCAAGACTCAATTAAAAAGTGAACATACAGTTGAAATAAAATTATCTATGGTTATGTATAGAAATAAACGTTTGCAATAACTAAGAACTATTTTTTAGGGAGGGTGGGTGTTCCGTGATACTGTAAAATACGGTTATTATGTTGTGACGTCAATCATAACACCTACTTGCAAGTTTTTACAGTAGTTTTTGCCAGTCCAGGACACGGCGGGGCCATAGGTGGTGGATAATGGAAAGACTTACCGACTCACCAAATAAAAGGATTTCGGTGGAGTTAAGGGAGAAATCCCTCCCGAATCAAAACTGGCAAAGATGAATTAATCGAGGGGGGCGCATCTCTTTAATTTGCCCAGGGGCGCTACAATGGTTAAAAACGGGCCTGCTCTAGTCTAGCTACTCTCATGTAGCAAGAGTCTGAGATTGCTCTGCGAGAGCGCGTCATTACTATAATTGACCCCGTTTTGATGTTTTTTTGAAAGTCAAGCTTCAAATTAAATCAATAGAACCAAAAGTCGGGATTTAAGCCGCAATAAACGTCTGCATTTGTACTGACCCGTGAGAGATGTGCTTCATTTCATTTTTTTCTCCCTTTTATCCTCTTCATATCTTTCTTCTTTTCTTTCCTTCTTCATTTTTTCTCTGTTTTCTTCTTCTACTTGTCTTTTTCTCTAATTTTTTCTCTGTTTTCTACTCATCTTATTATATTTTCTTCATTTTCATCTCTTCTTCTCCTTCTCCGCATTTCTCTTCTTCTCTTCCATCAATCATCAATCAATCATCACCCCCTACTTTTCCTTTTTCTCTTATTTTTCTTCTCTTTTCTTCTGTCTCTTAATCTACTTCTTCTTCTTCATTTTCCTATCACTTCAATTTTTTCCTCCTTTCTCTTCCTCTCTTCCATCAATAACTGTAACTTTGACTACCACCAGCTTACAACAATTTTTGAATGCCTTAATCTGACTATCTTACCACTCAATCCAACTCACCATACCAACGAATCTGATACATTCATTGACCTTCTCATAGTTAGTGATCCTGATGAGGTAGTACACTCAGTTCAAACCTCAGTTCCAGCTATTTCTGCACATGATTTGATCTACTGTGTGCTTGCTTATAAACCACCTAAACCAGCTCAAAAATGTATCACATTCAGGGATTTTAAACATTTCAATGAAGCTGATTTCATCGCCGATGTAGCTCAGACTCCATGGCATCAGATTGAGGATTTGTCTTCAGTTGATGAAATGGTAGAGACCCTTGAAAACTGGATTCTTAACATATATGATAGACATGCTCCTACTGTGACTAAAAGAATTAATAGTAAAAGACGAGTACCATGGATGACTGACGAAATATTACAGTTAATGGCAAACAGGGACTCAGCTCATAAAAAGGCTAAGAGAACAAGTGACTCAAACTACTTGAACGATTATAGACATCTAAGAAATAAAGTTAAACAAGAGCTACGCAACTCTAAAGTTAGGTATTTGAATTCTTTCATCACAGACAACAGACAAAACTCTTCTTTATTATGGCGGGGTATTAAAGAATTTGGTCTTAGTAAGCAGAAATCACATACGCCTGTAGATCTCCCTTTGGATGATATTAATGAACATTTTGTTTCACACTCCAGTCAACGTAATGAGACAGCCATTCAGAACCACATTAATGACCTTAATGATCAGATCACTGACTCAAATATTCCCCTGGCTTCTCAATTCCATTTTCATCCAATTACAGAACAAGATGCTCTTAAAGCAATTCAACTTATTCACACCAATGCTACTGGGGCAGACGAAATTCCTATTAAATTCATCAAGAAAATATTATTTGCTATTTTACCTGTCATCACTCTTATTTTCAATACATCTCTTCAAAATGGTAATTTCCCTAAAAATTGGAAGCATGCTCTAGTTCGTCCTTTGAACAAAGTTGCCTCCCCCAATAAAGCTGAAGACTTCAGACCTATTAGCATTCTTCCAGCATTATCCAAAGTATTGGAAAGACTGGTTCATTGGCAGGTGGTCGAATTCCTTGAAAGAAACAGTAAGCTTCATAACTTCCAATCTGGTTTTCGAAAATCTCATTCAACTGAAACTGCTCTATTACGTGTCACTGAAGATATCAGGTTAGCTATGGATCATAGGAAATGTACAATCTTGAGTCTGTTTGATTTCTCTAAAGCATTTGATACTGTCGACCATGAGGTTCTCCTCAGTAAATTAGCTCTTCTTGGTTTTAGTCACAAAGCTCAAACATGGTTTAAATCTTATCTCACAGGTAGGAAGCAATGTGTCACAGATGGTGATAACAGATCACAATGGAAAAGTGTATTACATGGCGTACCTCAAGGTTCTATTCTTGGCCCCCTCCTTTTCACTCTCTATGCAAATGACCTCTCCTCAGTAATCAAGTTTTCTAGTTTCCACACTTATGCGGATGATCTTCAAATCTATTCCAGTTGCTTTATCTCAAGAATCAATGATACTGTTGACAGGATGAATGAGGATATCAATCAAATTGTTGAATGGACTAGAAAAAATGGTCTTAAACTCAATCCTGTAAAAACGCAACCTATAATCATAGGCTATTCACGCCTGATAAATAGTATTGACTTGAACCTTACTCATAAAATCACTGTTGATGGAAATGCAATACCATATTGTAGCTCAGTTAGGAACTTAGGAATAATCTTGAATTCAACACTTGACTGGTCAGAGCAAGTTATAAGTACATGTAAAAAGGTTTTTTCAGCTATGCATCCTTTGAAGAAAATGCAAGATATTCTACCTAGGAGGGTCAGACTGTTACTGGTTAAATCTCTTATCTTCCCACATTTCATGTATTGTAATTCTGTTATGAATGATATGACAGTCACACTTAATAATAGACTGCAGCGCAGTCAGAACTATTGCTTACGGTTTGTCTACTCTCTTCAACGGCATGAACGTATAACTCAATCCCACATTGCTAGCTCAACTCTCAAACTTACTGATCAAAGGTTATTCAGGATTGTCAAACTTGTCAAAGATATTCTCAAATATGGTAAACCAAATTACTTCAAAAATGATTTCAAATTTGTGTCTGAAGGCAGGTGGAATGATGTCTCACATACCAGAACTGGGGATAATACTCTAAGAATACCCAACCATCGTACTACCATTTATACAAAATCATTTATTGTAAGTGCTTGTCGTGCTTGGAATGCACTTCCAAGTTCCATCAGGTGCATTGAGAGTCGAGCGGGCTTTATTTCATCATTAAGGAAATATCTCATGGAGAAAATGGCTGCATCTGTCCAACCCTAGAGCAACTGCATGAAATCACAACATTAACCTACTTTGTAAATAATTTTCGTCAGTATTGTACAGCTTATTGGAAATATGTTTTAACACTCACCACAATCCTTCTAAGAAAACTTGTACAAAATCAACTATTTTGAATAATCACCCCATCTCCTCTTTTCATCATCCACCACCATTATCATTATCACAATTAACATTGAACAATTTAAAATTTATATTCTCTGTTCTCAATTTAACTTATACCTGCCATCTATATAATAAACTGCTTTCATATTGAAAAATAAGAACAACTAAATGCAAATAGAATAATTCTTTTTATTTATACTGGTTAAGTGTCAAGAATGGACGAATCTTTGTCCAAACTTCGCCATTTCATGTAACTGCATCACTTAGATTGTCATGACTAGAGCTTATATCATTAATAACATACAAACATCATTGTAAATAATTTCTAGCACTATAAAAATTATAATCTAAGTCTATATATAGTATCTAGGTGATGTTGACAATTTTGTCTTAACTAATCATATTATGCGAAATTTGTAAACTTACATGAATAAAGAAATCTAATCTAATCTAATCTAATCTAATCAATCCCTTACTCTCCGGTCGTCAACAGATGAGTCAGCATGTGGACATTCATTATAATGGATGAGTTTTCTTCACAATAATTGATTTTGCTAAAAATAGTAACTTCATCAACTGAATGTTAATAAAACTAAATTTTTTCTTGTTACAGGAAGATGCGCGTTCTGAAGGAGTATGGCACCATGACGGCGAAAATAATAGCGCCCTATGTGGTGGCCGTGTGCCACGCGTGGCTGCATCATCAGCGCACTCTCCTGGAGGGTTTGCGACGCAACATCATCACTGTTGTCATAGCAACCATCACTTCACGATTCTCGCTCAGGCTTATCTCTGTTGGTCAGTAGCTCAACCCAATATACCATAATAATAACCTATTGATGAATATACAGATGTTACAGCCACTAAAATTCAGGTATTGCATTTTAAAACAAATTTAATTTTAATGGTTGTGACAACATCTGTATTAATTATGCATATCTATAATATCACCATCAACAATATTAACACTAGCCTGCACAATTCAACTTTGAATACAAAAGGCCAAATAATATCATTGCCAGAAACGTATTCAAACTTTATAACATAAAATCAGTTTTATTGAATTAAATCCTATAATATTGGTAAACTGACAAAGAGAAACACTTTATTTTGTTTAAATAGAATCTCAGTTTATGCAGTTTCAAATATTGTGGCTATTTTGTCATTCGACATTTTTCATTAAGAATAAAATTATCTTCAAGAAAGTTGAGGAATTGAGTAATTGTATTCATCAATAATTAACATAATCTATTACAAAATGAGCAGGAAAGCTAAAAATAGCTAAAAAATGAGAAATTTTCAAATTTTGCAAAATGTTTTAAAAACCACTTCTGATACAGACTTGCACAGTGTTTCCCCTTTCATTTGGGTTTTCTGCCAGTTTCTTATGAAAACTTACCTCAATTTTGTCCAAAGGCATTAGAATACCTGTTGTGCCTTGCCCTCATTTGGACCAGCGTTGTGTAGGCCTATCGGTTAAAGTACAGTACGGAAGGTATAGGATGAGTTGTGAGTTGCGCGAGAGCAGAAGCAACTAACTGCCTATGGAGAGATAGAGAGAAACAGAGAGACTGCTGGCGAGTGAGTGAGCCTGGAGCTTCCCCTCCAAGCTTTTGCCACTGCGCATCAAGGTGATAGCTCATCCTATTCCTCGAGTACTGTAACAAGTAATTACTATTCCCGGCTAGGTCTGATATTTTAATTTTTATTACACAAGATTGAAACTTCTCTTGGATTCTGTCGCATAAAAATCAATCCCGTGATTCAGAGGAAACGAATCAAATGATTATTCACCTTCGAGCGCTTTGCACTCATCCTCGTCTCCTGTCCTGGACTGCACTGACAACGACAACCTTGAACTTCACACTCAGGAGCGCTGAACTCCGCTTATCGATTTCTGAAGATTCTTACCAGACGCCTACTCGGCCATCATCTTTATTGTTCTTTTTTCCTCTTAATCATTCTCTTTTCTCTTCTTCTCTCTCTTTTCTCTCCTATTTCTCTTCTTCGTATTTTTCTTATACAAAAATTATCTCACGATCTGCCACGCATACCGATCTTAATTATTGCTAGGCTACCTCACATGAAAATCCGAAAAAATATGTTTTAGATCATTAGTCTCCATTGAAAAACTATTACGCTCGAATATAATGAATATAATGATGTTATGACTTGATTTTTGTGTACTGTACTTGGGAGCCTGGATCAAGACCATTTAGCTCATCTGCAATGTAATTTCAGGCTTTCATTGGTTTTAATGATTGTTGGAGGAGATACTAGAGTATAGAGACTATATAGTGACTATAGAGCTTCTCGAGACACTATTTGTTCAACTAGCAATTGTGTAGGACTTATGTCCTACACAATCGCTAGTTGAACAAAAATAGTGTATGACAATGAATGTGTGAAAGTGAATGCTATCAGACACGGTTAGCGATCTGTCTACATATTTGTTGAGTGGACGCTTGATAAATCTGATAAAGCGCAATATTGGTGCGAAATGGCTATCACAATTAATAAGTGAGTGGTAATATTCCTGTATAAAAGTCATTTTGTGTTGAACTTCATTTTTAAAATTCATTCATGGAAGAAATGGACTTACATTTACAAAATAGCATCAACTTTACGTTAATTTCTTTATTATCTCTTACTTGGTGGTTCACCCACACATCATTATTATTCACTCATTACCCACGCACAAGTATCGGACTCATGTGGGCATCATCAGCTCAAAAAATCTATATTAACAAAACCTAAGGTGCCGATCGTTGGTCGCTTCTTTCTAACAAGTTTTCAATTCTTCAGTACAAAACCAACATTTATCATGGTATCATCATAATCAAATTATTCATGAACTGGCATTACCGAATGATTTGAATTTTCATTTCATTAGAAATTATGTCATTTTTCAGGTGATTTGTTATGTGGCACCAGCAAACTCGATCCGCTCTTTCGCACGTTCAAAGTGATAAATTTCAAACCCAGACAACTGCTGTGGTCACCACCAATCGAAGAAAATGACCGAACAAGTCATGAGGTGAATAAAACATTGGATCCTGAAAAAAGCGTACATTGTCAAATACTCTACGATCCAGGCCCTGGAAAAATAACAGCCGATGTAATTTTCATTCATGGTTTGAAAGGATCGCTGGATCGAACATGGAAGCAGGGCGAGTGGAATTTGAAAAAGTGCGATCGAAGAAGTAGAGTGTTGATTAACAAAAGTTGTTCGGCGTCTTTGATTGGTCAGAAAAAAGTTAAACCTGGTAGAAGGATAGCTGGATCTGAGAGCGATCTTTCTAAAGGCAACGACGATAAAATATTTTGGGGAAATAATAATAAGTCAAATGACGAGGTCGTGTTCACATGTGGAGATGAAGGCGTGATCGACATGGATAATGATGATTATTCTAGTGTAAATAACACGAATGTCGACTCTTGTGCGAACGAAAAAACGACTCCGAATTCAAAAGAGGAAGTTTCCCTGTGCTGGCCAAGGGACTGGATTCCGAAAGACTGTCCAGGTGTGCGGGTGATTGCTCTAAACTACACGACGGATCCATACCTGTGGAGGCCTGTCTGGATATCTAAACGCTCCAGGTGAATAAACATCTTAAGATTCATTATAAGTTAACATTTATCTATATACTGTACTTTAATGATCATTCATTAAGCACCAGATAAACCCACAGTAAACAAATTTATGTACAGCATCATAGGTTATCTAAATCACTAAACAGTTTTGATTTTTAAACCATTGGACAAAAATTGTTTAATAAGTTCCACCTTCGTGACATATCACTGAACATTGTCAGAATGCAGATGTATGACTGGTTGATTTAAAATAAATTTTACAAGCTTAGTGGGTTTAATGAATTTCAAATTGAAGTTTAGTTCAAGTCAGACAATTCATTATTTTGAATGTCATTATATTTCTTAGAGTGATACACTTCATTAAGACGTAAGTGTATGCCGCGTCATTCTATTGTTTTTTATGTGCTTTATCGACGTTGTCGTTTGCTGTCATGACCTTCCGACATTAAAAGTATATTTATTTATTTGGGGACTATATATAAAAATCATACGTTTGTTGTCAAAACTGTTTGCATATTCTGCTGCTCAGAGGAACACTTGATGCGTTAGAAATGACTGCAATTGGAATGACGAAATCGACACTTTTAGTTCTGACGCAAAAAATGATAGCTTTGACGGTTTAATAGAGAATTGAGCTTCTCCAATAAAATAAAAAAATATTTGTAAAATTTAGATGTTTTATTTTTTCCTGAAGAGCGTATTGGCATTGGTCCTTCAAATGATAGGTGCTCGTGTAATTGGCATTCCTTGACCCAATTATTCATTTCTTCAATAAATCATTTCCATTAAATAACAATAGTGTGGTTGTGGCTACAAAATGTAGTTAGTTATTAGGTCTCTGTGGTAGAGTAACAATAGTTAGGAAAAGTTGTGATCTTGCGAAGTTGCACTCCTAGAGCAACATTGCTTGAATCGTAAATGGATTAACTGACTTATTTTTTAATGAATTGTGATTTATATATCCCATTTATCAGCAGTAGAAATAATCATTCCAACTATTAATAGTATATACTACTACTAATATACTAATAATGAGCGTTTAGGCTCGTATTAATTTGTGAAGTGATAGCCGCGAGCTTTAGCAGAAATCTGTCCAGTCCATAAGATAAGATAGGCCAAATTTGTAATAGGTGACCGATTGGTTGGGCCAGCAGAAAATACAGTTCTCTGCTGTAAAATCACTTCCCAGTGGTTTGGAGCCCACCTTAACTGTAAGTCCAACTCATCAATCACATTCATCCAACTCATTACTCGCGCTCAGGTCTCACACCTATGTGGACTTTATCAATAGAAAAAAAATTATATACAATAAATAATAGTATAATACAGAATAAAAACTTGTTTTCCATCACATTTCAGTTCTAGACTATATATAATGTTAATATTGAAGTCTTTAGGTATCATTTTCTTGTTTTCAACATTTCCTTTAGTGAACTGCGGACAACTTATGTTGCGAGTGTTATATATAATAAATATATAATATTAAGAGCCGAGGCTGTATACTGGTGACATACATATCAATACAGATGTACCTGCATCTACCGGAAACCTGTATTCAACTTGTTATGTTATTCTCTGAACGGTACTTCCAATTGCTAGCGAATGCTGAGTTGTAACTTGTAGAATACAAAATTCTTCTAGTGCATCTATTTTTTTATTTCAATTTTTTCTGAACAATCCTGTCTAGAGGAGTTTATTTTCATTCGATACATAATAATAAATTTTTACAATGTCTGTGTATAAATATTTCCAAATTGATTACTCATCATGAACACCCCACTATATAAATATGTGCTGGGGTGAAACAGTCCAGTAAATTTTAAATTTATGCAAACTTCCTGTTAAATAAATGAAACATTATTGCTGATTATTCTTGTTAGTATTCTAATTTTTACTGAAATATTCTACGTTAGTATAACTACCACTAATACTATCACTAATATTACGAACACCACAATGACTACTTATTACTGTATACTACCTAGCACTACTACTATCTACCACCTTTCTAACTACAAACTTATCATTGCTAACTTCATACAACAACAACAACAACAACAGAACACTAAAAAAACTAATGTAATATACCATTTTAAGTAATTTTATATAAACAATATGATGAAATATTGCATGCTAGTGTTATAGCATTTATTGGTTTATATGTATTGTCTATCATGATTATTGGTATCATGATTAATATAGTTGATGATAGATATCACATTCATCATTATAATTTCCTTCTCATAAATTTCATTGTATGATTCTGCAGGACGTCCATGCAAGAAAGAGGATGGGAAATGATCGAGCATCTCGTCAAATTAGGAGTGGGAAACCATCCCATTGTGTGGGTGGGACATTCCAAAGGCGGACTGTTTGTGAAGCAGATGCTGGTACATGGTAGGTCACTATTTCAATATGAAAATATGGCCGGTCGCACAAACGCCAATAACAATTAATTCCCGATTACAGGCCAAACTGATTTTATAACAAGAGAGTTTCGTTGTACAAGGGGCAATCAAGATGCAAAAACTGATTTCCGATGAATTTTTTGACGGCCAAAGAATCACATCACCGGTTCCCGATCAAATGCTGCGTAACTGCACGGCTCTTGAAGCATTTGACTGAAACCCGTGTTTCCATGTAAAATAAATCAATATAATTACTATTTTTTATAACAAAGTCAACTTATGACATAATTTTCTTTGTAGTGGTGAAGGTGATATTGTGAAAGATATCTATAATGAATAATAAGACGAAGTTGTCACAACCATATTTATTAAAAAATATGGAGATACTAGTTTTGGATGTTACTCCATTATCAATCTCAAACAAACTAAAACTAAAGTGCATAGCAGCTTAATATATACTAAATACGGAATGATATTATTGGCTAAGGAATAGGCTGTCCTTCATTGACGGTTTATGATTGGCTGATGGTCATAACAAGTCACTCCAACTGGTGGAAGGAGCAACAAACAAAAATAAGCATCAAATCAAGAACTAAAAACCGTGAATATCTAGAAAGTAACAAAGAAGAAAGTTCTAGCCTAGTTTACTTGTGTATTGTTCTTCTTTGTTACTTTCCAGATGTTCACGGTTTTTAGTTCTTGATTTGATTCTTATTTTTGTTTGTAGCTCCTCCCACCAGTGGGTGTGACTTGTTATGACCTTGAGCCAATCATAAACCGTCAATGGAGGCCATCCCATCCCTTAGTTTATAGAATCATTCCGTATTTAGTATATATATATTAAGCTGCTTTGCACTTTAGGTTTAGTTTGTTTGAGATTGATAATGGAGTAACATCCGAAACTAGTATCTCTATATTTTTTTATAAATGTGGCTGTGACAACTTCGTCTTATTATTCATTATAACCTAATTATCGAACGGACGTAGTGAATAATCAGTTTTAACTCGACCGTTCGGCATTGCGTCTGTCATTCTGTCTGCCTGTTACACGATTACAACCGAACGCCTTGACCGAATGTCATGAAATTTTGCATCATTCCTAGGCCGAGCGATGTACGTATAAGGTTTTTTCGAAAAATGTCCCTGATCCTTTTTATTGATTTCCAGTCATTCTCTGTCTGTAATTAATATCTCTGTGATTTTTCATACTGCAATGTTTCTATTCCTTGTATTTTCAGGGGGGCCAATTTATATACCCCCCCCCCCCCACCATTATTAAATTGTTTGATTTGGGTGCAGGTTGTTTTAAATTAAGGGCGGCAACAGACGGACTGCTTGAAGTAGTCCAAAAACTGTCGATTTGCAGTGGGGGCTGACTGCACCTAACTGCCTTGTTGATTGGGCGGAGTTGAGTGAGTTGAAACTGCGGAGAGCCTTTCATAAAGGCAATTATTAATAAAATTGCTGAGAATAATTTTCTAGAAATTATTTCAGCAAAAATTAATTGAAGAAAAGGACACACTCAATCAAACTCTGAATATAGTTGAAACAAATTTGATGATAGTTTGAAAAATTGGTGAATGGATCGATTGAGAAATGGATCCTCCAATACTAAATTATAATTAATTTAATATAAGAATACATTATTCTTGTCATACAATGATACAAGGCTACTTGGCGAGAAAAATACAAGAAATAGTGACATTGCAGTATGAAAAATCACTGAGATATTAATTACAGACAGCGAATAAATGTAAATTAATAAAAATATTATATTCCTGGATTTCTTGTTCCATGACGAACTGCGTTGTTAATATTAACTTTTCATGTGAATTTAACGACTTTCAGTCAAATATTCATTAAGAATAAGTTTAACTTACTTAATCTGTAGGCCGAGCGCTTTTTTCAGAACAAAAAACATTCTCATTCAAAACAAAAAACATTTTCATTCAGAACAAAAAACATTCTCATTCAGAACAAAAAACAAAATAAAAAATGCACTTACACTCAAAACCACACTGAACACAAACAAATACGATCTCCCAGGGATCTACAAACTGAATTGCTCTGATTGTAACAAATTCTACATAGGACAAACAGGCCGCACATTCAAACAACGTTACAAGGAACATTTTCAAGCCCTGACATCAAAAGCTGAATCGAATTTCGCCGACCATATCATTCAAACTGGACACACTTTTACTGACATCAGTACCAACCTACACATTCTACACATAAAATCTAAAGGACACGAACTCAACACCTTGGAACAATTTGAAATATACAAACACACCACACACAATAAACAAAACATTCTCAATGAACAACTAAATTTTAAATAACACAAACTTTTTGATCACATTTTACAAAAACCACAAATCTTCTAACCAAAAAACTGACATGATGATCTAGGAACCCACGCCTCTGAAGATGGATCTCAAAGATTCGAAAGCGCTCGGCCTACAGATTAAGTAAGTTATACTTATTCTTAACTAGCTGGCCCAACGCGCGTTACTGCATTCTCATAAAAATACTCCTTGATTTTATTATTCGCCACCTCCCGCTGAGGTTACATTTAAAATTAGGAAAGAAGTTAGTCCTAGGGCTCTTCCAGCTGATCATAGAGGCTTCGTTGTTTTCTTAATCACCACCTCTTAATGAAGAAACATTTCAAATTTAAACCTCCTATGACTATAAGGGTAGAAGCTAGGTTTTTTATTTTATTATTCGCCACCTCCCGCTGAGGCTGCATTTCAAATTTCTAGCTGCATTGGTTAACAGATGTCATCAACCTGGCATAATTACATTTCATCATACCCAGTCATATGTTTCCTACATATTGCAAGGCTCCAACTGCACGGTAGCCTACATGCAAAGTGCAAAGTCTTTTGCTGTTCAAAGACAGCGTAAATAACGCCACTAAGGGGCCTGCCATATGATTAAAAACTGTTGACTTATATCAGCTGTTCCTTTAAGCTGTTTGGCTGGCAAGTTCAGTAGGTTAGGTCTATAAAATGGTTTAATTAATAATAATTATTAGCTCCCCTATTGAAATGTATGGTCAGAAACCATCCCCAATATTCACACAACATATTCCCAAAGTTTCATACCTACATACATACAGACAGACATTCATTTTTATATAAATAGAGATGAATATTTGACTTCAAGTCGTTAAATTCACATGAAAAGTTAAATATAATATTTCTTGACTTGATCATATCATACAGCAAATAGTAATAACCAGCCTAAGTACTAAAATTATTGATTAAGAGTATGTTTTCGTGAAAAGATAGAGCCGGAACCTTAAGCACTGCATCCTCTTTTAATTATGATTTCTATGAAATTACTGGACCCAAACATTTATTTTAGCTGTACACAGGATGATTCAATATCTTGAAAGTATTTATTTTAAGTGACCGATTTACTTTAAATTACTCCTAGAGCGTAACATAACTCAAAATTAGAGGGAGAAATTCAATCTTAAACGACAGAAGTTCAATTAAGAGAAAATTATGCAAAAAAGTGAAAAAATCTAATAAAAACTTATATGTAATCAAGGAAATGTTCAACTCCAGGATCTCTGTCTTTGAACAAGACTCTAGTGACAAAGTTTAAATAGTTTTGAAACCAACGTGCTATGTTCACAGAACGTATACACGGCCTACTAAATAAACACATATATAATAAATGCACACAATGAGTGAGAGGTGGTGCGAGCAGACGAGTGACGGAGTTGAAGCGGTCCGTGTATTGCCGACCGGCTGCACATTTGCAGTTTCAATAGAAAAATATACTTTTGCAGTCGGCAGCGCACGGTGGAGCTCGACTGCACATTGATATGACTGCTTGTTTTCTTTGCGACCGCAACTCGACTGCTCAAGCTGTCTGTGTAATGCGATCTTGATATTATCATTGAATGTGCGATCCGCCCAACTGCGACTGCTTGAACCGAACTCGACTGCTTCAAGCAGTCCGTCTATTGCCGGCCTAAGACGATTCGTGACAAAAATTCGATAAATTCAACGTTAGAGAAGGGCCTCAAAATGTTGAAAATCCTCAATATTCAATATTACGATTTTTCTATTTTTTTTGCTTTTGGTTCGGATTTTAAGCTGAAGGGAATCGTATAAAAGTCTTTGTCAATTGACCACTTGTGGTGGGGTGGAAAAGCTTGATATAAATGAATTAGACAAAGCGCGAATTAGATAAATACTCTAATACTCCTCCTCGATTTCATTTTTATGTGCTTACAAAAAATAGAAAATCGTCAAGTACAATTCAAATAAAATAATGAACACAATGCAAATAGAACGATTATAGTGCAAATAGAATGATTACAATGCAAGTATAGATAATACAAAGCAAATATTGAATACAAAAAGTTATTAAAAGAAATCATACAATTTTCAACTCTTGTCTCAATTTGAAAAATTTGTCATATGACAGTGCTTTAGTCAAAATGTCGCTCAAGTTTTCCTCACTTCTAACATAATCAATACTTAATATACCTTTATTTATAATGTCTTTAATGAAATGAGCCTTTATATCAATGTGTTTGCTTCTTTTGCTGTTTTCAAAATTTTTTGTCATTTGTATGGCAGATTGATTGTCTATAGATAGATAAGTTTTACAATTGTAACCTAAGTCATTAGCAATTCCCTTCAAATTCATTAATTCTGTGGCTGTGGATGCAGCAGCCAAATATTCAGCTTCTGCGGTTGACAGTGCAACGCAATTTTGTTTTCTTGAAAACCATGACACAGGATTTCCAGCAAATAGAACTAAACAACCACTTGTACTCTTCCTATCAAGTTTATCACCTGCCCAATCTGCGTCACTAAAACCCTGCAATAACTCAGGTGAATTTGATTGAAATGTGAGATTACAATTCTGTGTTTCTTTCAGATATCTTAAGATTCTTTTTCCTGCTTTCCATACTTTTTCACTAGGTTTGTCCAGAAATCTACTCAAGTAACTAACACTAAATGCTATGTCAGGTCTTGTACTAGTTGCAATATACATAAGACTTCCAATTAATTCACGAAAAGGAACATCAATCATCTCATTATTATTTGACAAATCTAATCCTTTTTCCATAGGAGTCTTCATACCTTTACATTCAATCATCTGAAATTTTCCAAGAAGTTTCTTTATGAATTTAGATTGATACAGTTTCAAATCATTAATGCTCCTCCTGAATTCTATGCCTAAGAAATGTGATATTTCACCCATATACTTAGCATTGAATTTCTTTTGCAAATTTATAATTACATTCTCAGATTCACCAGCAATTAAAATGTCATCTACATAGACTAACATGTTTACACCATTACCAATATATAAACAAAAATCATGATTGGAGCGTTTGAAATCAAGTTCATTAGCAAAATTGTTAAATTCATCATTCCAGCATTTAGGCGACTCTCTGAGTCCATACAAGGCTCTATTCAATTTCAAAACTTTATTTTTGTCACATTTAATTCCTTCTGGCGGCAAAATGTAAACTTCAGAATTGAGTTTTCCATTCAGAAAAGCTGATGGAATGTCCATATGAATTATATTTTGTTTTCTCAACAAGGCTACAGTTAAAAATATCCTAATACAACTCATCTTAGCTACAGGAGCATATATATTATTTCCTTTATCCTCAATTTGAAATCCCTTAGCTACTAATCGGGCCTTTTTAATACCATTATCTTTATTCCTAAAAACCCATTTTGTTTCTATGGCTGTCTTCCCTCTTGGCAATTCTACTGGTGTCCACGTATTCAATTTTTCTAGTCCATCAATTTCTTTTTCAATTGCCTTTTTCCATTCTACTTGTTTCATTGCTTCTGTGAACGTTATAGGTACTTCATCTGACTCTACATACAAAGCAATTGCTTCATTACACTCAGTAATGAACCTCTTTGGTTTTCTTAAAATTTCTCTTGGTCTCAGATTCAGTTTATTTCCTTCTCCTTCTTGCTCATAGCCTTGTTCATTCTCATTAGAATTGTTGTCATTAACCAAAATTTCATTATTCAACTCTTCTTCATTGTCCTCGATTTGTTCTTGATTTCTACTTACATCTTCATTACATAATTCTCTCTCACTATCCTGTGATTTTTGTTCTTGATTTATATCAATATAAAATCTACTTTTGTCAAAATCTACATTGTCATATTCTGGGAATTCATTTTCATTAAATAATGCATCTCTAGTAACTACTATTTTGTGTGTTATGGGGTCCATTAGTCTATAATTATTTGAATTTCTGTCATAGCCTACTAGTATCATTTTCTTTGATTTAGGATCCAATTTCTTTCTTCTACAATCCGGTATCAATGCATAGGCTTCTGAACCAAATATTTTCAAGTGTTTCAATGAAGGTTTTATACCTGTCCATACCTGAAAGGGAGTAGAGTTTGGGGTTTGACATGTCCCTGATCTATTCAAAATGTATACACTTGTATTCACTGCTTCAGCCCATAGATTTTTAGGTAAATTTTTTGACAATAACATACAACGAGTCATTTCCATAATTGTTCTGTTATCCCTTTCAACCCTAGCATTTTGTTGTGGAGTATACCTTGCTGTTCTTTCAATCTCAATACCATTTGCATGCAAGTAATTTTCAAACGTTTTATTGACATATTCAGTTCCATTGTCTGTATGCAAATACTTTGGTGTACGTCCATACATGTTCTGAAGTTTATTTACATAAGTCTTGAAAGCATCAAATGCATCAGATTTATTCTTAATAAAAAATACAACTCTGTATCCTGAGCAATCATCTTTAAAACAAATAAAATAATTGGCTCCTCCAATAGAAGGTACTGACATGGGTCCACAGACATCACTAAAAATTCTTTCACCTGGCTTGGAAGATTTCCCTGAATTTCCTACAGTAAAAGGTAATCTATGTTGTTTTCCTAACGTACAGCCTTCACAGAAAAATTTCTCAGTGTCATTAATTTCAATACCGTTAATTAATCCTTTAGAAACCATTTCTTTAATTACTCTGCAATTCAAGTGTCCTAATCTTTCATGCCACAGTTTAAGATTTGCAACAGATTTATTACTTGTTAAAAGAAGCTCAATATTTTTTGGCAATACAGTTTTAAACAACATATTATACAAATTATTTTCAGTACGAATTCCTTCAGCTACAAGTTTTTTGTCGTGATAAATTTTTGCTGTATCATTTTCCTTAATAATAGTCATACCCTTTTTAGTTAATTGACCTTCTGAAAAGAGATTTCTTTTTAAACTCGGTACATAGAGAACATTGGTAATAATGGAGTCGAACCACTCACCTTCAATCAATTTTTGGATTTTTACAGTACCTTGTCCTTTAATAGGAAGGCGGAGATTACTTCCAAGTATGACTGTCTTTGCATTGTTGAACTCTTGAATTTTTTTAAAGTATTTGCCGTTCCCCGTCATGTGAGAAGAGGCTCCACTGTCGAGTATCCAAACTTCTGAGTCTAGGTTGGTTTCTTCAGTTGCATTGAATGCTGAAAAATTTCCTTCATTCTGCTTCCTTTTGTCTCCTGGGTCGTGATTTTCATGTGTAGATCGAAATCTGTAGTCTCTTTGGTCATGATTTTCACGTGTAGATCGAAATCTGCTGTCTTTTTCACGCATAGATCTAAATCTGCTGTCACTTGGTTCATGATTTTCACGAGTAGATTGAAAAGTCTTAGGCTTTTTGCAGTTTCTAGCGATATGATTTTTTTCACGGCAGTTATAACAGATTAAAGTTCGTTTATCTGGAAACGGTTTCTTATTTTGAATGGAAGTTGCAAGGGCTTGATCGTTGGTCTCTTCTTCCGCTAAAGCTCGTTCTTCATCCAGAAGTCTTGAAGTTAAATTGGCAATTGTCTGTTTATCATCCGGCATAGAAAACCACGCTTGTCTTACCGTCCTGTACTTGGATGGTAGGGTGCTCAAAACTTTTGTAATTATTGAAAGTTCACTTATAGTTTCACCTATATCCCTAGCTTCCTTGGCCAGTCCTTCAATTTTGTTGATATGTGTAGCTACATTATCACAAGAGTTCATTTTATACTGATGAAATTTGTCTATTATTAGCATTTTGTTTATTTCAGATTTTTGGCAGTAAATCGAATCAAGTTTTTGTATTATTTCTAACGATGTTTCACAATTTTCAATTAACACAATTTGTTTCTGGTCCATAGCCGTTGATAGAGTAAACATTGCATTCGCGTCCTTTTTATTCCAATCCGCTAGTTCTTTATCAGCAAGTGGCTTTGTTTCCTTGCCAAAGGCAACGTCCAAACAACCTTTAGCTCTAAGAGCACACTTCATTTGGAATAACCATTGTTTGTAGTTTGTCCCGTTGAATCTCGTAATTAAGTCGGAAGAATTCATTTTGCAGGCTTAAATTGTCCGAAATAAATTGTACATTTACCAATTTCAAGTTCATTTATGTTAGCACAAAGCACATCATGTGGCACACAGCGACGTCGAATTTTCACACAGAAGTTTTCGATTATAAATCCTTTTCCAGTCCGGTTTTCACTGAGAATAACTCACTTTGACATTTTTACACTTATAAAAAGCAACCATACTGATTAAAATCAATAAAATAACTCATTTTTAGAGCTTCCTGGGTCCATAACCTATAAATGAATTAGACAAAGCGCGGTTACGTTCAAAATACTCTAATACTTGACCTTTTAAAAAATCGCATTATACAGAAAAGTTTTTTTTTTCGATTGAAAGCGTAAGATAATTCCATAAGAAGAAGGATGAGACTGAACCACTCTAAATATCAATGAGGGGATGAGAAAATTTTAGAACTTAAATAGTGAGATAATTGGGAAATATTTCTTCTCGTGAAAACTGGAGACTTACGTTCGAAAAGTTTGTTAAAATAATCCCCTTTAAAGCTAGGGGTAGAAATCTAAATTTCACCGGAAAATAGAGGGGGTGAAGAAATGTTGGATTTTTCTGTTAAAATTTACTATCTATGGTTGGAGGTGAATATTAATAGCTGCTGAAAATGCATAGTTGCCCTTTATTAGGTGTGATTTGTAGGAGGTGTCGAAAACTTCGAACTCTTCAGATATTGATTTTTTCAGTTTCTATCATCAATGATAAATTAAGCAATATAAATTGTGTTGAAAAAGCACTAGGGCTTTTATCATCCCATTTTGAGTGAAGAATTTCGGGCGAGTCTATTGTACACTACGACACGAAAAACAAATTTTAATATAAAATTTTGATTAAATTGAATTCTAGTTAAATTGAACTTCCTTCAAAATCTCTGTTCAAATCAAAATCGTGAATCGAAAAGTTACCGGATTTTAGCAATACTAATATTCTAATCGAATTGATCTCGGATCAGATAATCGTAAATCAATCAAATCAAATAAGTTTATTTGTCTTAAGCACATGCCATACAAATGAGTTGCTTTCGCTTATATACCGATATCATGCATAATAAATCAATAATCAGTTTTACACAATAATACCATGAAACATCAAAATACACGACAATGAAAACGAAAATAAAAATCTAGCATCATAATTCACCGAAAATAATAACATATGAGAATTTAATAACAATAATATCACAGCAATAGTGTAGAACTACAATTTAAATATACCGTACATAATATAATATGATCAGAACACAAATATTTTATAGAATTCATTGGAAAAACTATACCAACATAGGACATAACTATCAGGTACACAATTTTTATTCTTAAATTTACTTATTCAATTTATTTATTATATATATATTATTTAATAATCCCTAGGATTTTTTAACAGTAATCAAGGAAGCAGATTTTAAAAACGGCCAGAAACTCTTCGTCTCATAGATCCATGAACATGGATCTTACAGCCAATACATTTATCACATACATATATACATTATTAATTTTCTCTGGTGATAGGTTAGACAATATTGCCATGATTTTATCTCTATTTTGGGCGATATTTTCTGTATATCTAATTATAAATTGCTGCCTAAAACTCTCGTAAACAGGGCAAGACAGCAAGAAGTGCTCAAGGTCTTGATTTCCATTCGTATTACAACAGGGACACAACTCTCCACTATTAATAAGAAAACTCTTTCCGTGTATAAAAACCTTATCATTCTTTGAGAAGATAATCTAAGCTGAGCTAAACATCTCATTCTATTCATGTTTGTTCTGGGACAAAGCTCCTCACCGATGGTACAGTTGGGATTCAGTATTCTGTATGAAGGGTGAGCCTCAGATAAAAGAGATCTGCTTATACCTGCCTGCTTCAGTTTTTCTTCATATAATTTTAAGCTAAGTTTTATCTCATCCCTATCAATGTGATAGGCTAATCGTAAATCGTTAATTCTCTATTGGCGTTTGTGCAACGGGTACTCAATCCTTTATTACAACAAGCTACAAATTCTTTTAAAATTGACTATATTTTTTAATATCATATCTCTTTCAAGCTGAAGTTGCAGCCAAAAGGAGAAGAATTTAGGGAACCTATATGTATCCCATGTGATAAGTGAAACCATAGACCGGTTTTATGCACCGCATTTCCCGTCGCGTTACAAAAAAAAAACGCGGTACCATTTTGTTACGCCACAGAAAACGCAGATGGTGTAAAGATGGTGAAATTCAGAGACCAATAAAAAGCTTAATTTTGCTCATAGAATAAAATGATAAGTTAGTTTGAAATGACTGACAATTGAATAAACTGACAAATATACATAAACAGAATTTATTAATTTCGAATTCCTTTAATTCCTAAAGGTCTCCATGGTCTAGTGGTTAAGGGCGCTCAACCGGCAATTGAGAGGTCCGTGGTCCGATTCCCGGTGGTGACTGATATTTTTGTACAGTAGCATTCATCGATTCCCATCAGCTGTTCAATGCTGTTGTCAATATCCGACATTGCGGCAGTCTTCAGTATAAAGTAATAGCAATTAAAGGAATTCGAAATTAATAAATTCTGTTTAAGAAAATGATATTTACTCAAGTGAATATAATGATGAATACAATAAAATATCCAAAATTTTACAAATTTAGATTTTAGTTAAGACGGCCTAGACAGCCTAGATAATTTTCCTTTGATCTGGTGCCAGTCTAGACTCGAGCGACACAAAACTCTCGTTTGAATAGAACCGGAAAAACATTTTGATTCACGCGTTTTAACGTTTTAATGACCTACCTCTTGATCTTGAAAACACTCAACGACAAAAAACCCGTCTGAAACGCGCAACATGCAAAAAACGACGCACTTGACTCAATTCCTGCTGTGTCAATTTTCTTTTACTTTCATTGTACTGTTCTGTTTTTGGGAATAAAAATAAAGAATTTGATTTAGTAATTCAATCGCCGCGTTTATTGTCGTGCGACAGGAAACTTGGTGCATAAAACCGGCTTTATAGGTAGATATTTTACTGTATGCATTTTAAAAGGTAATCTGATGAATCAAAATCAGTCATTATAGTTGTATTGAAACCACAAATCAACTTGAATATTCTATTGTTCGCATCGCATTATTCAAATAACATCAACTTCCTGTATAATGCTGCATGTAGAACAAAGTCATTTTGATCCAAGTGAAATTGAACCTTTCAAAATCCTCATGTTGTCAATTCAACAAATCAACACTTTGTATCGATTAACCAACTGCTAGGAAGAAAATTAAAAGATGGTCTCTGTTTCAAGTCGACTGATTTGAATTTGTCTCTCTGTAACGACTAAACGCGTGAACCAAATTCTATGCGAAATTTCGCGTGGGGAAAAATGTTCAAGGAAGCCCCAGCGATGTATGTGCGAGCATTTTTAAAATTCGCTTGCTTTTGTAGAAGAAAAGGAAAGTCACTCTGGCCTTCTTCTATAGGAAATATATGATTTTTAAAATGTGCTTCTCCATCAATTGGAATCAGATTTCAAGATAGCCATCTTATTCATCTGGTTGAACCTTCAATGAATTAAGTTATTCATAAGGATAATAGTTTTGTTTGAGGGAAACAGATCATTTCTGATATTCTAATAAATTAAGGTTGATGAGAAGTGATTACTTAGTAAATAATAATTACACAAATTTACTCAATATTGTTCTATAAATTCATTCATCAGACATGTGAGATCTGATCAGATTAGAGCAATCACCCACATAGCACAGAATATCCTCAGGATATCCCACACTGATCCCCAAATATCCCACAGGGACATGGCATTTTGGGATATCTTTAGGATATCCTCAGGATATTGAAAAAGAAAAATCTCAACATGAACGTTTAAGGTTTACAGTAATGTAGAAAATGACCATACAATCTTAATTTCACCTTGTTAATAAGGAAATTGGTCAAATAAGAATTCAATCATTAAATATTGCATTAATTTGTCATGTGACGGTCATATCCTAGGGACATGCATAGGAAATCTATAACGTATCTTTCATCATTTCAACGGTCATATCCTAGGAATATTCTCAGCATATCCCATTAATATCTCAGCAGTATTGCCAAACTTGAACTTTATATTCCTGCTAGATGTGATTGTAATTATCACAAATACAATTAGTTAATATTATTTAATATATAGAAGAAAAATGAATCAGAGTAAATATAAAACTATTTTATTTAAGAGAATATAGGTGCAGTAACAGTAAGCCAATTAATTTGTTAGTAATGAATTAATTATGTTTGTTAGATTGTCATCTTGAGTGAGTTCGTTAATTTTGTGGGAAAAATCATTTTCTGACTCAGGCGTCAAATCGCTGCTTGCTGATTGTTTTTGGTTTGTTTATTATTTATTATAGATTTTTATCAAGAAAACTTGTAGCCTAATTTGTTGTTCAATCGTCAACGAGACTACAACCGTAACATTTCTAGGTAAGTGCAAACATTACTGTCCTCTACTTTGTTTAATTTTAGCTAGACATGGAATGCAATGTAGATCTCTTGCCCAGATACAATTTAGGCTATGTGTAAGGTTGGAATTTCTAATATTATGCAATTTATGAAGTTGATTGAAACCTACGAAAATTTTCTATGATGATAGCTTATAGGTAAATACTGAGTACAGTAACTATTTTCCTACTCTTATTTATTATTGAATCACCATACCGTACCTAACATGGGTTTGGCCTAGGCTAACTCTTTTGAATTCTGCCAATAAGGTTGATTCACTTCAAGCCTTTCTAAAATCTGGTCATTATTATAAAAGTCTTCTCATAGCAGTATTAATAATTAGCAGTGCAGTGGCCTATATAATAATATTAATAATACGTTCCATGCAGGTACTTAGAGTGAGGGGGGCTTGAGGTGCTTATCTTATCTGAACAGATACAAGCCATGCCACACGGCTTCCATATCACTCCCCCAGTATCAAATTTCCACAGATTAGAACCACTTCAATTTATTAACAATATGGTTTGGTGCTTTAGCCTATCTCATTTATGAGGTAACATTTGAATTTCATAATTTCCAGTTTTAATTTATTTGCAGGTGAAAGAATTCACTAAATGATCTGTGATGTTTTCCATGACGTCAGACTGCTGACAAAGCTTCTCTTTAGAAGTGAAATGCAACCCTCCAGTATCTCTAGTAAAGGTGAGTGAAAAATATATATCTGAAATATGGTGTCGGTTTTGATATTAAATTGTTCACTAAATTACCGTATGTGGCATGAACATGAAACAAAATATATTGTACAATCTTCTGCCAATTACTCTCAATATCCAATCCCTTCACATCCAGCCAATCAATTCGCCTCTACTATTGGGCATGACTTATGATTATTCTTTTGTATGATATGATTTGTGCTTTTATATGATTGTAAAATTGGGATTGTATTATTGCTTGTGTGATTTTGTACTTTGTATGCTTGCGACTTTATGCTTTATATGCTTGTGGTATTTTTGAATGTTGCTAATGCTCCTGTAACTTGATTTTTGTGATATTGATTTTTACATGACCTATTACATTTATATGTTCAATGGCTGAATGGAGTGGCCGTAGCCGAGTGGGTTAAGTGCTGGTTTGCTAGCCCAAAGGTCCCGGGTTCGATCCCAGTTCTGACCGAAAGATTTTACCTCGGGCCACTCCCGTGTTTCGGAGGACACATTAAGCTGTCGGTCCCGGCTGCCTAAAAACAGTCGTTAAGTCACGTCAGAGGCCCTGAACTTATTCAGGTGCGACCTGATAACTCTGACACCAGACCTGAGCCAGCCAGGTCACACGATATTATTATTATTAATGGCTGAATAAAAAATTTGGATTTTGAGCCTTATCTAAATAAGCAATGAAGTTTGCAGTGATAGCTGGTTTGGCGCTAAAGGGAAAAATATTTTTTCAACACTGAGTATTTACTAGAGTCATTCAAATAGCTGAAATTATTACTGGAATGCATGTGGAGAGTGATAAAAATTTGTTACTCTGTTCATAAGTCATCATTACCATTTTTAAATTTTTATAACATTCTATTGTTTCAATAGAACATTTTTATTTTATTTTTTACTATTCTTTTTTATTTTGGCTTTTAGATTGTATGGGTAACAGTTAAAAATGCAACAAACGCTGCGATGGAGATGACCATAAAGAAAGGGCTATCAAAGGCTAAGGAGAGAAAGGATAGAGAAACAAAGTAAGTTGATGCTCTAAATATGTAGTTGATGTTATAGTGATTTTGATCCACCTTGAAAGCTCAGACAAAATATTGAAATATTATAATCCCACTCTATATGGATCACTTCATAATAGCAAACTCACTCTGCTCTTGAATTCACTTAACTCGATCACTTGAACAATAGAGAAAGTTTTAAATGTGGGAAATGTACCGTAACTGTAAATATATGGCTTAAAAGTTATATCAGTAGACTATATCTGGTTCATTGCATCATGCTGATGAATAATTGTGTTTTCTGGATTTTAAATTTAAAATGGGGTTCGCCCTCGCAAGGTGTAGCAAAAGGGCACATTAGGCCAGACACCACATGGACGCTCAATTGTCTTTAAAGTGGTGCGTGCCTTATGAGTGGCGGCGACCGCTGTTCAACGGATTTTCAACACATCAGCATGGTCATCTGCGCACACAAGTAGTTTTGTGGAGAATTGTTCAAGTGCTTACATAATTATGTTTGGTTCCGGGTACTTAGCTGTTTATCTATATAATTATATAAAATTGAATGTCTGTCTGTATGTATGTATGTTCCCTATAGACTTGAAAACTACTTGACAGATCGGCATGAAACTTTGGGAATATGTTGTGTGAATATTGGGGATGGTTTCTGACCATAAATTTTAATAGGAGAGCTAATACTTATTATTAATTAATCCATTTTATAGACCTAACCTACTGAACTTGCCGGCCAAACAGCTTAAATGAACAGCTGATAGAAGTAAACAGTTTTTAATCATATGGCAGGCCCCTTAGCGGCGTTATTTACGCTGTCTTTGAACAGCAAAAGACTTTGCACTTTGCATTGTAGGCTACCGTTCAGTCAGAGCCTTGCAGTATGTAGGAAACATACAATTATGCCGGGTTGATGATATCTGTTAACCAATGCAGCTAGAAATTTGAAATGCAGCCTCAGCGGGAGGTGGCGAATAATAAAATCAAGGAGAATTTTTTTGAGAACGCAGCAACGCGTGTCGGGCCAGCTATTATTGAATACAATAGCTTTTTTGATTGTATTTATATAATATAAAAAATATTCATTTCCATAAATAATTGTTTTTAAATGTTTTCAATTAGACCTGGATAATATCAGCATAAAGTCATATTTATTAAACCTGTTCCAGAGGACTGCGCATGCAAAAAACACTGTTGTCAGTAAACATTTTCTAAACTCAAATTTTCCATGTTGATCTTTGATTCCTTAAAAACAATGACCAGCTGTTATTTGCATTTTGATAGTGACCTGACAATATATACTCAGTAATTCAATATGAATTATTCATTCATATATAATTCTATAGTATAACATATTAATTTTATAATCGTTTTTTTAATATTTTTTGTAATGTGATGGTAATGAGATTTCTGCAAAACGTAAATCATATTACATGCCAGCATTTATGACAATAATGCTTCATTGCAGTATCCGGATTCTGAGCAACTTGTTCAGAAGATTTTTTAGATCACTTTTATTAGCAACAGTGTTCTGTGCATGCGCATGTCTCTGGAACTGGCTTGGTAGATATTATTGTTTTCAAATTTGTATATGATTTCTATTAATTAAAACAGACCTTTGTTAACACTGCACTATTATGATAGTTATTTACATATGTTAACAAATTTTAAAGTGTCAATGTTAATAGGCAGTTACATTATTGTTTTTCAATCTATTATTATTTTTCCAGAAAACAAATGGCCTGCGACCGAGGATATTTGGGGATGATGGGTGCAACAGAAGCGCCCATTACGGATGATGATCAATTATTTTTTATTAATATATATTTTTTATTCTAGAGGAAAAATAAATTTTAATTTTCTATAAATTTTATTAAATGAATAATTTTTCTGGAAGATTTGAAACAAATTATTGCAATAAATTATTTTTGTAAATCAAGACACAAAAGTTTCATTTATTCACTTAATTCGGTTTTCTACATAAAATGTTGTATGATTTCAGTAACATTATTATAAAGTTATAATCAACTTCACTAGATAAATCATTAATCTGTGGCTTGCACCTGCATATATGCTGCATTCTTGGATTTCCTATCACCTTTATTAACACTATATATATTAAATAACTTCAAACTCTGATTAAAGTTCTTGAAACGTGTCCTATATCCCTTGGATATTCTAGAAGTGTATTGCTAGAATATCCTGATGGAGTGCTCACATGATTTTCTTAGGTCATCCTTGGGATATGATAGAATATACTTAAAGGGATATCACTAGTATATCCTGGAGGTGTGACCAGATGATATCCTCAGGACAACCTTGGCATATCCCAGGATATCCTCGAGAGATATCCCCAGAATATCCTAGAGTGATTTCCCCAGAATATCCTAGAGAGATATCTCCAGAATATCCTAGACAGATATCCCCAGAATATCCTAGATAGATTTCCCCAGAATATCCTAGAGAGATATCCCCAGAATATCCTAGAGAGATATCCCCAGGATAGGGATATTGGCGGACATTCACATGTGCTAGGGACATCCTGAGGATATTCATATCCCACAACGGGATCTCCTCAGGATATTCCTGTCATCCCTATGGGACATTCTCAGGATATGCCAGGGATATTCTTGTGCTGTGTGGGCAGTTGTCTGGAAAATAGAAACGCAGCCTTGGTGATGAGATACAGAGATTTTTGTTGGAAAAAGACATGACTATAAATGAAATGACTAAAGACAATAGACTACGCAAATTGAATCAAGGGTTAGGTCCGTAATTAAGTAAAATGTGCTTGTTTGCAAATTGTAAGTAAAATTGTTTGATTTTGCGAGTACTCTGTGCAAGAACCTTTATTCTTGGGCTTGCGGTCTACTGTTCACAGAACTACTAGTTATATAGGATTTATAGAATATCTGGGTTTGTGTTTCTTAACAATTGAACATTATTAATTTTCAATGAAAAAACCTACTTATTGAAAAGTATCAAAAACAGTGATCTAGTGGGAAAAGCGTTCCTGCTTTATTCACAAATCCGTTTTGGATTCCATTTCGGCTACTCAAGTAATAGCTTTTACGCTTCTATCAAACATGATAACATTTCATAATCTACGGTCATACTTTAATCCAATGTAGAATCATTTGAATATAAATAAATTCAACAAGTTCAAAATTGCTTGAAATCATCCCATTATGAATTTAGATAAAACATAATACTTAGATGATAAATATATCTATACCTCATCTGAGCTGTATCATTCGAATATCAATAAATTCAACAAGTTTGAAACTGCTTGAAATAATTCCATTATAAATTGAGAAATTGATTTGAACAATTGGAAAATTATGATACCGTACCATTCATTAAAAAGTAAGTGGGTTTATATGTAAATTTGGATCAATACCAATCAGTGATAATTAGCCATGGCTCATGTATGAGAAATAATAGACCTACCATGAAACTATTTCCATTTTTTTATTAATTTTGTTGATGATGTGACAGGTGTCCATTATGATTACAAAATCTTAATATGCTACAACCATATTTATTTATGACTATTATAGGCTATATCTGGCTATTACGACATTATCGATCTTGATGGAATAAAGCAGAATAATAGTCAGAACTGAGGGGTCTCTAAGTATAAATTAATAGAAAATCTTTCAAGAGTTGGATTTTTGTGACAACTCCTAGTGGTATTTATTGTGGCACTTAATTGTTATTTTTACCAATTATTTTTCATGAATTTACATTATTTGAAAGGAATAATTTTTTGTTGCGATAATTCCTATGGGATAATACCTAACCTACCTCACATCTTGGATTTGCAGGCTGTGAAAGTAATATAGAAGCTTACTCTCAAATAAGCAAGAAAACTAAGGGCATCCTTTTCTACAGTGTTCCTCACAGGGGATCCCCTTTGGCAAACCTGAATCTTCCTCTACTCAGGCAATCAATTGAACTCACAGAAGTGCAAAAAGGTAACAACTAACTTTGTTTTTAGAACTACTCATTATTTGAACGATTGATTGTGAAAATCAAATTCATCAAATGTATACAAACCTGAATCAATGTTAAATTAGGTGTATTTTATTTGTAAAATTGGATGTCTGATTAATAAAATGTTAATCAGATGAACGATAACTAAAAACCTTAGAATTAGTGAGAATATGGGTTTATTGACTTTTTACAAATTACTCAACGATCAGTTCAATCACAAATTAAAAATTAATTTTCTTTCCTAGTGATAATTATGAATATTAGAATTCTTTCCTTAATGTCTTTAATAAATTTGCTCCTTTGTCCTTACTTCAGTCAAAATGTACTACTATTTTTTCAAGCTTGAAACTCCATAATAATAAATTTCGCATTTAAAAAAAAGGAGAAGAGAATGATTCAAATGTTTATCAAGATATCTTGCAATTCACAGCAAATAAGACTGTAGAGTAATAAACTTTGTCTATGAATTACTTTATTCATTAGAAGTTCGTAGTTGGTCGTGTATGCTAAATTGACTGTGAACCTACAAATTCAATAGAGGCTAATTATTCAAAGATTTTCAATTTTATTTGTTTCTTTCATTTCAATTTGAGAATGCTAAAAACATCTAATGATGAACAATTTATCATTTGATTCGAATAAAAAATCTCTTCCCTATCGAATCGAGCTAAGTATATAATTAAAATCGGTACAGTATGAGCAGTACTGTGGATAATAGTCTACTAAAAAGAAACAAGTACAAAATCAACTACGGTATCAAATAAAACAAATGTGCTACATTTGTTTTGATTGCAGATTCAAATGAAGTTCTCGAATTGCATAAGAAGTTTCACTCGCTATTGCAGCAGAATCAGATAAAAGTCGAAGTTAGGAGTTTCATTGAGACAACGCTTACTCTGATGTCATTGTTCTATGTGCGAATAGTGTCTGTGGAATCGGCTGGTAAGGAATTTGTTTCCAAATAAATTGTCAATTTATTTCGTTCATATTGGCTGTTTCTTATTCCATTAGAGTATCGTTTGAAAAAGCTGCTTAGAGCAGTTTAAGCCAATATGAATTTAAGCTGAACGAGCTGCGATAGTAGCATATCGCTCTATATTTATAAGCCAATAAATTAATCTATTAATAACTGACATTGACGTAGCCTTCCTCATCCGAAAAAGTTCATTGAATAAAGACTGGTGTCTGTAAGAGCGGAGCCAATTTCAACAATCTTATGGATTGAATAGAAAAACTTGTGTATTCCCTCTTGCTTTGCATTCTCCCTATCTCAACGTTCTACCTCCTGGTTTATTTAACATGCCAGTCTTTATTCTATGAACTTTTTTCACATGATGTTTATCAATGTTCCAGATATCAATTAACAAGAATGTGTGTAGCCTAATTTTGGAATAATGAATGAAAGTAAACCACTTTTATTAATTATTATTATTTTATTGTACAAGAGAGAGAATATTTCAAATATGTGCGTGACAAATATCAATCTTGGCTTGTGTATCCATTCGCTCGGTAGTACAGTTATGTGAATTGTTGAACGTCCATTGCAACCTTATTAGGTACCGTAGTATTGAAAGAAAATTGAAAAATAAATTGGAAAATGTATTTCTTTGAGGATAAAGCCTACATAGGTCTAAGACCTGTGCGTGGGTAATGAGTTGGATGATGGTGATTGATAAGCTGCACCTATAGTTTTAGGTGGGTTCCGAACCACCGGGATGTGATTTTAGAGCAGAGATTATTCAATACGTAGGTGAAAACGTCATGTTCATTATAAACATAATCTAAGCAACCAGTGACTCAGTGAATGCTTCCCAAGATTCACTATCAGCCTACAGTGAAAATTATCTCCACACAATTATAATTTACAATTAACAATATAGTAGCCAAAAATAGGCCCCATAGTAGTGACCAAAAGATTTTATTAATCTTTCTACAACAAATTTGAAAAAGCGTTTCAACATTTAAAGTATTTTGAGCGTTTTTTTTTTTTTTTTTTTGTAAAATATACAGCTGAAAGGTACGTTTAATTATTTAATAAAATTTGGAATTTTATATGTAAATTATATGTCCTTTTTTCTAGATGCAGAGATAGGTGACCTCTATGGAGTTCCAACAGATCATAGAAACATATGCAAACCTAGAAGCAGGTGAACATTATTTTTAAGATATCCATCATTTATTATGTAGGAATCACGTGTTTTATGCTCATAAAAATTATTCAACTATTATATCTCTGCTCAACCCTCAATCTCATATCAACCTCTTCAGCTCATTTCATTCATTGGAATTATTATTTGAAATCCCAACATTACCAACCAGCATTTCATTCTACACTCAACCAATTATTATACTTGGAAGATAGAACTTTCCCACAACTGGCCTTAAAGAATTAGTTTACGTGCTGAAAATAAATCATATAACAGCCGAGGAGCGAGCAGTAATGTACTTTACGCATGGCAAGTGTAAAGTAATTAGTTTTGCAACCTTCCATTTACGATTATCATCAAAATTGACTAATCTGACGTCCAAAGTGTCATATTTAGGGAAAAATTATATAGTTTTAATAAAAAATAACTATCTTTTGGCAATTATTTGAAAAAATATTTTTTGGAATGAGATCTTTTTATTGATCGGAGGAGGATGCATTGAAAACGGGACTGAAAAGCGACCGCTAGCCAACTGCTAGGGTTCATCGAATTTACTACCACAATATTCTGGATATAAGCTTGAATTATTGTGTGGTTGACAAGACTGGCACTTGCCAGCTGATAGTTGAATTTTTCATAACCTCAACTATGCTGCATTGTTTGGAAATAGTAATTTCACACAATTATTGCATTGAAATCCAAAACTGCTGTTGTACGAAAACTTTTGTAATTCGAGTGTAAAGCTTCTTTATTACTCTTTACTCTTTAATTACTGCACTCCACTACATGTCGTGCAGTGTCGGCTTAGCTTGAGTGATAAAACCGCGCTGTACGGTCTGAATGCATAAATAACTATTCCTTGTAAGTAATCCTTGAAGGTATATTACAATAATGCCTTTTGGTCTGCTCCAGCAAAACGAAATGTTAATGGTATGTATGAAAGCTGTACATAGTGTAGTGTGAAGATAAAACTATGCAAACATAAATATGAGAGTTCTTTAGGAAAAAAGAGAATAGAATGCCAATTGCATATCATGTTGAAAGTAGTCTAATATTTTTTCACTCTAATAATATGAATTTTCTGTCTGTTACAGAGAGTGTTTCCTTTATAAGGAATTGATTGACCTAATTGATTCAGTTTGCGCTAAAAACAGTACGTGACGTTGGTCTCTATAACCAGAGATCTTGACTCTGCTTTGGAGCAACATCTATTGAGCTCTAATCTCTACTCTTATTTGTACTCATACGTGATAAAATGAGTGAAACTTGTAAGGAACAGAGATAGAGGAAGAAAGTGTCTCATATGAGAATGTGATTATACTATTCCAGAAGTAAAAACCACTTCCTTGTTGCATATCATCATCAAATTGGTGTGTTCTTTGTCTATTATTTATTTTGTGACTCAGATTTATTGTGTCTAGTCCCTCAGGGACCACTGTTAGTTAGTGATTGATCCAATTAATAAAATGTACAGTTCTAGTTCAGGGATCAACTTTCTACAGTTCTAGGGAATTCAATAGTTTGTTATTGTTTTTGTATGATTGAAAGTTTATAACTATCAAAGACCAAGTCTTGTTTTTTGTTGAAAATGTAGTAGATAGAGATTTTAGTCGTAGTTTCAAACCAAAGTAGTTGTTTCTATTGATAGTAAATTATTTGAATGTGTTTGTTCGTAGAAGTAGAAGTGTTGAATAAAACACTTGAAGAGACTTTACTAGTCAAAAAGTTAATGAATCTTTTGTGCCAAATTTTGATGGAAATAACTAAAATAGTAATTATAATGTATTTAATTTTATAAGTGAACTTTTTAATGTTTTTGAAAACTTTATCTTGTAGAAAACCTATTTATAGTTTGTGGATGAAATAGATTTACACTATTTCAAGTATAAAAATCTGAACCAAATTGTGTATGTTCAATTACATGAAGTTCAAGTCGTAAACTCTGTCATTTGTACCAATATCTATCGAACGTTTCAGTTATTCAGTTACCAAATTAACTTGAATTTGTTCCATTAAAACAATATTTTTATGAAGTTTCCTAAAGAGTATTTGAACTTGCTCATGTATGTAACATGAAAGTGATTGATTAGTGATATTAAATTTTACTAGAAATGATCGTTATATTTTTTTAAGAAATGAATTATGGCATTCAGAAAACATGGTATCACTGTGTTATGGCAAAATACTGTCATGAATGAACGTTTTTATTAACATGAGTTCTCAATACGACTCATTACAACATATTAGCATTGCTATTCATGTAAAATGTAAATTGTTCTCTTCCAATATTGTAGAATAAAAAGTATTAATATTTTGTAATAGAATTTATTTAGTTATCCTGAAACCTTACTCATTCTGAACAATATTATATATACGATAAGTACTTTTGAAACTCAAATCAGTTAATTTTAGGTAGCACAGCTTATACATAGTATCACAGTATACAAAAGAGTGCCTCAGTTTACGAATAGAAATAGAAGAACTCAATTACATTGATGAAATGAAGGTTCCTGCCTCTTCTAGAATGAAAGAGGGATATTTTTCAAGGTCTGATCAGCCAATAAATTAAACAAACCAGCACTAGCTTTTATAATAAATTGTATCATAATTCTTGAACATTCCAGCTATCTCTCAACATGTCGCTATTTCAATTTAGAAAATTGGAAGTTAAATTCAGATTGAGGAATGCAATGTATTCTAAATTTATTAATAAATCAGTATTGTAATCAATTCATGATTAAACTTGTATAAGAGGCAGAAAAAGGAGCGACAGTTGACAGGAACCTAAGAAACAATACGCAAAGAAGCTCATGCTATAACTAATAAATTCTATTATTATTATTAGAAAATTTTATTATTATTGTGAAACATACCAGTAACTGAAACCATCTTCATAATAGAGAACATACTCAAAGCACAGAACAACCCACCTGAACACACAAAAGAACTAATAGAGACATTGGAAATCACAAAACTAAATCACCCACAATAACATGTATTACACCCAACCAGAAGGACTACCAATGGGATCTCCAATCTCCAGCATCCTAGCAGAAATATTTTACAGCACAGAGAATACTAAAATAATAAAAAAGAAAATAATCAAGCAAAATAATTTACTGGCACCGCTACGTTGATGACATTATTGTACTGCACAATGGAAACCAAAGACTGTGAACAACACTTAACACAACTGAACAAACCCATAGAAACCTACAATTCACAGCAGAATATGATATAGACTACACCTTAGGCCGGCAATAGATGGACTGCTTCAAGCAGTCGTAAGTGACTGCAAAAGTGCAGTCGATTTGCAGTCAGCCCAACTGCTTGTGGACTGCTTCAAGCAGTCGGTGACTGCCTTGTTGAATAGGCGGAGTAGAGTTGAGACTGCGGAGAGCCTTCCATAAAGACAATAAATTATTTAAAAAATTACTGAGAATAATTTTCTAGAAATGATTGGAGCACAAATTAATTGAAGAAAGACACATTTGATCAAATTTCTGAATATGGTTAAAAACAAATTTAATAATAGTTTGAAAAATTGTTAAATGGATAGAATGAGAAATGGATCCTCAAAAAATAAATTATAATTAATATAATATAAGAATACATTATTCACGTCATACAAAGATGGCCACTTGACATGAAAAATTGACTGCAAGTCGTTAAATTTACAATTTTAAGTTATTACTAGAAATATTGAATAACGATATTTTTATGAAAAGAACTTTGCTCGTTTAAGATTTAGTTTATCCCCTAATTTCGAGTAATGTGAAGCTCTAGGAGTTATTTAAAGTGAATCTGTCACTTACAATAAATACTTCAAGATATTGAATCATCCTGTGTAGGACTAAAATATATTTTTGGGTCCGTCCAGCGATTTCACGGAAATCATTATTAAAAAAGAGTGCAGTACCGTACTTAAGGCTCTGGCACTATCTTTTCATAAAAATATCGTTATTCAATATTTCTAGTAATAACTTAAAATTGTAAATTTAACGACTTGCAGTCAATTTTTATAGGTGGATAAATAATAATTGTACTCACACTTTGCCGAACGTTTTCGAGTTATGGAAACTCATATTCAAGGCATCCTAGGTCGGCGATATTGGTTTGTTGGTTTGATGCTCAATGAATTAATGTTAAACACACATACTTTTTGACCACATTATACAAAAACCACAATTCTTCTAACCAACATCGCCGATCTAGAATGCCTTGAAGATGAGTTTCCATAACTCAAAAGCGTTTGGCCAAGTGTGAGTACAATTATTATTTATTCACCTGTAAAAACTGATTGTAAGTCATTAAATTTACAATAAAAAGTTTATATTAACAACGCAGATCGTTATGGAACAAGAAATCCAAGAATTTAATTCTAGTACTTAGGCTGATTATTACTATTTGTTCTATGAAATGATCAAGTCAAGAAATATTATTATTTTATTAATTTATAATTATTCGCGGTGTAATTAATAACCCTGTGATTTTATATACTGTGATGTTACTATTTCTTGTATTTTTTCATGTCAAGTGGCCATCTTTGTATGACGTGAATAATGTATTCTTATATTATATTAATTATAATTTATTTTTTGAGGATCCATTTCTCATTCTATCCATTTAACAATTTTTCAAACTATTATTAAATTTGTTTTTAACCATATTCAGAAATTTGATCAAATGTGTCTTTCTTCAATTAATTTGTGCTCCAATCATTTCTAGAAAATTATTCTCAGTAATTTTTTAAATAATTTATTGTCTTTATGGAAGGCTCTCCGCAGTCTCAACTCTACTCCGCCTATTCAACAAGGCAGTCACCGACTGCTTGAAGCAGTCCACAAGCAGTTGGGCTGACTGCAAATCGACTGCACTTTTGCAGTCACTTACGACTGCTTGAAGCAGTCCGTCTATTGCCGGCCTTAAACTTCTTAGACCTCGCTAGATAACTAAACTAAATAACACGCACAAATTCAAAATCTATAGGAAACCAACTCTCACTCATTCACAACTCATCCAAACATCCACATCAGCACAAAATGCTGCTTTTAACTCCATGGTTCATAAACTCTTAAATGTTCCACTATCACACACTGACCTCCAAGAAGAAATTAATACTATCAAATACTGAACACAGCAAAACGGATACAACGCAAATCTAATAGATTAGAATCCTAAATAAAAGTCCAAAACCTGCAAACCAAAACAGATTTGTCACACATATTTCAACAAAACATCACACAAAGTAGCACACATCTTTCAAAAATCCGGATTTACCACAGCATTCAAAACAACCTGAAACACCAGCGCCAACAAAAACATCTCACCTAACAAACAGCACATTTCACAAATTCGACAAACCAGGAATATAGGAGCTCAAATGCAACACATGCTCCAAGTACTACATAGGACAAACAGGCAGATCGTTCAACACAAGATACAAAGAACACATCAAAGCACTACATTCCAGCACTGACTCAACATTTGCAGATCACTTAATCAACACTGGGCTCTCACACAATAACATCCAAACTGACTTGGACATTTTACACATATTTAAAAAAAGCCACAAACTACACTGGAACAATATGAAATATTCAAACACCATAAACAAGACATAACCAACTTACTCAATGACCAAACACAGTGCAAATCAAACTCAATTTTAATTCTATAATGGCCGCTCATCCTAACCTCAACAAAACATTACCCCTGGCTGATAAAGCTCCTCTTTAGAAGTGAAATGCATCCCTCCAGCAACTCCAGTAACAGTGAGTGAGAATCATATATTTAATAGAAATACAGTTTCAGTTTTGATATTAGATTGTTCATATTTTTATTTTTCAATCTTTTAAGAAGTAGATCACTGCAGTCTTGTCCATGGTGATGTCAAGAGGATTTGTCAAGTGAATGTCCAGTGTTGATTAAGTGATCTGCAAATGTTGTGTCAGTGCTGGAATGTAGTGCTTTGATGTGTTCTTATATTTTGGTACACATTCTGAAGAGTAGCGACTATGTCTATATGCCTATTAGACATAGACTATATGCTTAAGCTAAATTGATTGTGCGGAGTCTAATGTTAAGACAACCATCACCAAAAAACTTAAAATTGCTTTCAAAAAAGACCTAAAAATCCAAATTTTTCTGGGGTGAGGCCCCCGGAGTATCTACTATGAATAAAGTGTAGTTTGTCAACTGTAATTTGATCGAAGAGAGGGGGAGGGTTGTGACAAATTGAAGTACTGCCCCGGGTGCCACAAGAGTGCTACGCCACGTTGTATGACCATTTATAATAGAAAATCCGTCATTTTCTGTGTACAGTACAGGGAGAGCCTATACTGCTTTTCCAAGTGCAATTACAAATAATGAGTTGAATTGATAAGTTACATTTATGCCCAGTTTCTCAGTCTTTCAGTAAATCATTCAAAAGTTACTGATTAAATAGCGGCCCTAAAGCTTGTCTCACACATACCCGGCAGTCGGGTAACTGGTGCTGTTTACCCAGCTGTGTAAACATCACACTTACCCGATTTTTGAAATTATGCAATACAATTATTCCAGGTAAACGACACCAGTTACTGTACCTGACTGACGGGTATGTGAAACAAGTCTTAGGGCCGCTATTTAGTCAATAGTTACTGAATTATTTACTGAATGAATTTGAGCCAGTCCAAACATGGCGGGTCCATAGGTGGTGAATAATGGAACGGTCTTTCATTAAATGTATTAAATTTTTCATGGCGAATAAATAAATAAATAGGCTGGTGGGTCCATAAGTGGTGGATAAGGTTGTAGGGCTTTTGCGACCAACTCAAAAAGGAGGACTTTTGCGACTAACTCTTGTGATTCCACCTGGTAGGAACATAAGCCCGCCCTTTTTACAAGGTCCCTCAGTCAGGTAGTTGAAAACTCGTGAGGGTGGACTCTTGCGACCATGGACTTATGCAACTAAAAGAGTTCTGACAGAAGGGACGATTTATCTGAATAATGAACTATATTAAATATATAGTCTATAAATATTATAAACGACGATTTCCAACTGATGAAGTATTAGTAAATTCAATTGTAAATGCGTCTTTACATAACTTATTTAACAATTATATATTTTACTGTGTAAAATGGAACAATCAGTGATAAAATCACTGACCTAACCTAACCTGCCTAATAAATGAATTTTGATTCTGGGAATAGCTTCTATTGAATGTCCATGGTCGTAAGAGTCTGCCCACCGATTCTAGCTGCCAAGGACCCTGACCCTTCTGTCAGAACTCTTTTAGTCGCAAAAGTCCGTGGTCGCAAAGGCCCGGTCACCGGTGGATAATGGAAATGGTCTTTCATTAAATAGGCTAGGGGAATTCCCCTCCGAAAAGACATTTTAATTCGGGGACTTTTGGCAAAATACTCCCCTAGTAGTGGTCTTTTACATCTGGGAGAGCTTCAGCTTTTCACTCTAGGACAAGATATATATATTTCCAATAACAAAAAATATTACAAAAGAAGGCATAAAATTAATTTAATCTTTAATTAAACATATTGTATGTGATTTAAATCGATCAAATAAACAACCAACGATATAAAAAAGATTTGAGGAAACCAACCCATGTCTTATTATTACTTGCGACATCAGGTATTTTTAGACCTTTTGTTGACTGGGCTAATAAAAATACAGATAGGCCTATTTGAAACAGCACTTTTAATTGATTTGATAAAGAACTGTTAAAACGTAAAAAAGCGAAGATTTATGTAAGCGTTTTCCTGCCAATATAATTTTCTTTTTATGCTTCTGCGCTCAAGGGCGGATTAAAGGGGGGGCGGAGGGGGCGACCGCCCCCCCCCGAGGGCTTGCACATTTAAAAAAATTAAAAAGGGTAACACTTGTGACATGCACACGGTTAAATTTTAATTGTCCCGCCACAGACGAAATACCTCCAACTTGTCTTACCACTCCGCCTCCGCAGGCCGGAAATTAACAAATGTAATACTTATTTTGCCTTATTTTCTATATTACCTTTACTTTATCTTTAACTGTTGACATAATTTTAATTCAATGACGAATTAACAAATGACAGAGAATGAAGGAAATCTTATATCAAGTGAAATTAGTTTGAATAAGATTAATCTTTTATAGAATAGGTAGGGGCATATAAATCTCTGTTTGTTTTTGACCTAATATATATTTATTGTAGTACTGGTATTATGAAACATGAAAGAATGTTGAGATTAATTAAAATATATATATAGGTCTAAAAATCATCACGATCACGAATAAATTGCTTAGACTCTGTTCATTTCTCTGTAAATTTTGATAAAAATTAAGCTAGCAAAGCAATTTTTGTTCAAGACATATTGTATTGTATAAAAAAATTTGTATTCCTAATTCCACATGAATATACAGAAATAAACTACTCTAGCTAGGGGAAATTTGATTGTTCTTAAACACGAAAAAATTATATTTCTACTACATTTTAAGTGCTAGAATGGTGTAAAATGCGGTTAAAGGCTACTAAATTTCCAAAAATTTCATTCCATACCCCCTCACCCCTCCCCCCCCCCCCAACCAACGGGTATTTTTGGGGTATGTCGCTCCCTCCCATAAAATTCATTAATCCGCCACTGTCTGCGCTTGAACCTGGAAGGGAATCTAATTTCAAAGTTCCACGTTCCAGACTTCAGCAGGTAGATTGCGCTGGGCTAGGTGCGAAGTTGTGAACTCGCAAACACGAACGCAGTTTACCATCGGAATTGGATCTGTCGTGTAAACTAACCTCAATTTCATCTGCCAGGTAAGTTCATATTTTCTTATTTACTGAGCTTATTCCTGTTTTGTGTTGTCTTCATTCTAATATTTTCTCTCATAAATTAATCGTCGTAACCTAAAATATTATTTTAATGCTTTAACATTCGTCATAATATTCAGTAAACTTGTCCTTGCCGGTTACCGTATTTTTGTTCTGACCTTAAACAAATAATATTACGATATGAATTGCGGATATACACCATTCACTTCCTTCTTAATTTATCATGACTCATAACATTGTACTCTGTACAGTACGTTTCATTTTCTTATAAGGTGCCTACCGTACATTCAGTAACTTCGAAATCGCTACCGTTGAAAGTCCATTTAAGATTTTGGAGAAGAATAAAGCTGCGTTTACATTAGCAACAAAACATTGTTTAAGGAACGATAAACAACTTTTTGTGTCAAGTTGTCTTCATTCTAATATTTTCTCTCATAATAATAATCTTCATAAGAAATCCAAGAACAATAATTGTTCCTCAACAATGTTTTTGGAACTTACTTATTACTTATTACTTCTGTTGTCTTCGCCGCAGTCCGATGACTGGGGAATCGTCCTGTTTCCCCGTCAGTGGGGTTCACGTCAAGGTGGTGTAGCCATCCTGAGCATCTAGTAGCCATCTAGATAGAGCATCTCTATCTAAGGTGTGTGAATGTGTGCTCCTCAACAAACTCTGCGATGCTGTAGTATGGCCTGTCCATTAAATATTGCTTCAGACCTCTTATGAATGAGTTGCTGTTTACAGTGGATTTTATGTGGCTGGGAAGAATGTTAAAGAGGTATGCTCCTGAATAGGCTGGAGAGTCACTGTATTTCTTCAATCTATGTTGCGGGAGGTTGATGTCATTACTATTTCTTGTTCTGTAGTTGTGTTGTTCTCGTCTTAAGGCCGGGTTTGAGTTTATTACCAGGATGATGGATTCCAGGATGTATATTGAGATCACTGTGAGGATATTTGTCTGCTTAAAGAGGGTTTTACAGTGTTCTATGAAGTTTGTTCTTAATATGGTTCTAACTGCCCTCTTTTGTATTATCAATACTCTCTCAAGATTTCCCTGTGCTGAGGATCCCCAGGCGGCGATGCCGTATCTTATATGCGACACAAACAGTGAGTGGTATGCGATCAGCGCGATCTTCTCATCAGCAATATTTCTAATCCTATGGATGACATAAACGGCCGATGAGAGTTTCTTGCATAGATACTCAGTATGCTGTCTCCAGGACAAATGATTGTCTATAATCACACCAAGGAATTTTGTGCTTTCCACTGTTTTTATGGCACTATTCAGGTGATTGTCTTGTGCCTGGTTTATTGGAGTGAAATTAATATGCACTGTCTTTTCATTATTTATGGCCAATTTCATTTTATTGCATATTAAGGTGGCTTGAGCAAGAGTTGATTCGACTATGTTGTTTTTGTTTTCTTTTCTGTTTGTGGGGAGTAGTATGGTTGTGTCGTCTGTGAACAGGATGCACTTCTGATTCTCTTGCAGTTCATCAGGGAAATCGTTTATGTAGACAAGAAAAAGCAGCGGTCCCAGGATTGACCCTTGTGGTACTCCCCTTGTGACTTGTCGGAGTGTTGACTTGTAGGTGGTTATTGTGTTTCGCCCATAGAAGTCTAGCTCAACATATTGTTTTTGATTTAGGAGGTAGTCCTCTATCCACATAAGTGCTCTGCCTTGTATTTTCATTTTTTTTAGTTTCCTCTTGAGTATGTTCCAATCAAGGGTATCAAATGCTTTATGGAGATCGATAAACAGTCCAGAGGCTGATTTCTTGTCCTCCCATATCTTACATATTTCATTGCAGAGTCCAGAGATTGCTGTAGTTGTACTGTGATTTTTTCGGAATCCATGCTGACTCACAGACAACAACTTATTATTTTCCAAATGTGTGATCAATTGATTGAATGCTGCCCGTTCTATTATCTTGGATGTAATGGGAAGATTTGCTATTGGTCTGTAGTTCTTTGGGTCAGTCTGGTCACCTGTTTTATATTTTGGATATATTTTTGCAATTTTCAGACTGTGGAAAAGCTGCTTGTTCAAATGATGCATTTACAATGTGCAGTAGTGGTTCTTTTAGTTCATCCTCACAGTGTTTTAGAATTTTTCCTGTAATATCGTCATGACCTGCAGAGTTGTTTGGTTTTAGTCTTCCTAGGATCTGGCTTAGTCCCATGTCAGTAATAGCTTCAAAGTGGTTGAAAGTTAGAGCATTTTCTGGTTCTTCCAGATATTCTTGAGTATCATCATAGCCACTCAATTCCATCATTGGCTGCGTGAAGCCCGCATTTAGAGTGGTTGCTAATTTGATAGGGATCTGTGATTTTTTTGTCTTGCACAGTTAAGTAGAGGTTCTCCTTTTTAATATTTTTGAATTTGTTTCTTTTGTCGTTTATTGTTCTCCACAAGACTTTAGTTTTATTTTCTGCTTGTTGAATTTTCGTTTTTAATTGTAGTTGTCTTTTATTTTTGATATCCAGGTCATAGGCTTTTTTTATTTTCAAATATTGTTCTTTGTCCTCTATCCGGTCTGTAAGCATATATTTAGCATATGCTTGTTGTGTAGCATTCTTTAGTGTTGTGGTTTCTTTATCCCAGAAAATATTATATTCTGTCATTTTAATCTTCTTAGATTCTCTTGACGTACGTGAAGCTGGCCCCACCTCATTGAGCACAAGACTTGAAACCTATACCAACATTTTGTGCATATTTTCAGAATATACAAAGGAAATATTTTGTACTCAACTGGAAGTATGACTTTTAAGCAATTCCTTTTTGGCGGGCCAGCTTCACGCTCAGCCCGCCACCATAAGCAATTAGATTTTAAACAGTGTCAATACTTAGTGCATAATTTGTGCTTTCAGAATATAACACTTTCATATTTTGTGCTTATCAAATAAACGCTGAAAAAAATAAATAGCTCAACTTTTTTGGCGGGCCAGCTTCACGCTCAGCCCGCCACCACTGACGATTTAATTTTGAAAAGTGTCAATATATAGCGCATAATTTGTGCTTTCAGAATATACCACTTTTGTATTTTGTGCTTGTCAATTGAGCTAATGAAAAAAATAAATAGCGCTGAGGGCTAAGCGTGAAGCTGGCCCGCCACCACTGACGATTTAAATTAAAACTGTGTCAATATATAGGGCATAATTTGTGCTTTCAGAATATACCACTTTTGTATTTTGTGCTCATCTAAAAAGTTGCAAAAAAATTAACTAGTTTCAAATTTTTGCGGGCTACCTTCATGCTTAGCTACCAATTTCGGAGGACACGTTAAGCCATCGGTCCTGGCCATTGAAAACTCTGACACCAGACCTGAACCAGCCAGGGGCCTATTCAATAACAAAGTACAAATTACAAATACAAACTACAAGTAAAACTCCCATAAGGTTTTGCAAGAAGGTACAAAATACAACTAATACTATTAGTTTGTACTTTGTTATGGAATGGGCCCCAGGTCATACAATATTTAATTTATTTATCATAAACTGCTGTCATATCAATTGTCTTGCAATATTCTATAAAGTATTTATTTCGTTATTCGTTAAAATTAATTTTTTATGAAATTTAATAAAAAATTATGTTCTGTGTTACACTTTATAAAGTGAATAAAGAGAGTACTGAATCTTGAAGTTAGATCAGATCCAATATTAGAACCAAATATTTCACTTTGTGATGCCGATTAGCAGATTAGCAGTCTAGCAAAGTCCAACCAACATTATTTTGCCATACAGCCGCCATCAATTTTATCCCAGTACCGTAAATATATTTTATATTTCATTTAGTTTCTGTTTGAGAATAACTTAATTAACAATAATTGTTATAACATATAATAATTATTAATGATTGCTATTTTATTCTTTAATTTTACTTTAAAAATATTGCGGGCTGACACATTTCAATGGGTTTCAACAAAAAGACGTATGTCGGGTAGTATTATTATATAGTATTATAGTGTTATTATAGTGTACTATTATAGTGTTATTATATTATTATTATAATTTTCAACATTCCATCATATCTTATGAGAAACATATTTTCAATTATTCTTCATACTTTCTTCCTTCAATGACATTTTGAGTTATTCCACATGAAAAAAAAAACAAAACTCAATGTTGTCACAACGAAATTTATTATAAATAACCAGATACTCCATCTGACGTTGAACTCACAGTAAAAGAACAGAGTAGCTTCATTATTATAGTCTACACAGAAGATACTAATGACTGACAAAATAGGAGCCTCTAATATTGAACTGGTTAATATGGTTTGATGCATTCCTGAAACGGAATGAATTTTCCATTCAAATTCAGGAACTGAATATTTTCTTCACCTTGAACTTGGTAGTTATTGATAATGAGATATTTGATATGTTCAGTATCTCCATTTTTATTCATCCAGGCTGTAACTTGTTCATGCATTCTACATTTGAAGCTTCTACCAATCTGACGTTTATAGCAAGCATCACAATCACCTTATTATAGATTATATACCCCACTCCGATTGCAGATAGATCCTTCGCCAATACAAATTAATTATTGAAGAAGAAATTAAAATTTCAGTCAGATAGCAAGCATTTCAGTTAGATAGCAAGCATCACAATCACCTTATTATAGCAAGCAATTTCAGTTAGATAGCAAGCATCCCAATCACCTTATTATAGATTATATACCCCACTCCGATTGCAGATAGATCCTTCGCCAACACAAATTAATTATTGAAGAAGAAATTAAAATTTCAGTTTCACTTTCTTTTTTTTCTCAGATGGGAAAAATGATGCTTTCTGGGTAGTAAAGTGAATAATAATGGTGTTCCAATACCAAACAATCATCGTATTTTTCAGGGACCTTTATGTAGCGGAACGAAAGCTAAGAAATCATTAGCTGGTCCTCATCTGATTGTGGAACCTATCATCGAGCAAGAACGGGTCCACAGCGACAAACCAGAGTACGGTGCCCAAGAAACTCTGATGTGTACTCTGAACAATTTACCCCGAAAAATATCATTCAAAAATAAGTTATTTAATCTACGGGGTGTAGTTGGTTTCACACCTGCTGAACGCGACGCCAATCAATGCAGGCCACTACAGAGCATTTTGTTCACGAAAAGACTTTTCATGGGAGATCTATGACGATCTGAGAGAAAAGTCTGGCTTAATTGACGGTAGCGTAGATGTAAATATAAGCGTTATCATATTTACAATTTAAGATTCTCGTGTACCTCAACCTTTTAATGCAAAATGTAAATTATTTAGTAGTATACAAATCATTACTTAGAAGTAAGAAGTGTTCATTTTGTCATTAGTATATTCTTAGGCATATAACTTACTACAACCAAACATTTTTAATAACTATTTTTGTTTTTAGAGTTTGATGAACATTTCGTTTTACTTGTGTGTTTCACAGAATCTTCTTTAGTCGAAAACTACTTGTATTCAATAACCGTATGCATAACCGTATCCACGTAATCTACACCCCCCCCCCCCCCGCCACAATCCTTCTTAAAATAGCGTAAGGGGGGGCTCCCCAGAAATTTTTTGAAAATTGAGCACTTTAAAGAAGCATTTTGAGCAGGCCAGTTGGCTATATAGGCCTTCTAGGCCTATATACGTGAAATTTCTCATGAAAAATCCTTATAGGATTTCACCGTGCAATAAGAAATAATTTTTCCAAATTCGAAATGTTAGGGGTGTTTTGAAGTTGTTAAAGTTTCGTATATGGTGAAGTACGGGTACATGGCTGACTAACTATGCTTATTTAACATTGAACTTTCTGCCAGCCCACTGGGTATTTACCCGACCCACATCATCAGTGTTTAGAAGGGTAGTCTGAGGCTTATGTTTGGAAGCATTGCAATCTTTTCCAATCAAAGGAATAGTTTCCAGGAGATGATAATTTTCGTAAAATTTGTTAGTGAGGTTTGACTGAGCAATTAAAATTAAGTTGAAAGTGCATATTGACTTTTTGAATAAGTCATCTCACTTAGATTGATGGGGTTCATATAATTCATATTCATGGACATAAATGTATTTACATATTCTAGTACATTCCAATGCACTAGAGATAACAAATTTTCGTTGGTTATGCTGGCAATGGTTTTCTAATTGCGGCAAGAATTTAAAGGACATTCCTATTCTATAGGTTGATTAAGTTTAAAGTATGGTTCTGTAGTTATGTAGTCACTGTGTTTAATATTATGTAACAACTTACTTATCAATATATTTTCTAATAACTTTAAAATCAAACAGCAGACAATAGTACGTACCTAATATCAAGGGATCAAGGTAGCAGTGGTACTGTGCATACGTTGTCAGAACAGGCTCTGCAAATTTTGAAGCATAGAATATTAATTCGAACGGATAAGTAGTATTTTTGTTTATTATTATTAGTATTTATAATATCTTAATAATTTTAATCATTAACTTGTCTAATATAAGTTAAAGTATTTAAATAAAAAGTCAAATTCTATTTTCGAGGTTAGGTGTACCGATATTGATAAATTTTCTTGTAATTAAATAGTCTCAAGTTGACAATTGTAATAAATTAAGTAATATTTCATTAAACATTTAACTAAAATCAATTGAAAACAATTTTTAGCTAGGAAAATGAGTCCAAACAAGGCATCTAAATCTAATTGTTTAACTAAAACTCAGGTAGCTACGCGATCTCAGCAATTATTAACAAAAAAATCTCCAACAGCTCTTAAAGCTACTGTAGATGTAGAAGAAAAGGTTGCTAAACTATTGAGTGATCACACCAAATTGAAAACAAAATTAGAAACATCACTAAAAAATTCTGAGGAAGAACGAATAGGGTTAGTGGATCACATAAAATCTCTGGAAGTTATTGTAAAATTGCAGCAGGAAGACCATAAAACTGAAATACTAAATCTCACGAGTCAATGTAGGTCTATGTCAGAGGAAATCGAAATATTAAAATCAAAAATAAACTTGGCTAATGTAAGATCTGAACCTCTGATCAATACAAAAAAAGTAGAACCTAAATCAAATGGGGAAAAAATTAATAGAAATGGTCAAACAAAAACGTATAGTCAGGTTTTGCAAACAGCAACCAAAACTAAAGTAAGGGCAAATAACGATAGGAAAGGTAGAGTACTGCTCTTGACATCCAGTCATGGACGAGACTGTAGTGACCTACTAAATAAAAGATTAAAAAATAAGTATGAAGTTCAGAGCTTTTTCAAACCAAGTGCCCCTATAAACGCTATCGTAGAGTCAGCACAGGAACAGACTAAAGATTTTGGAAAAAACGATTTTCTAATAGTACTGGGTGGCTCAAACAATATAAATGAACCTAATCTAAAACATCTTCCTGAAATAAATGAAAAAATTAAAGAGATTGTGCCACTCAGCCAAAAAACTAATGTAATAATAAGTACAATTCCGTATAGGTTTGATAGGCCAGAGCTAAATGAAGCCATTAAGTCAACAAATAAATCAATTCATAATACAATCAACAGCCTAAAAAATAAGAATTCTAAGCAGTTGGGGATTTGTTTTCTAAATGAAAGGCTGAAAAAACAAAACTTCACTAATAATGGTCTACATCTAAATCAATCTGGCAAAGTAATATTTTGTAATAGGCTGGCAGAGCTGATTGAAAGTCGCTTGCAATCTACTGTCAATAATTCTCCTAAACAATCATCTAACGAACCTTTTTTAGTAAAGTGGCTCAAAACCGGGAAGGGAAACTAGTTTCAGATGATAAATTCATATCTTCAATTGTATTAAAAGACGTTAATCGATCAAAAAATCAGGATAGCATTAGTGGAAGGAACTCTTGTAGCAATCTGATAGGCTCTCAAGATTCTAAGAGATTAAGTAAATCTACTTCAATATGCAAAGGCAACGATAAAGTAATAAGGGATGATAGGGAAGTACCGGTACTCACTGTGTTCCATCAGAATATTCAATACATTCGTAACAAAATAGATAGAATCGAAGTATTTTTTAAAGAAGAGGCTCCTGATATAGCTATTTTCACAGAGCATGGTTTAAAAGAAGATGAATTGTCACAACTTAATATTCCAAACTATTCATTGAAAACGTCGTATTGCAGGACATCTCATCGAAGTGGGGGAGTAGCTATCTTCACTAAAAATGCTAAGAATATGCAAACATTTAATTTAGAATATGTAGAGAAATTTGCTGTGGAAATGGATTTAGAAGTTTCTGGGTTAAGAGTAAAAATCGACAATAATTTCGAAGTAGCGGTGTTAGGTATTTACAGGTCACCAAATGGGGAATGGAACAATTTTTGTGAACTATTCAATAGGCTTTTAGAGATTACTACTACTCGTTTTACAAACGTTATTGTAGCGGGAGATTTCAATACAGACTTTGCAACACAGAATAAAATGACAGAAGATTTAAAGGATATTATATGCATGAATAACTTGGAAATAAAAGTTCATGAATATACCAGAGTCACAAGAACATCACAAACAATAATTGATAACATCCTTACTAATATAGATTACTCTAAAACAAGATTAGGCGGCTCGGAACTATCTGATCATGACTATCAAATCTTAGAGGTGGGGTTGCAAGGTCATAAATCAATTAAAAAGAGTAGAGTAATGAAAGAAATTCAACAATGTGAACAGGGGAATATCGATTGTTTGAAGCAGAATCTGCTACAAGAAAACTGGAGTAGGGTTTACAATAGCAATAGTTTAAATGACAAATATGATAGTTTCATTAATATTTTAAGGTTTCATATTACTATGAGTTGTCCAGTTAAAAAAGTCCCTGTAAAGAACAAATTAGACAAGATTGAAGAGTGGATAACTGATGATATCCTTGCAGAAAGAAATAGGGTTAAAGATGCATATGATGAATTCAAACTATCTAGAAATTTGTTAAGTGAAGATAATTACAAAGCTCTAAAGAAAAATTATACAAGAGAAGTGAAAAGAGCGAAATGTAAGAAAACAGCTGAAATTTTGAATAATAGTGTGTACTTTAACACAGCAGTGTGGGATGTAATAAACAAAAATAGGCAAGTAGCTCATGTAGATGATTATACTAGTGTTCCCAGAATAATTAACGAAAATAACAAATATATTGATGATAGTGTAGACATTTGTAATTTCTTCAACAGATATTATCAACTGGTTGCTAAGGATCTTCAAAAATCTCTTAATACAGGTATTAGTGATGCAAACATGAGGAATACTGAGGGGATTCAGAACGAATTAAAATTCCACCCAGTATGCCAAGACGAGTTGTCAAATATCATTGATAGTTTAAATAATAAAAAAACTGTAGGAATGGATGGGGTATCCAGTAAAATTCTGAAAGAATGTAAAGATCAATTGTTAGACCCTTTGATTCATCTGATCAATCATTCATTAGAACAAGGTGTTTTTCCAGATAACTTAAAAGAGGGGAAGATCTTGCCAATCTTCAAAAGTGGTGATAGAGAAAAGGTAGAAAACTATAGGCCCATTAGTATTTTAAATGTAATAAGTAAAATTTTTGAAAGAGTAGTTCTAAATAGGTTACTTCTGCACCTTCAAGAAGCTAACTTTATCTGTGATGAACAGCATGGCTTCCAGAAAGGGAGATCAACAAAAACAGCCATAGTTTCTCTAGTTGAAAAACTAATAGATATAATAGATTCAGGTGATAAAGCTACTGCAATCTTCTTAGATCTGTCAAAGGCATTTGATTGTGTTAATCATAGAACTTTATTGGAAATACTGCAAAATGTAGGTGTAAATGGGGTTGAACTGAAATGGTTTGAATCATATCTTATTGGGAGAAAACAATGTGTAGAACTAACTACAGTAGTTGGTAATAGTATAGTAAAGAATAAATCGAATAAATTAGAGGTGCAAGCTGGAGTGCCTCAGGGGTCAATACTAGGTCCATTGCTTTTTTTGTTATATGTCAACCGTTTACCTAAAGAATTAATTAGTGGTAGAGCCCTCTTATTTGCTGATGATACATCACTCATTTTCAGCAATTCCATTCTAGATAATTTAGAAATAAGTGCCCATATAGGTGTGCAGTCCATTGTCCAATTTTTAAATCAGTTGAAATTAACTATAAATAGTAAAAAATGCCAATACCTTCAATTCAAAAACAAACATAATTTAAATGAAGATAGGGCTATAAACGTGTTTGTAAACGATAATCAATTAGACCAGGAAGAAAAAATTGCATTTCTATGAGTTACGTTGGATAGAAGATTGACCTGGACTCCATACATTGAGAAAATATGTAGTAAAATTTCATCTGGGGTGTTTGTCCTGCGACAGCTCGCTAGATTGAATGACAAAAAGTTACTTTTTACAGCTTACCATGGGCTCTTACTGTCACATATTAGGTATGCTATCTTAGTATGGGGTAATTCATCAAAACAAAATCTTGATAGGGTGTTTAAGATCCAAAAGAAAGCGGTTAGGTGTATAGAAAGAGTAAATAGATTAGATTCATGTAGGCCGTTGTTCAAGAGACTTGGTCTCCTAACTGTACCCTGCTTATATGTGTATGAAGCTACTTTATATGTAAAAACGAATGATATTAACCAAAATCTTGATGTACATGATTATAATACAAGAAGCCGAGGAGATTATCACTTGGTGAGTCACAATAGTAGCTTATTCAAACAAAAACCTAGTTATATTGGTAGGAAATTCTACAACAAGCTACCGCAGTTTTTGAAGAGTCTTGAAAATATAGAAATATTTAAAAAACAATTGAAGAAATATTTAGTTGATAAAGCTTTTTATAGTGTACAAGAGTTTCTTTCACATCAAAATTAAGCCTCACCTCAACTAATTGAAGTAATTATGGTATCTAGTGGATTATATTGTTGATCTGACTTGTCTTATACTCCTTAACTGGAGTCTCCAAGACGTAATCTACAAAAAAAAAAAATAATAACAAGGCTTCTGCGTTCCGACAATAATTCCAACTTCAAATCAGCCGTCACTCCAAGATGTCGGTCATTTTATGCCGCTAAGCTGTCGGTAAAGAGCGAACGCTGGAGTACTCTGAATAGGTGTAACTTTACAGTCGTGATTTTAAAACTTGCACGACCATGCAACCTGGGGTTAGACCTGGCGTGAGCCGAGCATGAAAATTAATAAGTTCCGAGAAAAATGCAAGGTTTGCTATAAGAATTTCCTTATTTTATATTTTTTCAATATATAATTTACATACGTACAGACAAACGCTTTAAGCTGCAGTGCTTCATTAAATCAGAGCTTAGAACTCGCAACGCTCATTCAAAAAGAAATATTTTGCATTTATTTTGTAGACTACTATTTATAATTGTATTGAATTGTATTTGTAGACTACTATTTAGATGTTGGTATATGTTCGAAATTTCATGTATGAAATTGTCATGGATCATCTATGAGATTTTTATTTCCATGTCATGTGAATATTGTAACATACATTTATCAGAAATAGAATTTGTCAGGTGAAAGATTGAATAGTGTGTAATGATTTCACACCAGAAGAGCTGGGAGTGTGTTTGCCTGTTATTGGGAGGACTTTACAAATCTTGCTGCGGTTGAAGTTGGGTTGCACTAAATTTGAGACTATTTAATTTTTTTGCAACTTATTTGATGAGTACAAAATATGAAAATGGTATATTTAGAAAGCATAAATCATGCACTATAACACTGCCTAAATTCAATCATCAATTGCGGTGGGGTAAGCGTGAGGGTAGCCCGCAAAAATGTGAGACTATTTAATTTTTTGCAACTTTTTTGATGAGTACAAAATATGAAAGTGGTATATTTAGAAAGCATAAATAATGAACTATAACACTGTCTAAATTCAATCGGCAATTGCAGTGGGGTAAGTGTGAGGGTGGCCCGCAAAAATTTGAAACTATTAAATTTTTTTACATCTCATTTGGTCAGAACAAAATATGAAAGTGGTATATTCTGAAAGCATAAACTATGCACTATTACACTGTTGAAAATCAATAATCAATTGTGGCGGGTAAGAGTAAGGGTAGCCCGCAAAAATTTGAGACTTTTTAATTTTTTTGCAACTTCTTTGATAAGTACAAAATATTAAAGTAGTATATTCAGAAAGCACAATCATGCACTATTACACCGTCCGAAATTGGTAGCTAAGCGTGAAGGTAGCCCGCAAAAATTTGAAACTATTTAATTTTTTTGCAACTTTTTAGATGAGCACAAAATACAAAAGTGGTATATTCTGAAAGCACAAATTATGCCCTATATATTGACACAGTTTTAATTTAAATCGTCAGTGGTGGCGGGCCAGCTTCACGCTTAGCCCTCAGCGCTATTTTTTTTTTCATAAGCTCAATTGACAAGCACAAAATACAAAAGTGGTATATTCTGAAAGCACAAATTATGCGCTATATATTGACACTTTTCAAAATTAAATCATCAGTGGTGGCGGGGCTGAGCGTGAAGCTGGCCCGCCAAAAAAGTTGAACTATTTATTTTTTTCAGCGTTTATTTGATAAGCACAAAATATGAAAGTGTTATATTCTGAAAGCACAAATTATGCACTAAGTATTGACACTGTTTAAAATCTAATTGCTTATGGTGGCGGGCTGAGCGTGAAGCTGGCCCGCCAAAAAGGAATTGCTTAAAAGTCATACTTCCAGTTGAGTACAAAATATTTCCTTTGTATATTCTGAAAGCACAAAATATGCACAAAATGTTGGTATAGGTTTCAAGTCTTGTGCTCAATGAGGTGGGGCCAGCTTCACGCTCGTATTCTCTTGGCATATTTTCGTCTATGCTTGAGCACATGATCCTTTGAAATTTATTATATTTATCTTCTATAGAATGAGATGTGATTACTTGTTTCCAGTCGACATGACTTAGCTGGTGTTTGAGGCTATTTAGGTTTGTTTTTGAGTAATTTCTGGCATATTTATAAGTAGCCATTTGATGTTCAACATTATATTTTATATCACACAATATTGAGTGGTGATATGAAATTAAATTTGGGTATGCTATTGTTTTTACTTTTTCTACAGGAATGTTTAGATAGCACCCATCTATACTTGTGCTTGTTGTCCGAGTTTTCCTAGTAACAGGTATGTCATAAATGTAGCAGCCATGCTGTTTTAGTAAGTTGTTTAAATCTTTATAACTTTGTGTATCTGTTTTTAGTATGTCTATATTTGTGTCTCCTAGTAATAATATGCGGCAATTTCTTCCTGAGTGTTTCTGCAGTACACATCCTAACTTAGTCAAGTACTCAGCTTCTGTTCTAGGATCAGGTGATCTATAAGTACCTATTATTACCAAATTTTGTTTTTTGAGTTGAACTTCAGCTGCTATTGTTTCAAAATTTTTTTCTGTTGGCTTCTGTGTTTTGTCAAATATGATCTCTTTTATTTTTGCAGTTAATGTGTCCTTCCTGTATAATGCTATGCCACCCCACATACTTAAATGCAGTTCGACAGAATTGAGTAACTAGTGTATAACCAGGTATATGAGTGCTCAATAGCTCATCAAGTCTTAGGCCATGTTCTGATAGTATGATGATATCAGGTGTATAAAGACTTATCTCTATTTGTAATTTATCAATTTTATTTTGTAGGCCTCTTTGGATATTCAAGTGGTAAATTTTAAGATTTTTTATTTCATTTATTCTGGTTGTGCTGTGATGAGTGTGCGTTTTTCCGTTTTTTCTAACATCTGTTTTGCTATGACCTGGATGATCTGCTATTGTGTTTATAGTTTGGTATGCTAAGCCGGGTGACGGGGGGAGGCTGTATCCTCGTTTGGGTGTGGTTCTCGATTTTTGTTCTCATTTTCATTCTTGCTAAGAGCATTTATCTCTCTAATTTATCTCATTTATCTAAGAGCACTCTCTCTGCCAGTATCACGGATCCTTCTGCATTCAGGTGCACTCCATCCCACTCTAAGTGGTTTCTGTTTAGACTTCCTGTATTGTCAACGAATCTCACTTTTAACTCAAAGCACATGAATCGAAGCGCTTTATTTGTTTCCATTAGGAATCTTTCATTTATATCCTCTCATATTGGGATGGAGGCCACATACCATTCTGTTTTGGGGAATCGCTTTATGTTAGCTTCCAGTGTCAGCCAAAGCGGACGCATCACGTGGTTTGGGGTTTGGGCTCTAGTGGTATTGTTTGTCCCTACATTAAGAAGTACTTTACTTGGTAGGGTGGTCTGGCCTGCGAGAAATCTACTCACATCTTGAATTGTTCCACCTGGGATCAGTTTTACATTTGCCTTCATTTCTTTCGAATTTCTTATCCGCATTGTAGCATTTTTCAATATAGAATCTCCAATTATCAGTGATGTCTCTGTGGTATTCAGCATCTGTATGTCAGCGTCTTTGGTATCCACGGGCTTTATGTCTTTAATGTTTTGTTGAACATTGTCGATTTTTCCGGTCTTTGTCCCCTCCACATTTTCAATCAGTGTAGCTGTGTCTTTCTGAACTCTTTTTCTGGTAGGGCAAGATTTTTCAGGATGAATCCCCTGCGTAGTCATAAATTATATTCTCGAGCTTGTAAATCACGTCTGTTTTTCTGGCCAGGACCTCTGATAGTCTATTATTATCGGTCTTTAGTGTCACTATTTCGTCTCTTAGTTCAGTTATGTCCTGCATTAAAATTTTTATTATTTCATCATACTCACTTTCTTGATTTGTTAGAATTTGTTGTTGTCTTACTGCAGAAATACAGTGTGTACTATTATTTTGTTCACCAGTATCTGGATCGTCACCGTTTTGTTCACCATCTTCAACTTCCTTGTCCATTACCATTGATGTCAGTTCCTTTCCATTCACTCGTTTTTCACATACATCACATACCCATGTTTGCTCTCCGTCCTTTCCTTCCTTCATTAGTTCATATTGCTCGCTTGTGATATCTACGCATTTTGTGTGATACCATTTGTTTTCATCACAATCACATGCAACTGAGCTATCATCCTTCAAAACCGGTAGTTTGCAGTAATTACAGAGGTATTGACTTTCTGTACACACTCTTCCACTATTTCTTTCTTTTACCTGCTTCGTGTTAGGCTTGGTCTTAGAGTTGTTTCTTGTGGTAGATGCCGTAGGTTTAGTCAAAAAAGAGGGAGTAGACAGTGATTTTCGAGAGGCATGTTTCCCCGATATGTCGATGAACTTTGTTGATAAACATTTTGCTAGTCATGAAATTTGTTTAAGCAACAATTTTCTAATACATTTAAGGACAGCCAGTCTATTTATTTTTATTGTAGTCTTGAAGATATCGTCTGATGACATTTTTCGGAACAATATCTTGTTTCGGAAACATTCCACAATATTTCTAAACACCCTTTGATCTTTCCGCTTTTTACGGGAAACAAGAAACATGTTAAGAAACACCGAATTTCTGTTCCTAAACACTTTTTAGAAACACTTGAGAGTGGTTATTTTTCGATTTGAGGAACATTGTTTCAAAACATGTTTTGTTTCTAATGTAAAAATCTGGAAGGTAGCAGCTCTTACTGACTAGAATTCATCATTTTCTTCATTGTCAATTAAGTAGGCTATAAATATGTGGAACTAAAGTATAAGTTGATGTTTGCTATGAGGTGAAAAGTACATCACCAGAAAAATGTATGCTTAGCGTACAAGGGTACAAAAGTAGTCTTTTTTAAACTTGAAAACATCATAGATGTGCTTAGCGTACAGGGTACAAGTAGTCTTTTTGAGCTTGACAAATAAAACATCATAGGAAAGTCTACAAATGAATCGTTAAAAATGGAATAGAACAGCTATATTTATAATGGAAGGCACCGGTATTTATTAAGAATTATCTGATTTTTTTAAACTGTTCCACTCATCTGAATTCAAGTAGAATAAGTAAGGCAGACAAAATGTTACTGATCACTTGATTTTTTCAATTTGAAAGAATATTCATTTAAGAGTGGAGAAGGGACTCGTAAGTTTCATGAAGCAGATCAACATACTTCAGTCAAGTCAGTAAGCTTGGATGAAAAAATATTTTTATTGATACTTTGTACTGTATTTTCAATAGCTTATGAGCCAATTGAATATTTCGGGGGGGGGGGGGAAATACATTATTCAAACTTGGTTCATCATTATAATTAAATAACTTCTACTGATCGTGTCAGATTCCTTCTTAGAACAGTATTCCGTGGAAAAGTTCCGATGTTAATATTTAGTATTTGTAGTTCAGATCTCCACTTGAATTTCATCCTTCTCTTTTTGTATGCGCGTAAACATTCGTACAGCTCTGATTTAAAAAGTATTCAAGATATAAAGATAAAACTGGTTTTAAATTTTTTGGCGGGCCGCTTAGCGCAGTTGGTTGGGGCGTCGCAACTTCAGCTTGCTGTCGTTTAAGTGGTCGTGGGTTCGAATCCCGCTCCACCGTCAGGCATTTATGTAATCATTCACCTCATTATCCACGCACAAGTCTCGGACTCATGTGGGCATCAACAGCAATAAAAAAAAAAATTTATTGTAGAAAACTAAATTATCCCCAGTGGGAATCGCTGAATGATAGTTGAATGATGGATGATTTACAAGAAAGATATAGAGATCAAAAATGTTAAATTTTTGGATTTCTTGTTCCATTGCGACTATATCGTACGCTTTTGAGAAAAAATGTTGGGATGTAAATTAATCAGCTTGAAAAAAAGCTTAAAAGGATATTTCGGGCCCCATCATGGCGGCCATTTTGGATTCTTAGGCATGCTGCCAAGCTGAGATTAATGGGGATGATTAAGGTATCATTGGAAAAAAAACCGGCCGTGTTGCAATTATGTTGAGAAAATTAAGTTGAGAAAAACTACCAATTGATTTGGGAAAATACATTGAGAATTCATAATGGGAAAGTTATCATTGTAGCCACGTGAGTTTTAATAATGTGTTCTGATTATTTTCTTTCACATAAATTTCCATTCAAAGTCCAGTACTGATTAATATGGGTTGATAAATAGTGGATAAATATGGGTAGATATATGAAGTGTCTTACATTTGTTTCCCTTGGCAATCAGTTTAGAAGAATTGCGATGTGACTGCATTCTCAGTTGCCTCATCATCCTGAGTCATTCATTGCCTATTCAAGCATTCAAGGTCTTACCGTTGATTCATGATTGCAACGCAATATGCTATAAATCCACTCTGATAAAAAATCAAGTCTCTTCCACTTGTGAGATTTTTTTTTCATCTAATAATTTCGTGCATTGAAGACGTTCAATTTCGCTTCTTAGTAGTGCCTCCAGATCTTTAGGGATAAAACTACATCAACTCATATCCCTTTCAAGTGGAACTAACTCCTCATAATTTATATTCTGTGACGGTCGTTTCTACTATGTCGGCCTGAAGCGGTTTCCCATGGTGCCTCAACTCAACAGCATGAAACGGTTATTATTCACAATTTATAAACATTTATTTCACAAACAAACATAAAAGAACAGGTTTTCTATCCCAATACTGTTTCCTGTACAAGAATTCGTTGAAGAGAATTTTCAAAATTCGATTGAATTCATGATCTAGTAAGGAAAGGTTGAGCTTGTTCGCCGCAGTGCACTGTAAAATAGTGGCCTCTACGTAAATACCACAATCTCAGTCTGAAAATAGAATTTATAACCAAATAAATTTTAAAAGAGGAAAAGATAAAATTTAGTATTGAATGGAATTTTATTTTAATGTGGAGTATGAACCACGAATAGCTGAGACTGCGATGGAAGCAGGTAGCCTATATTATAATAGTATCGCTGCCATGTTAAGCCATGCAAGATGGATGCTGAGGACCACTTCTGTCGGGGCCTAATTCATGGAAGATTACACCACCCTCTTGTAACAATTGATGTGGTTCAGGAGAATGATTAGGTACTAGGGAATATACTGGGGACTCCCTTCGAAGTATTATCATCAACCAACAATAAAATAATGTTAAAATTACAATAAAATGATAATGTTATGGGCAGGGGCGGATCCAGGATTTTTGTAAGGGGGGGGCGCACCCTAAACTTTTTGTAGGGGGGGGGGGGGTATGGAATACCCTGCACAAAAAGGCGGTCCGGGGGACTCGCTCGGAAATGTTTTAAAATTTTAAATGCTAGAAGTATCTTTTTAAGGGGGTAATGGATACCCCACGGGAAGGTGTCTAGGGGATCTCCCTAGGAAAACATTTAGAGAATGCCTAGAGATTACTTTTTTGAAGCAATTAAACTGAAAAAATTGCTGTTAGTTATGTACAAAAATGATTATTGTATTACAGCAAAATTAATTGAAAATTATCATGATCTGACACGTGTTCAGACCTGAAATCTTATTGAAAGTAAGAAAAAATAATAATTGTTCTATTCAAGGGGGTAGAGCCAGTAAGAAGGAAAATAATATACATATTTTTAATTTCCTCAGTGATTTTCATCCTTATATGAATTGTTGGTACTATTGATGTCAATGACGATAACGAACTTGCATTTTACACCAGCACTTAACTTTTGTAAGTATGTAGTATCAGACGCGTTTAAGGACCTGATTCCTATTTTCAGTGAATAGAGAATATAGACTGCTGTAAAGAGTACAGTACATGGAGTATACAGAGCGAAACGGATTAGGCCTATGTATTCTCTGTTTGCTGAAGATGGTACTCGGGTCTTGAAACGCGTGCGCTACTACTCACAAAAATGTAAGTACGTTTAATGCAGGAATCGTAAAAAACATCGATATCTTTTAGGTACATTATTTATGTATTTGGAATTAATAGCAGTTAAGCATAAAATTAAGTATATTTTAAAATAATAAACACAAAACGTGCTTAACATTGCAAAAAGAATCAAACCATTAGTACTCATTATACACTTACAGTTAGTTATACATTGACACTACATCATACAACCTACAACTATGCATAGTGAATCATTCAAATTAAAGTGATGTTGAAATTCAAAACTTAAATTTTCTTCTAATAAACCATGAAAAATTGCGGATAAATTTTGCGCGCCCCCCCCCTCGCATTATATACCCCTAGTCCGGGCATATTTAATCCATCCCTAGTGAGGGGTCACCAAATGAAGAAATAGCCGAAACAATCATGTCTATTTTTTTAAATAAATATGGCTAATGACAATATTATTTTACAATAGTCTTATTAATTTTGGATATCTACCATATCACCAATACAAATTAGATTATTATAAAAGAATGTTAAAGAAAAATAACGATTTCGAATCAGTTGGATTACTTAATAGATGTATAAATTATGTGAAGGTGTATCATTTTTCACTAGCATTGACCATAAAATAAGTTTTTACACTACCTCAAGGGGGGGGCGCGCGCCCCCCGCGCCCCCCTTCTGGATCCGCCCTTGGTTATGGGTGATGGGGTGCTCTTTTATTAAAAGAATCAATGAAACATTTTTTTTTTAATCAATTGTTAGTACCATGCAGTATTTGAACCCCATCCCCGAAAAAATCAGGGATCGCATGTGATGTAAATGATGGGGAAATTTCTTAACAAATCTAAATAGGTAGCCTAGTGCATATTTTCAGTGAATTTCTCGTTAGCGACTCTTATACCACTCTATGCAACCTTACTCATCAAATGGATTCCATCAAATAACTTGATATTCTAGAACTAGTTTGTAATGACGGCTTTACGTTCCATCTTTCCCATTCTAAGTAATAAACTTAGGCTTAATAGCAATAGAACCTAATTCTATGCTCTGTGACTCCATCATAGACAGCTGTACATCCAGCGTCTAATTATGAGATTAGACGTAAACTAGAACTGGAAATTTTTTTTAAAAATCTGAAAAAGACGGAGACATACACACACAAAACAGACAAGCTTCTATCTTCCGTACGCACTAATTGCACGTTCACCTAGAATAGTTGTCTACTAGGCTTGATAGTTGGGTTTGAAATTGAAGTGCTTTCCACTAGTCCCTGCTCACAGTCATTCAATGTCGTTGACCTTTTGAACTGAACTTGGTAGCTCATCGAAAGCTCGGGAATGTCATCTGCAATGTTGTCTCGTAAATAGAGGATTTTGTCATTCTGTTGAGGCTTAAATATTGTTTTTCATCTCTAAACCTGCCTTTTCTTAGCGAGTGAGAATGTTTTACATTGCCATGTACCTTACCGTTTTTTAATCAATCATCAAAACAAAGGAATTAAAACTAGTAGTTCAGTAGACCTTACTCGTCCAACACTCCTCACTTTAGAAGGGGATGATATTTTCGAAGCAAGTTCAGGAGTAATTTCGTTACTCAAGCTATCATTGATTAAAAAACTGCAAAAATCAATATTTTAACATTTTTGACACCCCCTAGAAATCTTCCCTCATAACTAATGAAGGATTACATCCCATTTTCGGCATCTCTTGGTATTTATCTTCAATAATAAAAATGGAAAATTATCCATTAACAAAATTTGTCCACCCCTCCCCATTTCAGTTAAATTTTCATTTTCAGTTAAATTTAGTTTTTTGCCCTCCGCTTAAAAGGTAATCATTTTTTCCAACATTTTTGAATGAAAGACTAGAGTTTTTATGCTTTAGCCTACTAAAAAAAATGTATCTCAACATTTGAGTTTTTGACATTTTCTCTCCCCCCCCCCCTTGACAGCTTTTCAATCACTATTCAGAGAGCAGTTTAGTGGCAACCTTCTTGTATAGTTGGAACCCAACTTCACCTTCCACTTCCCATAAAAAACTAAAATTATACACAAAATGAGTTTTTTGAAAAAGATAATTTTCCCCCACCTCCCTTCCTAAATGTTCAATTTATCATAACAGCATATATCATTTCACTCAGCTCAAAAAGCGCTACCAAAGCGTAAAAATAAATTTGAAAATATCTAAATACTGAAGATTTTGAAACGTCCTCTCTAACTTCCCTCGTTAGGTTAATCAAATTTTTGTCAGAGGTTAAACCCCCTCAAAAAAAAATTTTTCAATGCTAATACAAAACCCCCTGCATCCAATTGGGGGTAAATTTGGCGCCCCAAAAAAGGGGGACTTTTGAAAAAACATTATGCTTGACCTTATTCATGCAAAATTAAAGGACAATTGGTCGAGTTGAAAATGAGAGCTCAGCATGTTCGGTCAATTAAAATTTTTGCATTGCCGCACTGTAATCGCTTTTCAAAAGGGTCTTGAAATCTTTCAAAACTATTGTCATAAGTAGACAAAAAATACGAAATTAATGAATAATAAAACTTTAAGTTGTGTAACAACCGAAACTAGTATCTCATGGTTTTCAATAACTTCAAGTCTTATTATTCATTATGGATATCTTCCACATATCACCTTCGCCACTACAAAAAAAAAATAGGAAATTGAAGAATTGTAATGTAGCCCAGGAAAATTAAAGCAAAAAAAGGCCGTGGTGGACAAAAATTAGTACAAAGCTGGAACTTTAATCCACTGTGGGCATCTTAAGAAAGAGTCCCCTGAGTTTGTGAAAGTCTCCAAGGCTGTGCATAAATTTTGGAGACCAAAAACCCCCAAATTTTGCACTTTACCAAGTTTTTCGCCTAAAACTCGAAACTATCTACCACGTTGAAAAAACGTTGTTTTGTTCGAAATTAAAAATATACCATTATTCGTCGATTGATGTATAACAATAAAAAATCGGTTTTGTTGTTAATACACAATTAATCACCAAAAAATAGGTATTATTTACCCCTCTTTGTGAAAATAAGTCATCTCCAGATTTCTAAGCATTTATTTTCTAAATGCTTTCTCGAACACATAAAAGGTAAAGCAGAGGAGTTCAAGATCATTAAATTTTCTTTCAGATTAGACCTCAATTTGAAAATATTGCCAACTTTCTTTTCAAGATATTGAAAAAAAACTGAACCTGTGTATAGCGCTAATAGTCCATTAACCAAGTTTCATAAGTAAGTGACTAGGAACTTCATTTAGAGTTCTTTTCTCAACAGGCTCTCATGTTTATTTAGGCACTGAGTCCGAATCTGAACTTTGGACTGCATTCCAAAATATTGTCAGATCAATATGAGTGAAACGAATTATTTTTATTATCTGAACCCAGCCGCCTAGATGAATTGATTTCTGCCAGGCTACAAACTCTATTTCCACCCGAAATATACTTCGAAATGTATTCCAAATATACATCTTAATAGTGGAGCGATATTGTTATAAACGCTATCCTATTTAAACAAGTGTGAAATGTACGTTGTGGAGTCCATATTACATAACTTACCGGTAGTCAATTCGCTTGAAAATTATAAACATTTTGGTAAGAATTTCAGGACCTGAGATGAAGGCTTAAGCCTCAGAGCCCCTTCCCATGTTAAGCCACCTGTTATGCACATTATTCTACTTGAAAAGTGTGAGACATGAAATATACCAAAACCAATTAGCCTGGAGCACATACTCCCTACAGTCAATTTGCTTGAAAATTATCAGCAATTTACTCTTCAAGGACCTCGGGTTCTTGTGGAGGGGGGGCTTAGTCTGCGGTCTGCCATTCTTGGTTCAAAAAATTGAATAAATCAAGATTAAGTAGTTAACAACAGAACGGATAATACATTAACGGTGTAATAGACCCTACCTCCTCCCACATGCGGCTCCACTTCGTATCGGTTCCACATATGGAAAATCTCAACGTTGCGACTACGCCACTCCTGACAGGTGAGTGATATTTCAAAAACTTTATGCGGATTTACACTTTTGCTGCCTAGGTGCTGGCAGCAATCTGCTGCTTTAATATTATTTGGTTCAAGACTCTAGGTACTACTGTTTATAGTAAAGATAAAGATAGAAGAGTCCTCTAACAATTTTTTGAACCAAGAATGGCAGACCGTCTGGAACGTGATTTTATCTCAGCTTTAATATTTTCATCCACTACAAAAGTGGAAAAACATGAAAATGGGGATAACTGCAATTTTTAAAATGCTATCAAATGCTAATTGCACTCCTGACTCCATACCAACTTGAATTTTTCTTGCACTATGAAATTCAAGTTTTTGTGTACAATCTAATTCTTTAGTTGTATAAATTAGCAAAATTAAAAGATTTGTTCAACTAAAAAGATCAACTCTTCGGATGATCTCATCTTTAAACTCATTTCTATGAGAATAAATAAGTTGGGGTTATTCCCCCAAAGAATGTTTGAAAAATAATCCCTTTGAAACACTATTTTAAGCGATTCTTGTCATACATCCATACATGACGCACATTATGGGTCTAAGTGCATTGTGATATACATACAATTTCATATCATATGTTCTATATCTATTGTTATGAGAGCAAACAAGCAATTTGTCCCGCGCTTGTTCTATTTAAATCATTCTATTGTTTTCATGGTTGGACGTGACTTCAACATCTTCATCCGATCTTCTAATTCTCTCTCCTTAGATGTCTTCGTCATTCTTATTGTTCAGGTCTGCAACTCTCTCACTCAATTGATTTTTAGAGACTTCTTCAGAATTCTGGAACGACCGAGATCATGTATCTTGAAGATTCTCGATGCGTCTAGTGAGCTCCAATTTTTGGAATTGTACAACTGTAACAGCTATATAAAGGAAGTCCACGTTAACCAGTGAATCAGTTTTCTACAAACCAGCGTGCGTGACAGATTGTATTACAGATCTCGTGCCAGTGGAGTAAACAGTGCTTTATTCAGTCTTTAGACAGTGTCAAGTGCAGAGACAAGTGTTTACTGTTTATGCAGCTTACTAATAGTTTAAAGACGTTGTGTTAAGTGATATTACTTGGGACTGTCAGATAACGAATTGGACTGTGTTTTTGTAAGTGATTAGTTGCTCTTTTTATTTTCTTTCTGCATTATTGTACAGTTTATTGGACTCTTGTTCCTTTAATTATTGATCAGCCTAATTAATTATTCATTTGTACAGTTTATTGGACTCTTGTTTCTCTTATTATTGATCAGCCTGTAATTAATTATTCATTTGTACAGTTTATTGGATTCTTGTTTCTTTTGTATTTGATCAGCCTGTAATTACTTATTCATTAAATCTTATTCATTAATTCTTGTAAATAATTACTGAAAATAGCTATTAGCTTGTCATTTGATGATTAATTGTCTTACAATTAATTTGTGTAAATAGACTAATTTGTGTAAATAAAGTGCAAGTGTGAACTTTAGTGTTGCCAGCCTTATTTTAGCTATTAGAACCCGTAACACTATCATATCTGTTATGCTATATCATACTATATATACAGCTCTGCGACGCTCTAATAGACTTGAAGGACTAAAGGAAGGAAGAATGTGATGGTACATACAATTTCATATTATGTGTATATCTATATCTTTATGTGTTCTATATCTATCTAATGTTCAACTTTTAAATCAACTAGACCAGGAAGAAAACATTGCATTTCTAGGAGTTTTGTTGGATAGACGATTGACCTGGGCTCCATACATTGAGAGAATATGCAGTAAAATTTCTTCAGGGGTATTTTTCCTGCGACAGCTTGCTAGATTAATGACAAAAAGTTACTTTTTACAGCTTACCATGGGCTCTTACTGTCTCCTATGCTATCTTAGTATGGGGTAATTCATCAAAACAAACCTTGGTATTGTGTTTAAGATTATAAAAGAAAACTGTTGAGTGTATGGAAAGAGTAAATGTATTAGATTCATGTTGGCCGATGTTCAAGAGACTTGGTCTCCTAACTGTACCCTGCTTATATGTGGGCGAAATACTTTATATGTAAAAATGTGTGATGTAATAAACAAAAATTTTGATGTACACGATTATAATACAAGAAAGTGAGGAGATTATTACTTGGTAAGTCACAATAGCAGCTTATTTGAACAAAACCCTAGTTATATTGGTGGGAAACTACAGTAAGCTACCGCAGTTTTCAAAGAGTCTTCATAAGATAGAAATATTTGAAAAACAATTGAAAAATATTCAGTTGATAAAGCTTTTTATAGTGTACAAGAGTTCCTTTCCCATCATAATTAAGCCTCACCTTAACTAATTAATATAGTAATTATGGTAACTAGTAAGATTGATAATAAGATAGTAAGATAGTAATAAGATTGTATAATTTGTCTTATTACTCGTCTTATTACTTGTCTTATACTCCTTAACTGGAGTCTCCAAAACGTAATCTATAAAAAAATTAACACGATACAGAAATCCAATTTTTCATGTGTGGCTGAATAAATTTTGTTTCGCTTATTCCTAAAAGAAGTCATGTTCAGCCAAAGATTCTAATCACAAAATTAATTTCTTATTGATACATGTAAAATGAATCTTTTTAAATTAATACACTATTGAAAATTATTGAAAATTAATACACTATTAAGATGCCAATCAGCAGACTCAAACAACTCGGAACCCCCATTCTAGAGCATAGTGATTGTAGTACAATTCATCCATACTACTGCATGGCAGGATGGCTCTTCTCACTACGTCAAAAATTCAGAGGCGTATCAATTTCGAAAAATGAAAAAGTTGCTGGAATTATATTTGAAATATTTTTATTTCTATAGCTGTTTTACCTTGGCGTGAACTGTTTGCTCGATACTTTATATTAATTGTGTAGAGGTTTGTCAAAACGTGAGACACGTCTGTACACTTGCTACATGTTGTAGACTCATCTCATGAAAAAATGCCTAGACTTAGGATTAGTCATTTGGATCAAATTTTTATTTAATGTGAGTTTACTGTAATGAATAGTTACGGTTACAATTCGAAACAAATGGCTTTAATTTTCTATGCGCCACAAAGTATTGTTCACATGAAGAATAATAATTCAATTATGTAAGTTATGAAGCACCTGCATATTTCAACAGAAATTTAAGGTTTCTATTGTTCCATTCAGTTACTTTAGTCGGCGCGAATTCAGGCATATGAATTGATTAATTAATTATGTATTAGCATTAATACATTATTGGCGTCAGTAACAATCTCTAAATTAGGCAGGTAAGTAGAACCGCAGTGCTGCTAATTTGGGGTCTGTCACATATAATAATAATAATAAATATTTATTCAGCAAGTATTATATACATTACAAACATCATTATTACATATCACAACAATATATTTACAAATAGTATATAAAACTGCCTAAGTGAGAGCCCCATAGGTAGTCCTGTTCGGGGTCTTTCCAAATTAATAATTATGAAATACTTTAATTTAATATCAATTCACAATTACAGTGAAAACTCACATAAAGTTTTGCAGTAACTACAAATACAAGTGTCGGAATAACTAGTGTTTTGGTTATTGAACAACAAGTTTGAGAAAGCAGATTTCTTGAAAAGAAATACCAAATTCATATCACAAGAATAGTGAAAACTCACTATTATTATATAGTGCTGTTGGTTCGTACACAGCTGATTTGAATTTTGTTTCTCGGGAACTCAGTTGTCTGAATAAACACCTGCAACCCTATTCACCCACTCAATTTGGAAGCCGCTAATTCAGTTCTGTGGTAGAATGTTGTGAGCTGTTCTCCTTTCAGAAGTCTCTCAACATTATATTCAGTTTCTTCTGTGAATAATTAAAACGCGAAGCATTGTAATTTAGTCTGGTATTTTGAAAATCGTTGTCTATCATATTTTTCTGTAAGTCTTCCAAATTATTTCATTTGATTATTATCATCTTTTCTTAGTTTTCTTGTTCTCATCTTTAACGTCACTTCCTTCACCTTCTCTCTCTTGAACTTTTTTCATTGCCTTACAAGGGAAACAGTGATAGGTCCTCTAATCCCTGTCTCTTTTCATCTCTCCAGCACATCCTACCATGGAGTCACCTATTATTTATTTAAAATTTATTTTTCTGTTTATATTTTTTGTTTGCTACAATTATGTGTGCAAATTAATTCATCTACGGCTAGGCTATAAAGTGAATAAAATAGTTTATTAGGCGATGTCGATACAGCTTACTTTATTCCACGGATTATCAAACTAGTTGCATAATGAAGCTATTTTAACATTATGGCAGATTGTTAACGCAGTTTGTTGGATCGCTTGTCTGTGATAAGATAAGGCTCTGGCTGGCTTCGTTTCCTGTAGCCTTTGGTTAAAATCTCATTCAGCCATTGATATTTCTCATCATTCACCTCATTACCCAAGCACAAGTATCCTGACTCATGTGGGCATCATCCGCAATAAAAAAATAAACTATTGTCAGTACAGGAGTGAGACCAATAATTCACAACTCAAGATAATTAAAACAGTGTCAAAATGAATGTTATGCATTAGTCACATCAGCTGATCCAAAAATTTTGAAAAAAACTAAAGCTGGGCATTCACGTTCCGATTTGCAGTACAACTTACAGTCCAATATCCAAGGTTGGATCCGAAAACGGAACGTGAATGGGCTTGTTGGATAGTTGGAATTGTAGATGGACGACTAGAGGGACGACTTCAGACTGTCGACGGTGTTGGAGCGTGTGTGGGGGAGTCGGATCAAAGTCGTCCAACTTATCTCAGTCAGTGCTTGACCTTCGGGCAACTTCGATTACATTTTTCGGCTCGAGAGCGATGCTCACAGCTGGCTAGGAATAAAGTTGGATTGCAAGTAGGAGCGTGAGTGGAGTCGACTGTCCATCTAGCAGTACTACTAGCAGTACTGCAAGTCGTACTACAAGTTGGAACGTGAATGCCCAGCTTAAGGTATGTTCTGGTGTGGGTAAGTTCTCCGATTGTTTGGCAAGTTGAATTAAACGTAATATATTGTTAATCGTAGATAAAATATTGAATGATACGATTGTATTTTTCATGTAACCCACTCGTGAGATGTTAAGGACACTCGTTCCACTCCTGCCCCAATTTACATCTCACTTGTGACTTGAAAGCAATCAAAATACAATTGCTGCATAAACTACGTACTAATTTAATTTTATTGTTTACGGACACTGAACTTTCAATATTTGATGTGTAATGAAAATTAAATCATGAAACTTCACAAGTCTGTTCTGATTTTTTTAAATGTTTGTCAATTTTCAAATTGTTTTCTGTTTGTCTGTTTTCCAGATAATTGTTTAGCCTAATTGAAAATGACAAAAGGGAGAAATATATTTGTGACGGGTGGCGCAGGTTATATTGGTAGTCACTGTATTGTTGAACTGCAGAATGCCGGCTACAATGTGGTTGCAATTGACAATTTCGCCAACAGTGTCAATGGAAGCAGAAACGAAGCCCCCAGTCTCAGGCGAGTCGAACAGATCACTGGAAAACCAGTAACATTCTACGAATGCGATCTCCTCGACAAGGATAAACTAATCGAGATATTCGAAAAGGTAAGCTGTGTCACACCACATGCACCAGTTTTCATATAAAGTGCATTTTAAAATTCATTCTACATATTATTCGACTTCGGTTAATCTTTTTACCTTTCACTTGGAAATTCTTTCTTAGTTTGTCTTGATATTTTCTTTTAGCATTAATTTGAGATAATGTTCTACCTCTCACAAGCTGTGATTGCTTACCATTATAAGGTTTTGTTATTTTGATTTGTGGGTTTTAACCCAGGTGCAATAGTATAGATTCAAAACAACCATATGATTCTCACCGAAGTCTTCCAAAATTTGGATGCTGCCGCTCGTTGCCAGGAAAATCGTCTGGTCTTACAGATACGGGTTGTATCCCTGCCAATCCAACCACATCAACGTACTATATACCGTTATAAAATTAAGGTTTCTTTATTATTAGAAGACCTTTAAATGCGCCCGTGTGAGGGTACAGTGTATCTCGGTCGGTACTCGCCACCTCGATCAGTGTAGCTGGCTCACACAACAGGGATCGCCGAACGGTTAATAGGACATCAGAGAGTCAGATATATGGCGGCACAACAATTAAAAAAAAATATATTGGAGAATCATACACCTGAAATGAAAACATTACTATGTCCTCACTGTTGTATGCAACCTTATAAGTACCCAGAATATAATCAGATAGAACACACACGGGAGGCGAGCTAATAAATGTGGAATAATTCGACACAATAATAAAAATCTCAATTCCATCCACCATGTATCCTACCCGATAACTCCTGTACTATCGGGTTGAGTCTCGTAATATGTGCCACGTGTGGCTCACCAAAGTTATGATAAAAATGATAATAATATAGAAATATATTATTTGGGGTTGCCAAGACGGGACTAAAATAAAGACTGATATACCCAGTATTCTGGTACAAAACGGGAGTATATTCTTGGATTTAAAACATACAACAGGTATATGTGAAACGTGCTCAATGGCATAAAAAAATGAGAGTTACAAATTGCAGGATGTTAGATTATCTGCCAATAAATATTCAAAATTTATATTCTCTCATGCGGAGCATGGGTATGTGGTATTCACGTCCTGGAAAATTAGGTAGATACAAAATTTCTAAATACTATAAAACCCTACTATGAGCTCATAGAACGCAGATATTAATTTTTTACTTGAGATCTCTTTATTTGACGCACTGTATTGACTCGCGTCTGGCCAGAATATTTAAAAACGGTTTCACTCACTCATTTTTAGCGTAGGTAATTTTTCTTTTATGGGAGCGTCAGGTTTTAGGCCGCCATCCTCAGGTACATGGACAAGTGGTCATCTCAAGGCTGCTTGGCTCAGGATTTGATTTAAACCGAATTTAACGCGATTTCTCTATTGACTGTAAGCTGCTATTGACTTGAAAATGATCTGACACTGATCATATAAATTTTTACAAAAAATACATTAAACACTTAATAAAGTGCACGAGTATGCTGCACAAGCATGTTACTTTGGTAACGGTTGAAACGGAAGAGAAGAATTGTTAACTTTTTTTCATAACTTGACCAATACATCAGTTAAAGTTCTAGCAACTTCTATCAAAACTAGGCTTCTCATTGGCTAGACAAATAAATGAAGATTGACGTCATAGGTCAATAAAAAAAATAGTTCCTCTAATTTTAGTTAACATTCGAAATAATACATTTTATATAAACAGCTTAAAATGTTAATTACAATATTGGACAGCATCCCTAACGATTTCATGAATATTTAAACAATTTAAAGTACTCTAAACAATTTTGCTAGAAATTTGAATGGTACCTCAGTATGGTACACCAACTGTATGGCAATTACATTTTAATAAATTTTAATCAATATAAAACGTAATTTAATATTACTAAAAATATTCCAAATAAATTTTTAAACAACAATAAATAGATTATTTTACTCTGATCATGGGCAATATAGAGGAATCGTGAAGTGTCACAACGACATATCTACCTCACAGTCTCAAAAATAATGCAGAGGTGAGTACCACTTTTAAATTTATAAGCATGATCAAAAATTATTACATATTAAACAATGAAGAATTTGGAATTCTATACGCAAATTTTCATACAGATTTGAATCTTTGGTTGTACCAGAATGACTTGTAAGGCAGTGTCAAGTGTCAATTTTTTCAGAGCTAGGCTCTACTGCATATTTATTTACATAAAATAATACACCAACACCTATGAAACAAGTAAGTAAATTAGATATTATTGCCAGAATAATATAATAAATTATTTATTTTAGTAGGTCTGAGCCCGTTATTCCTTATCTTTAACAGTCAACCACTTGTCAGCCGATAATTGCTTGACCGGTACCTTTCAAAATTAACAGCTGTAGTTCATGATTTTATTTTTAACTATTTATGTTTCTATAAAAAATAGTGAAACGTGACATAAAAGCCCCCTTTAGAATTTCTGAAATTCTTTACAATGGGTGAGCTTGCAAACAATAAATTGTGAAGGTTTCAGGAATTCTAAATATAGAAAAAGTCATGTGAGCTATTTTTTTTTTTTGAGCTTTCTACAACACTACTACTCTTCAATAATACATAACCTTCAAAAATATATAAGTATATCTAACGTCCGGCTTACACTCTACAAACATTCCTATGCCGGAAATAATCTACGTACATAGAATAACGGAGGAGTTACAGCTTCAAGATCGTTATATACAAAATATACAATAAAATACACGCAAGTGCTGGAAATTCATCAGCGCGTGACAATTCAAAAATTGGCGGCTTCGTGGCCGAACATCACCTGACTTCGCAGGGTAACAGGTACAGTGGTACCAACATAAACATTTTGCACTAGGCGTAATACAAATACAATCTGGTTCTAACCAGTTATTAGCTCAGCTCTGACATTGACTCCTATCCTAATACAATTATCTTTGGTATGCATAAATCACATATTACATAATAATAGAACTACAAGACTGACATTAAATTGTTACATTGATGGTAACTGGTTGTTTATATAACTTCACAACGGCTTGTATCGTGACTCTACTCTAGCTGATAGATTTTATCTGACAATAATAGATAATATAATATTTTTACATTTAATAATGATTAAATAATTTTTATTTTTGTTTTCCTTTGGAAAAATTTACATTAGAACATTCAAAATGAATAAATATCTGCCAGTGCCTTTGCACGGCTACGAATATGTAAATGGCCGTGGATTCTAATTCATAGGTTATGCTGAATATAACGACTTTTTCATAATATTTACAATCTTTGTCAGATAGTTTGGCCTACATAAATACATTAAATTATGTGTTTCTCTCCCTACCATCATTATCACGACTTTAAATTCGTCATAGCGGGAGTTCGTTACACATGAGAACATGTGAGTTTTTATCAGAAGTTCGATCTAAACAGGAAGATCTCAGCGTTGTGATGATTTCGAAGTTAGTATCTTCCGTAAGTTGCTGGTCGGTGCACCTTTTAAACTTTTTACTCCTTGATTCGAAGTTATATATTTATTTATCTAGTTTAGGCTTACTAGTCTCTTATATGGTTTCGTATTCGCAACGTTTTCCCACCAAACCTGGTTTGTTATATTTGGATCCTGGATTTTTATAGTGTTTCTTTCTGAAACTTCCAGTACCTGGTATGGTCCAGTATACAAAACAAAAAACTTCTTTGTTAATGTTTCAAGAGCATTAGAAAGTCGGTGGTTTTTATACATTATCAATTGCCAGGCCATTTTCCGCTATCATAGGGCTCCTCTCCGATTTACCTGATACCAGTATTTTGGGCTTGAATCGGGTATGCCTTCTGTGTGAGCGTACTTTTCGACACGCCCTCCTGCTTGCATAACAACTTTCACTTTCCAATTTATTATCATTCTCCACTCGGATGGCCAGTGAACTATATTCTTTGCTGCCATCTAGTCACGCACGATTACTACTCCCTGCATTTTTATTTGGTGGCGGGTTTTGTTGCTCTGTAGTCTTACTTTGTGTGCTTGTTAACGGTGACGGGTTACTTTGGTTTTGATTGTTGTTATTAGCATTAGTATTCGGTGATGGGTTTCTACGCGTATTGAATGCTTGGTCTCGGTCCGTTTCATTGTGATTTATACGATCACGTCCATCATAGTATGACCCTTGACTCCTGTAGCGATTTCCGCCTCCTCTGTTGTTATTATGAAATTTGTTTCCTCTGAACGTGTTTCCATTTCGGAAAGATTCATTTGGTTGAGGTGCCTCCCTATCTGTATTATCTTCACTTACGACCTGATTCACTTCATTTTCGCCATTCACATTCATTGGTGGCGGGGCTTGCATGACTTTAGCATGATCACTACGTTCAACGTTGCGCTGGTTGTTGTTATTAGTTACGGCCTGTACACAGTGAAGGTGGTTTTCCAGGTCTCTAAAACTTTTGATAGATGACGTTGCCAGTGCCATTTGCACATTATACGGCAGTTTTTTCAACGCTATATTGGCCAAAGTTAAATCTGGTATCGGCTGATCTAATTGAGAATTTAGATACTTCAAGTTAGTGACAAATGATGTGCATGTCTGACCATTTTTGCTATTGAAAGGGCTGGAGATTATTTCAGATAATAAGCCTTGTTGCTTACTCACACTCCAATACTGTTCTAAAAACGCAGATATAAACTCCTCTAAAGTTTTGAACTCAGACGCTCGACTGTGAAGAAATAGTAGCGGCTCTCCCATCAATAGAGTTGATAGCTTGAATTGCCACACCTGCCAGGCTGTAGGTGCAAGATCCTGTACCACACGTAACTGGTCCACAAAGGGTCTGGGCGGTAAGAAGCGATTGGTATTATCAAACTTTCCCAAATTTGATAGTAGGTGGGAGATGCTCTGTATATCGGATACCGTAGTGACTTCTCCATTCACTCTGGGTCGATCTACCTTCCTTTCTAACAGCATGAACTTTCTGCTTGTTAGATCCCATTTATTTGCCATATCTGCTTTAGCATTTTGTAGGTCATCATCCAACCTTACTAACTTTGTTTGCTGTGTTTCCACCTCTTTCTCTATGCCTACATACCGGGCCTCTATTGTAGTTTGGTGTTGGGTTAGACTTCCAACTTGAGCTTGCACTGTATTTTGCTTTTCTATTGTTTCTTCTATCTGTTTCTCGAGATGCTTCACCTTTTTATCCGTTCGACTAACTGTCTCATTTAAACTCTTTTTTAAATCTTCATGCGCTTTCTTACAATCGGCATGCTGCACTTCCATCAGCTTATGCAACTCTTCTTCTATCTTCTTTTCCATTCTCTCCGTTCTATCTTCCATCTTTTTCACTTGAATGTCCATATGTTTTTCTATTCTTCCTTCCAGCCCTATCAGACGCATGTCTACTTCTTTTTTGACAATGGCCGGTAGTTGATCCAAGCGTTTATTTAACCCGGATGTCGTGTCGTCCAGGCGCTTATTTACGGCTTTTATTTCTTCCGTTTGTGTCTCCATTTGGTTTTCTATCTTCATCATGCTCACGTTCATATCGGCTTTTATATTCTCCTGGAGGTTTTTTAGCATCATGGCTAACTGGTTCATGCCGTCCTCCGTTCCTCCTATTTTTGCGGATTTCATGGGTTCGGTAGATGTCCCTTGCTGCATAGGTGGTGGAGATTGTTGATGCGCTGCCGGCAATGCCGCCACACCAGGTGGGCTCGGTCGTTCTATTCTGGTAGATGATAGGCCCTGGAATTCATCTGGTCGGAAGTTGGTGGAATCAATGCTGCCACATCCCCTCGCTCGTAAGGTACCTTCGTCGCCTTCATTTAGGTCGATTATCTGGTCTTGCATTAGGGTGTGCGGGTCACGTGGTTCCTCTCCGGCTCCTCTGTGGTCGTCGTCTGACATGGCTGAATCTCCAAACTGCTCCATAGCGGTAGACATGAAACGGTAGGCCAGTGGAGTAAATGAAAATTGTAGGTGTAGGGTTTGTAGACACAAATCGCGTTATTAGTGCCGCGCGCGTACACAATAGCGTCGTTGGTGACTCGCGGGTGTAGTGCAATAAACGCAAAAATATTCTTACAAAGTGTAAGATAAGTGAAAGCTACAGGTGATGGTAGAGAGAGAACCCACATACATACAACCATACAAGGATTAAGTGCAATATGGTGTGCAGCAGTTTCAACCGTGTAGGAAATCTTCATACGATCAACAACAAAATAATGATCAGAGTAGTGAATTGCACTTAAAACAAATAAATATAAAAAATATAAAACAGTGTCAGTTCAATAATGATAATAAAAAAAAAAAAAAATAGTAATACTGATAATATATAAAAACTCTTCATAAATAATTGCCAATAAAAATTGAATATTAAAATTTTTTCAATGGGATGCTGTCGGGTATTAGGCTAATCACAAATTATTACAAATAGGTCAAGCCCCCAAACACATGCTCTCCATGAAATAATTCAAATCAATTAATTGATATACAAAATTACTGTATGCTTTTTTTAAAAGCTTGGCAATCTCAAAGATATATCTCAAAATTTAAGCAAGTTTAGCGCTGTGATTTTCTATATTCAAAAATCGGTTATAATAAATCATAGAAATTTTGTACTCCTTCTTCAGGCTTACTACGTTGGGCGCCAATTCTATAAGGTTTTGTTATTTTGATTTGTGGGTTTTAACCCAGGTGCAATAGTATAGATTCAAAACAACCATATGATTCTCAGCGAAGTCTTCCAAAATTTGGATGCTGCCGCTCGTTGCCAGGAAAATCGTCTGGTCTTACAGATACGGGTTGTATCCCTGCCAATCCAACCACATCAACGTACTATATACCGTTATAAAATTAAGGTTTCTTTATTATTAGAAGACCTTTAAATGCACCCGTGTGAGGGTACAGTGTATCTCGGTCGGTACTCGCCACCTCGATCAGTGTAGCTGGCTCACACAACAGGGATCGCCGAACGGTTAATAGGACATCAGAGAGTCAGATATATGGCGGCACAACAATTAAAAAAAAATATATTGGAGAATCATACACCTGAAATGAAAACATTACTATGTCCTCACTGTTGTATGCAACCTTATAAGTACCCAGAATATAATCAGATAGAACACACACGGGAGGCGAGCTAATAAATGTGGAATAATTCGACACAATAATAAAAATCTCAATTCCATCCACCATGTATCCTACCCGATAACTCCTGTACTATCGGGTTGAGTCTCGTAATATGTGCCACATGTGGCTCACCAAAGTTATGATAAAAATGATAATAATATAGAAATATATTATTTGGGGTTGCCAAGACGGGACTAAAATAAAGACTGATATACCCAGTATTCTGGTACAAAACGGGAGTATATTCTTGGATTTAAAACATACAACAGGTATATGTGAAACGTGCTCAATGGCATAAAAAAAATGAGAGTTACAAATTGCAGGATGTTAGATTATCTGCCAATAAATATTCAAAATTTATATTCTCTCATGCGGAGCATGGGTATGTGGTATTCACGTCCTGGAAAATTAGGTAGATACAAAATTTCTAAATACTATAAAACCCTACTATGAGCTCATAGAACGCAGATATTAATTTTTTACTTGAGATCTCTTTATTTGATGCACTGTATTGACTCGCGTCTGGCCAGAATATTTAAAAACGGTTTCACTCACTCATTTTTAGCGTAGGTAATTTTTCTTTTATGGGAGCGTCAGGTTTTAGGCCGCCATCCTCAGGTACATGGACAAGTGGTCATCTCAAGGCTGCTTGGCTCAGGATTTGATTTAAACCGAATTTAACGCGATTTCTCTATTGACTGTAAGCTGCTATTGACTTGAAAATGATCTGACACTGATCATATAAATTTTTACAAAAAATACATTAAACACTTAATAAAGTGCACGAGTATGCTGCACAAGCATGTTACTTTGGTAACGGTTGAAACGGAAGAGAAGAATTGTTAACTTTTTTTCATAACTTGACCAATACATCAGTTAAAGTTCTAGCAACTTCTATCAAAACTAGGCTTCTCATTGGCTAGACAAATAAATGAAGATTGACGTCATAGGTCAATAAAAAAAATAGTTCCTCTAATTTTAGTTAACATTCGAAATAATACATTTTATATAAACAGCTTAAAATGTTAATTACAATATTGGACAGCATCCCTAACGATTTCATGAATATTTAAACAATTTAAAGTACTCTAAACAATTTTGCTAGAAATTTGAATGGTACCTCAGTATGGTACACCAACTGTATGGCAATTACATTTTAATAAATTTTAATCAATATAAAACGTAATTTAATATTACTAAAAATATTCCAAATAAATTTTTAAACAACAATAAATAGATTATTTTACTCTGATCATGGGCAATATAGAGGAATCGTGAAGTGTCACAACGACATATCTACCTCACAGTCTCAAAAATAATGCAGAGGTGAGTACCACTTTTAAATTTATAAGCATGATCAAAAATTATTACATATTAAACAATGAAGAATTTGGAATTCTATACGCAAATTTTCATACAGATTTGAATCTTTGGTTGTACCAGAATGACTTGTAAGGCAGTGTCAAGTGTCAATTTTTTCAGAGCTAGGCTCTACTGCATATTTATTTACATAAAATAATACACCAACACCTATGAAACAAGTAAGTAAATTAGATATTATTGCCAGAATAATATAATAAATTATTTATTTTAGTAGGTCTGAGCCCGTTATTCCTTATCTTTAACAGTCAACCACTTGTCAGCCGATAATTGCTTGACCGGTACCTTTCAAAATTAACAGCTGTAGTTCATGATTTTATTTTTAACTATTTATGTTTCTATAAAAAATAGTGAAACGTGACATAAAAGCCCCCTTTAGAATTTCTGAAATTCTTTACAATGGGTGAGCTTGCAAACAATAAATTGTGAAGGTTTCAGGAATTCTAAATATAGAAAAAGTCATGTGAGCTATTTTTTTTTTTTTGAGCTTTCTACAACACTACTACTCTTCAATAATACATAACCTTCAAAAATATATAAGTATATCTAACGTCCGGCTTACACTCTACAAACATTCCTATGCCGGAAATAATCTACGTACATAGAATAACGGAGGAGTTACAGCTTCAAGATCGTTATATACAAAATATACAATAAAATACACGCAAGTGCTGGAAATTCATCAGCGTGTGACAATTCAAAAATTGGCGGCTTCGTGGCCGAACATCACCTGACTTCGCAGGGTAACAGGTACAGTGGTACCAACATAAACATTTTGCACTAGGCGTAATACAAATACAATCTGGTTCTAACCAGTTATTAGCTCAGCTCTGACATTGACTCCTATCCTAATACAATTATCTTTGGTATGCATAAATCACATATTACATAATAATAGAACTACAAGACTGACATTAAATTGTTACATTGATGGTAACTGGTTGTTTATATAACTTCACAACGGCTTGTATCGTGACTCTACTCTAGCTGATAGATTTTATCTGACAATAATAGATAATATAATATTTTTACATTTAATAATGATTAAATAATTTTTATTTTTGTTTTCCTTTGGAAAAATTTACATTAGAACATTCAAAATGAATAAATATCTGCCAGTGCCTTTGCACGGCTACGAATATGTAAATGGCCGTGGATTCTAATTCATAGGTTATGCTGAATATAACGACTTTTTCATAATATTTACAATCTTTGTCAGATAGTTTGGCCTACATAAATACATTAAATTATGTGTTTCTCTCCCTACCATCATTATCACGACTTTAAATTCGTCATAGCGGGAGTTCGTTACACATGAGAACATGTGAGTTTTTATCAGAAGTTCGATCTAAACAGGAAGATCTCAGCGTTGTGATGATTTCGAAGTTAGTATCTTCCGTAAGTTGCTGGTCGGTGCACCTTTTAAACTTTTTACTCCTTGATTCGAAGTTATATATTTATTTATCTAGTTTAGGCTTACTAGTCTCTTATATGGTTTCGTATTCGCAACGTTTTCCCACCAAACCTGGTTTGTTATATTTGGATCCTGGATTTTTATAGTGTTTCTTTCTGAAACTTCCAGTACCTGGTATGGTCCAGTATACAAAACAAAAAACTTCTTTGTTAATGTTTCAAGAGCATTAGAAAGTCGGTGGTTTTTATACATTATCAATTGCCAGGCCATTTTCCGCTATCATAGGGCTCCTCTCCGATTTACCTGATACCAGTATTTTGGGCTTGAATCGGGTATGCCTTCTGTGTGAGCGTACTTTTCGACACGCCCTCCTGCTTGCATAACAACTTTCACTTTCCAATTTATTATCATTCTCCACTCGGATGGCCAGTGAACTATATTCTTTGCTGCCATCTAGTCACGCACGATTACTACTCCCTGCATTTTTATTTGGTGGCGGGTTTTGTTGCTCTGTAGTCTTACTTTGTGTGCTTGTTAACGGTGACGGGTTACTTTGGTTTTGATTGTTGTTATTAGCATTAGTATTCGGTGATGGGTTTCTACGCGTATTGAATGCTTGGTCTCGGTCCGTTTCATTGTGATTTATACGATCACGTCCATCATAGTATGACCCTTGACTCCTGTAGCGATTTCCGCCTCCTCTGTTGTTATTATGAAATTTGTTTCCTCTGAACGTGTTTCCATTTCGGAAAGATTCATTTGGTTGAGGTGCCTCCCTATCTGTATTATCTTCACTTACGACCTGATTCACTTCATTTTCGCCATTCACATTCATTGGTGGCGGGGCTTGCATGACTTTAGCATGATCACTACGTTCAACGTTGCGCTGGTTGTTGTTATTAGTTACGGCCTGTACACAGTGAAGGTGGTTTTCCAGGTCTCTAAAACTTTTGATAGATGACGTTGCCAGTGCCATTTGCACATTATACGGCAGTTTTTTCAACGCTATATTGGCCAAAGTTAAATCTGGTATCGGCTGATCTAATTGAGAATTTAGATACTTCAAGTTAGTGACAAATGATGTGCATGTCTGACCATTTTTGCTATTGAAAGGGCTGGAGATTATTTCAGATAATAAGCCTTGTTGCTTACTCACACTCCAATACTGTTCTAAAAACGCAGATATAAACTCCTCTAAAGTTTTGAACTCAGACGCTCGACTGTGAAGAAATAGTAGCGGCTCTCCCATCAATAGAGTTGATAGCTTGAATTGCCACACCTGCCAGGCTGTAGGTGCAAGATCCTGTACCACACGTAACTGGTCCACAAAGGGTCTGGGCGGTAAGAAGCGATTGGTATTATCAAACTTTCCCAAATTTGATAGTAGGTGGGAGATGCTCTGTATATCGGATACCGTAGTGACTTCTCCATTCACTCTGGGTCGATCTACCTTCCTTTCTAACAGCATGAACTTTCTGCTTGTTAGATCCCATTTATTTGCCATATCTGCTTTAGCATTTTGTAGGTCATCATCCAACCTTACTAACTTTGTTTGCTGTGTTTCCACCTCTTTCTCTATGCCTACATACCGGGCCTCTATTGTAGTTTGGTGTTGGGTTAGACTTCCAACTTGAGCTTGCACTGTATTTTGCTTTTCTATTGTTTCTTCTATCTGTTTCTCGAGATGCTTCACCTTTTTATCCGTTCGACTAACTGTCTCATTTAAACTCTTTTTTAAATCTTCATGCGCTTTCTTACAATCGGCATGCTGCACTTCCATCAGCTTATGCAACTCTTCTTCTATCTTCTTTTCCATTCTCTCCGTTCTATCTTCCATCTTTTTCACTTGAATGTCCATATGTTTTTCTATTCTTCCTTCCAGCCCTATCAGACGCATGTCTACTTCTTTTTTGACAATGGCCGGTAGTTGATCCAAGCGTTTATTTAACCCGGATGTCGTGTCGTCCAGGCGCTTATTTACGGCTTTTATTTCTTCCGTTTGTGTCTCCATTTGGTTTTCTATCTTCATCATGCTCACGTTCATATCGGCTTTTATATTCTCCTGGAGGTTTTTTAGCATCATGGCTAACTGGTTCATGCCGTCCTCCGTTCCTCCTATTTTTGCAGATTTCATGGGTTCGGTAGATGTCCCTTGCTGCATAGGTGGTGGAGATTGTTGATGCGCTGCCGGCAATGCCGCCACACCAGGTGGGCTCGGTCGTTCTATTCTGGTAGATGATAGGCCCTGGAATTCATCTGGTCGGAAGTTGGTGGAATCAATGCTGCCACATCCCCTCGCTCGTAAGGTACCTTCGTCGCCTTCATTTAGGTCGATTATCTGGTCTTGCATTAGGGTGTGCGGGTCACGTGGTTCCTCTCCGGCTCCTCTGTGGTCGTCGTCTGACATGGCTGAATCTCCAAACTGCTCCATAGCGGTAGACATGAAACGGTAGGCCAGTGGAGTAAATGAAAATTGTAGGTGTAGGGTTTGTAGACACAAATCGCGTTATTAGTGCCGCGCGCGTACACAATAGCGTCGTTGGTGACTCGCGGGTGTAGTGCAATAAACGCAAAAATATTCTTACAAAGTGTAAGATAAGTGAAAGCTACAGGTGATGGTAGAGAGAGAACCCACATACATACAACCATACAAGGATTAAGTGCAATATGGTGTGCAGCAGTTTCAACCGTGTAGGAAATCTTCATACGATCAACAACAAAATAATGATCAGAGTAGTGAATTGCACTTAAAACAAATAAATATAAAAAATATAAAACAGTGTCAGTTCAATAATGATAATAAAAAAAAAAAAAAATAGTAATACTGATAATATATAAAAACTCTTCATAAATAATTGCCAATAAAAATTGAATATTAAAATTTTTTCAATGGGATGCTGTCGGGTATTAGGCTAATCACAAATTATTACAAATAGGTCAAGCCCCCAAACACATGCTCTCCATGAAATAATTCAAATCAATTAATTGATATACAAAATTACTGTATGCTTTTTTTAAAAGCTTGGCAATCTCAAAGATATATCTCAAAATTTAAGCAAGTTTAGCGCTGTGATTTTCTATATTCAAAAATCGGTTATAATAAATCATAGAAATTTTGTACTCCTTCTTCAGGCTTACTACGTTGGGCGCCAATTCTATAAGGTTTTGTTATTTTGATTTGTGGGTTTTAACCCAGGTGCAATAGTATAGATTCAAAACAACCATATGATTCTCACCGAAGTCTTCCAAAATTTGGATGCTGCCGCTCGTTGCCAGGAAAATCGTCTGGTCTTACAGATACGGGTTGTATCCCTGCCAATCCAACCACATCAACGTACTATATACCGTTATAAAATTAAGGTTTCTTTATTATTAGAAGACCTTTAAATGCGCCCGTGTGAGGGTACAGTGTATCTCGGTCGGTACTCGCCACCTCGATCAGTGTAGCTGGCTCACACAACAGGGATCGCCGAACGGTTAATAGGACATCAGAGAGTCAGATATATGGCGGCACAACAATTAAAAAAAAATATATTGGAGAATCATACACCTGAAATGAAAACATTACTATGTCCTCACTGTTGTATGCAACCTTATAAGTACCCAGAATATAATCAGATAGAACACACACGGGAGGCGAGCTAATAAATGTGGAATAATTCGACACAATAATAAAAATCTCAATTCCATCCACCATGTATCCTACCCGATAACTCCTGTACTATCGGGTTGAGTCTCGTAATATGTGCCACGTGTGGCTCACCAAAGTTATGATAAAAATGATAATAATATAGAAATATATTATTTGGGGTTGCCAAGACGGGACTAAAATAAAGACTGATATACCCAGTATTCTGGTACAAAACGGGAGTATATTCTTGGATTTAAAACATACAACAGGTATATGTGAAACGTGCTCAATGGCATAAAAAAAATGAGAGTTACAAATTGCAGGATGTTAGATTATCTGCCAATAAATATTCAAAATTTATATTCTCTCATGCGGAGCATGGGTATGTGGTATTCACGTCCTGGAAAATTAGGTAGATACAAAATTTCTAAATACTATAAAACCCTACTATGAGCTCATAGAACGCAGATATTAATTTTTTACTTGAGATCTCTTTATTTGACGCACTGTATTGACTCGCGTCTGGCCAGAATATTTAAAAACGGTTTCACTCACTCATTTTTAGCGTAGGTAATTTTTCTTTTATGGGAGCGTCAGGTTTTAGGCCGCCATCCTCAGGTACATGGACAAGTGGTCATCTCAAGGCTGCTTGGCTCAGGATTTGATTTAAACCGAATTTAACGCGATTTCTCTATTGACTGTAAGCTGCTATTGACTTGAAAATGATCTGACACTGATCATATAAATTTTTACAAAAAATACATTAAACACTTAATAAAGTGCACGAGTATGCTGCACAAGCATGTTACTTTGGTAACGGTTGAAACGGAAGAGAAGGATTGTTAACTTTTTTTCATAACTTGACCAATACATCAGTTAAAGTTCTAGCAACTTCTATCAAAACTAGGCTTCTCATTGGCTAGACAAATAAATGAAGATTGACGTCATAGGTCAATAAAAAAAATAGTTCCTCTAATTTTAGTTAACATTCGAAATAATACATTTTATATAAACAGCTTAAAATGTTAATTACAATATTGGACAGCATCCCTAACGATTTCATGAATATTTAAACAATTTAAAGTACTCTAAACAATTTTGCTAGAAATTTGAATGGTACCTCAGTATGGTACACCAACTGTATGGCAATTACATTTTAATAAATTTTAATCAATATAAAACGTAATTTAATATTACTAAAAATATTCCAAATAAATTTTTAAACAACAATAAATAGATTATTTTACTCTGATCATGGGCAATATAGAGGAATCGTGAAGTGTCACAACGACATATCTACCTCACAGTCTCAAAAATAATGCAGAGGTGAGTACCACTTTTAAATTTATAAGCATGATCAAAAATTATTACATATTAAACAATGAAGAATTTGGAATTCTATACGCAAATTTTCATACAGATTTGAATCTTTGGTTGTACCAGAATGACTTGTAAGGCAGTGTCAAGTGTCAATTTTTTCAGAGCTAGGCTCTACTGCATATTTATTTACATAAAATAATACACCAACACCTATGAAACAAGTAAGTAAATTAGATATTATTGCCAGAATAATATAATAAATTATTTATTTTAGTAGGTCTGAGCCCGTTATTCCTTATCTTTAACAGTCAACCACTTGTCAGCCGATAATTGCTTGACCGGTACCTTTCAAAATTAACAGCTGTAGTTCATGATTTTATTTTTAACTATTTATGTTTCTATAAAAAATAGTGAAACGTGACATAAAAGCCCCCTTTAGAATTTCTGAAATTCTTTACAATGGGTGAGCTTGCAAACAATAAATTGTGAAGGTTTCAGGAATTCTAAATATAGAAAAAGTCATGTGAGCTATTTTTTTTTTTTGAGCTTTCTACAACACTACTACTCTTCAATAATACATAACCTTCAAAAATATATAAGTATATCTAACGTCCGGCTTACACTCTACAAACATTCCTATGCCGGAAATAATCTACGTACATAGAATAACGGAGGAGTTACAGCTTCAAGATCGTTATATACAAAATATACAATAAAATACACGCAAGTGCTGGAAATTCATCAGCGCGTGACAATTCAAAAATTGGCGGCTTCGTGGCCGAACATCACCTGACTTCGCAGGGTAACAGGTACAGTGGTACCAACATAAACATTTTGCACTAGGCGTAATACAAATACAATCTGGTTCTAACCAGTTATTAGCTCAGCTCTGACATTGACTCCTATCCTAATACAATTATCTTTGGTATGCATAAATCACATATTACATAATAATAGAACTACAAGACTGACATTAAATTGTTACATTGATGGTAACTGGTTGTTTATATAACTTCACAACGGCTTGTATCGTGACTCTACTCTAGCTGATAGATTTTATCTGACAATAATAGATAATATAATATTTTTACATTTAATAATGATTAAATAATTTTTATTTTTGTTTTCCTTTGGAAAAATTTACATTAGAACATTCAAAATGAATAAATATCTGCCAGTGCCTTTGCACGGCTACGAATATGTAAATGGCCGTGGATTCTAATTCATAGGTTATGCTGAATATAACGACTTTTTCATAATATTTACAATCTTTGTCAGATAGTTTGGCCTACATAAATACATTAAATTATGTGTTTCTCTCCCTACCATCATTATCACGACTTTAAATTCGTCATAGCGGGAGTTCGTTACACATGAGAACATGTGAGTTTTTATCAGAAGTTCGATCTAAACAGGAAGATCTCAGCGTTGTGATGATTTCGAAGTTAGTATCTTCCGTAAGTTGCTGGTCGGTGCACCTTTTAAACTTTTTACTCCTTGATTCGAAGTTATATATTTATTTATCTAGTTTAGGCTTACTAGTCTCTTATATGGTTTCGTATTCGCAACGTTTTCCCACCAAACCTGGTTTGTTATATTTGGATCCTGGATTTTTATAGTGTTTCTTTCTGAAACTTCCAGTACCTGGTATGGTCCAGTATACAAAACAAAAAACTTCTTTGTTAATGTTTCAAGAGCATTAGAAAGTCGGTGGTTTTTATACATTATCAATTGCCAGGCCATTTTCCGCTATCATAGGGCTCCTCTCCGATTTACCTGATACCAGTATTTTGGGCTTGAATCGGGTATGCCTTCTGTGTGAGCGTACTTTTCGACACGCCCTCCTACTTGCATAACAACTTTCACTTTCCAATTTATTATCATTCTCCACTCGGATGGCCAGTGAACTATATTCTTTGCTGCCATCTAGTCACGCACGATTACTACTCCCTGCATTTTTATTTGGTGGCGGGTTTTGTTGCTCTGTAGTCTTACTTTGTGTGCTTGTTAACGGTGACGGGTTACTTTGGTTTTGATTGTTGTTATTAGCATTAGTATTCGGTGATGGGTTTCTACGCGTATTGAATGCTTGGTCTCGGTCCGTTTCATTGTGATTTATACGATCACGTCCATCATAGTATGACCCTTGACTCCTGTAGCGATTTCCGCCTCCTCTGTTGTTATTATGAAATTTGTTTCCTCTGAACGTGTTTCCATTTCGGAAAGATTCATTTGGTTGAGGTGCCTCCCTATCTGTATTATCTTCACTTACGACCCGATTCACTTCATTTTCGCCATTCACATTCATTGGTGGCGGGGCTTGCATGACTTTAGCATGATCACTACATTCAACGTTGCGCTGGTTGTTGTTATTAGTTACGGCCTGTACACAGTGAAGGTGGTTTTCCAGGTCTCTAAAACTTTTGATAGATGACGTTGCCAGTGCCATTTGCACATTATATGGCAGTTTTTTCAACGCTATATTGGCCAAAGTTAAATCTGGTATCGGCTGATCTAATTGAGAATTTAGATACTTCAAGTTAGTGACAAATGATGTGCATGTCTGACCATTTTTGCTATTGAAAGGGCTGGAGATTATTTCAGATAATAAGCCTTGTTGCTTACTCACACTCCAATACTGTTCTAAAAACGCAGATATAAACTCCTCTAAAGTTTTGAACTCAGACGCTCGACTGTGAAGAAATAGTAGCGGCTCTCCCATCAATAGAGTTGATAGCTTGAATTGCCACACCTGCCAGGCTGTAGGTGCAAGATCCTGTACCACACGTAACTGGTCCACAAAGGGTCTGGGCGGTAAGAAGCGATTGGTATTATCAAACTTTCCCAAATTTGATAGTAGGTGGGAGATGCTCTGTATATCGGATACCGTAGTGACTTCTCCATTCACTCTGGGTCGATCTACCTTCCTTTCTAACAGCATGAACTTTCTGCTTGTTAGATCCCATTTATTTGCCATATCTGCTTTAGCATTTTGTAGGTCATCATCCAACCTTACTAACTTTGTTTGCTGTGTTTCCACCTCTTTCTCTATGCCTACATACCGGGCCTCTATTGTAGTTTGGTGTTGGGTTAGACTTCCAACTTGAGCTTGCACTGTATTTTGCTTTTCTATTGTTTCTTCTATCTGTTTCTCGAGATGCTTCACCTTTTTATCCGTTCGACTAACTGTCTCATTTAAACTCTTTTTTAAATCTTCATGCGCTTTCTTACAATCGGCATGCTGCACTTCCATCAGCTTATGCAACTCTTCTTCTATCTTCTTTTCCATTCTCTCCGTTCTATCTTCCATCTTTTTCACTTGAATGTCCATATGTTTTTCTATTCTTCCTTCCAGCCCTATCAGACGCATGTCTACTTCTTTTTTGACAATGGCCGGTAGTTGATCCAAGCGTTTATTTAACCCGGATGTCGTGTCGTCCAGGCGCTTATTTACGGCTTTTATTTCTTCCGTTTGTGTCTCCATTTGGTTTTCTATCTTCATCATGCTCACGTTCATATCGGCTTTTATATTCTCCTGGAGGTTTTTTAGCATCATGGCTAACTGGTTCATGCCGTCCTCCGTTCCTCCTATTTTTGCAGATTTCATGGGTTCGGTAGATGTCCCTTGCTGCATAGGTGGTGGAGATTGTTGATGCGCTGCCGGCAATGCCGCCACACCAGGTGGGCTCGGTCGTTCTATTCTGGTAGATGATAGGCCCTGGAATTCATCTGGTCGGAAGTTGGTGGAATCAATGCTGCCACATCCCCTCGCTCGTAAGGTACCTTCGTCGCCTTCATTTAGGTCGATTATCTGGTCTTGCATTAGGGTGTGCGGGTCACGTGGTTCCTCTCCGGCTCCTCTGTGGTCGTCGTCTGACATGGCTGAATCTCCAAACTGCTCCATAGCGGTAGACATGAAACGGTAGGCCAGTGGAGTAAATGAAAATTGTAGGTGTAGGGTTTGTAGACACAAATCGCGTTATTAGTGCCGCGCGCGTACACAATAGCGTCGTTGGTGACTCGCGGGTGTAGTGCAATAAACGCAAAAATATTCTTACAAAGTGTAAGATAAGTGAAAGCTACAGGTGATGGTAGAGAGAGAACCCACATACATACAACCATACAAGGATTAAGTGCAATATGGTGTGCAGCAGTTTCAACCGTGTAGGAAATCTTCATACGATCAACAACAAAATAATGATCAGAGTAGTGAATTGCACTTAAAACAAATAAATATAAAAAATATAAAACAGTGTCAGTTCAATAATGATAATAAAAAAAAAAAAAAATAGTAATACTGATAATATATAAAAACTCTTCATAAATAATTGCCAATAAAAATTGAATATTAAAATTTTTTCAATGGGATGCTGTCGGGTATTAGGCTAATCACAAATTATTACAAATAGGTCAAGCCCCCAAACACATGCTCTCCATGAAATAATTCAAATCAATTAATTGATATACAAAATTACTGTATGCTTTTTTTAAAAGCTTGGCAATCTCAAAGATATATCTCAAAATTTAAGCAAGTTTAGCGCTGTGATTTTCTATATTCAAAAATCGGTTATAATAAATCATAGAAATTTTGTACTCCTTCTTCAGGCTTACTACGTTGGGCGCCAATTCTATAAGGTTTTGTTATTTTGATTTGTGGGTTTTAACCCAGGTGCAATAGTATAGATTCAAAACAACCATATGATTCTCACCGAAGTCTTCCAAAATTTGGATGCTGCCGCTCGTTGCCAGGAAAATCGTCTGGTCTTACAGATACGGGTTGTATCCCTGCCAATCCAACCACATCAACGTACTATATACCGTTATAAAATTAAGGTTTCTTTATTATTAGAAGACCTTTAAATGCGCCCGTGTGAGGGTACAGTGTATCTCGGTCGGTACTCGCCACCTCGATCAGTGTAGCTGGCTCACACAACAGGGATCGCCGAACGGTTAATAGGACATCAGAGAGTCAGATATATGGCGGCACAACAATTAAAAAAAAATATATTGGAGAATCATACACCTGAAATGAAAACATTACTATGTCCTCACTGTTGTATGCAACCTTATAAGTACCCAGAATATAATCAGATAGAACACACACGGGAGGCGAGCTAATAAATGTGGAATAATTCGACACAATAATAAAAATCTCAATTCCATCCACCATGTATCCTACCCGATAACTCCTGTACTATCGGGTTGAGTCTCGTAATATGTGCCACGTGTGGCTCACCAAAGTTATGATAAAAATGATAATAATATAGAAATATATTATTTGGGGTTGCCAAGACGGGACTAAAATAAAGACTGATATACCCAGTATTCTGGTACAAAACGGGAGTATATTCTTGGATTTAAAACATACAACAGGTATATGTGAAACGTGCTCAATGGCATAAAAAAAATGAGAGTTACAAATTGCAGGATGTTAGATTATCTGCCAATAAATATTCAAAATTTATATTCTCTCATGCGGAGCATGGGTATGTGGTATTCACGTCCTGGAAAATTAGGTAGATACAAAATTTCTAAATACTATAAAACCCTACTATGAGCTCATAGAACGCAGATATTAATTTTTTACTTGAGATCTCTTTATTTGACGCACTGTATTGACTCGCGTCTGGCCAGAATATTTAAAAACGGTTTCACTCACTCATTTTTAGCGTAGGTAATTTTTCTTTTATGGGAGCGTCAGGTTTTAGGCCGCCATCCTCAGGTACATGGACAAGTGGTCATCTCAAGGCTGCTTGGCTCAGGATTTGATTTAAACCGAATTTAACGCGATTTCTCTATTGACTGTAAGCTGCTATTGACTTGAAAATGATCTGACACTGATCATATAAATTTTTACAAAAAATACATTAAACACTTAATAAAGTGCACGAGTATGCTGCACAAGCATGTTACTTTGGTAACGGTTGAAACGGAAGAGAAGGATTGTTAACTTTTTTTCATAACTTGACCAATACATCAGTTAAAGTTCTAGCAACTTCTATCAAAACTAGGCTTCTCATTGGCTAGACAAATAAATGAAGATTGACGTCATAGGTCAATAAAAAAAATAGTTCCTCTAATTTTAGTTAACATTCGAAATAATACATTTTATATAAACAGCTTAAAATGTTAATTACAATATTGGACAGCATCCCTAACGATTTCATGAATATTTAAACAATTTAAAGTACTCTAAACAATTTTGCTAGAAATTTGAATGGTACCTCAGTATGGTACACCAACTGTATGGCAATTACATTTTAATAAATTTTAATCAATATAAAACGTAATTTAATATTACTAAAAATATTCCAAATAAATTTTTAAACAACAATAAATAGATTATTTTACTCTGATCATGGGCAATATAGAGGAATCGTGAAGTGTCACAACGACATATCTACCTCACAGTCTCAAAAATAATGCAGAGGTGAGTACCACTTTTAAATTTATAAGCATGATCAAAAATTATTACATATTAAACAATGAAGAATTTGGAATTCTATACGCAAATTTTCATACAGATTTGAATCTTTGGTTGTACCAGAATGACTTGTAAGGCAGTGTCAAGTGTCAATTTTTTCAGAGCTAGGCTCTACTGCATATTTATTTACATAAAATAATACACCAACACCTATGAAACAAGTAAGTAAATTAGATATTATTGCCAGAATAATATAATAAATTATTTATTTTAGTAGGTCTGAGCCCGTTATTCCTTATCTTTAACAGTCAACCACTTGTCAGCCGATAATTGCTTGACCGGTACCTTTCAAAATTAACAGCTGTAGTTCATGATTTTATTTTTAACTATTTATGTTTCTATAAAAAATAGTGAAACGTGACATAAAAGCCCCCTTTAGAATTTCTGAAATTCTTTACAATGGGTGAGCTTGCAAACAATAAATTGTGAAGGTTTCAGGAATTCTAAATATAGAAAAAGTCATGTGAGCTATTTTTTTTTTTTGAGCTTTCTACAACACTACTACTCTTCAATAATACATAACCTTCAAAAATATATAAGTATATCTAACGTCCGGCTTACACTCTACAAACATTCCTATGCCGGAAATAATCTACGTACATAGAATAACGGAGGAGTTACAGCTTCAAGATCGTTATATACAAAATATACAATAAAATACACGCAAGTGCTGGAAATTCATCAGCGCGTGACAATTCAAAAATTGGCGGCTTCGTGGCCGAACATCACCTGACTTCGCAGGGTAACAGGTACAGTGGTACCAACATAAACATTTTGCACTAGGCGTAATACAAATACAATCTGGTTCTAACCAGTTATTAGCTCAGCTCTGACATTGACTCCTATCCTAATACAATTATCTTTGGTATGCATAAATCACATATTACATAATAATAGAACTACAAGACTGACATTAAATTGTTACATTGATGGTAACTGGTTGTTTATATAACTTCACAACGGCTTGTATCGTGACTCTACTCTAGCTGATAGATTTTATCTGACAATAATAGATAATATAATATTTTTACATTTAATAATGATTAAATAATTTTTATTTTTGTTTTCCTTTGGAAAAATTTACATTAGAACATTCAAAATGAATAAATATCTGCCAGTGCCTTTGCACGGCTACGAATATGTAAATGGCCGTGGATTCTAATTCATAGGTTATGCTGAATATAACGACTTTTTCATAATATTTACAATCTTTGTCAGATAGTTTGGCCTACATAAATACATTAAATTATGTGTTTCTCTCCCTACCATCATTATCACGACTTTAAATTCGTCATAGCGGGAGTTCGTTACACATGAGAACATGTGAGTTTTTATCAGAAGTTCGATCTAAACAGGAAGATCTCAGCGTTGTGATGATTTCGAAGTTAGTATCTTCCGTAAGTTGCTGGTCGGTGCACCTTTTAAACTTTTTACTCCTTGATTCGAAGTTATATATTTATTTATCTAGTTTAGGCTTACTAGTCTCTTATATGGTTTCGTATTCGCAACGTTTTCCCACCAAACCTGGTTTGTTATATTTGGATCCTGGATTTTTATAGTGTTTCTTTCTGAAACTTCCAGTACCTGGTATGGTCCAGTATACAAAACAAAAAACTTCTTTGTTAATGTTTCAAGAGCATTAGAAAGTCGGTGGTTTTTATACATTATCAATTGCCAGGCCATTTTCCGCTATCATAGGGCTCCTCTCCGATTTACCTGATACCAGTATTTTGGGCTTGAATCGGGTATGCCTTCTGTGTGAGCGTACTTTTCGACACGCCCTCCTACTTGCATAACAACTTTCACTTTCCAATTTATTATCATTCTCCACTCGGATGGCCAGTGAACTATATTCTTTGCTGCCATCTAGTCACGCACGATTACTACTCCCTGCATTTTTATTTGGTGGCGGGTTTTGTTGCTCTGTAGTCTTACTTTGTGTGCTTGTTAACGGTGACGGGTTACTTTGGTTTTGATTGTTGTTATTAGCATTAGTATTCGGTGATGGGTTTCTACGCGTATTGAATGCTTGGTCTCGGTCCGTTTCATTGTGATTTATACGATCACGTCCATCATAGTATGACCCTTGACTCCTGTAGCGATTTCCGCCTCCTCTGTTGTTATTATGAAATTTGTTTCCTCTGAACGTGTTTCCATTTCGGAAAGATTCATTTGGTTGAGGTGCCTCCCTATCTGTATTATCTTCACTTACGACCCGATTCACTTCATTTTCGCCATTCACATTCATTGGTGGCGGGGCTTGCATGACTTTAGCATGATCACTACGTTCAACGTTGCGCTGGTTGTTGTTATTAGTTACGGCCTGTACACAGTGAAGGTGGTTTTCCAGGTCTCTAAAACTTTTGATAGATGACGTTGCCAGTGCCATTTGCACATTATACGGCAGTTTTTTCAACGCTATATTGGCCAAAGTTAAATCTGGTATCGGCTGATCTAATTGAGAATTTAGATACTTCAAGTTAGTGACAAATGATGTGCATGTCTGACCATTTTTGCTATTGAAAGGGCTGGAGATTATTTCAGATAATAAGCCTTGTTGCTTACTCACACTCCAATACTGTTCTAAAAACGCAGATATAAACTCCTCTAAAGTTTTGAACTCAGACGCTCGACTGTGAAGAAATAGTAGCGGCTCTCCCATCAATAGAGTTGATAGCTTGAATTGCCACACCTGCCAGGCTGTAGGTGCAAGATCCTGTACCACACGTAACTGGTCCACAAAGGGTCTGGGCGGTAAGAAGCGATTGGTATTATCAAACTTTCCCAAATTTGATAGTAGGTGGGAGATGCTCTGTATATCGGATACCGTAGTGACTTCTCCATTCACTCTGGGTCGATCTACCTTCCTTTCTAACAGCATGAACTTTCTGCTTGTTAGATCCCATTTATTTGCCATATCTGCTTTAGCATTTTGTAGGTCATCATCCAACCTTACTAACTTTGTTTGCTGTGTTTCCACCTCTTTCTCTATGCCTACATACCGGGCCTCTATTGTAGTTTGGTGTTGGGTTAGACTTCCAACTTGAGCTTGCACTGTATTTTGCTTTTCTATTGTTTCTTCTATCTGTTTCTCGAGATGCTTCACCTTTTTATCCGTTCGACTAACTGTCTCATTTAAACTCTTTTTTAAATCTTCATGCGCTTTCTTACAATCGGCATGCTGCACTTCCATCAGCTTATGCAACTCTTCTTCTATCTTCTTTTCCATTCTCTCCGTTCTATCTTCCATCTTTTTCACTTGAATGTCCATATGTTTTTCTATTCTTCCTTCCAGCCCTATCAGACGCATGTCTACTTCTTTTTTGACAATGGCCGGTAGTTGATCCAAGCGTTTATTTAACCCGGATGTCGTGTCGTCCAGGCGCTTATTTACGGCTTTTATTTCTTCCGTTTGTGTCTCCATTTGGTTTTCTATCTTCATCATGCTCACGTTCATATCGGCTTTTATATTCTCCTGGAGGTTTTTTAGCATCATGGCTAACTGGTTCATGCCGTCCTCCGTTCCTCCTATTTTTGCGGATTTCATGGGTTCGGTAGATGTCCCTTGCTGCATAGGTGGTGGAGATTGTTGATGCGCTGCCGGCAATGCCGCCACACCAGGTGGGCTCGGTCGTTCTATTCTGGTAGATGATAGGCCCTGGAATTCATCTGGTCGGAAGTTGGTGGAATCAATGCTGCCACATCCCCTCGCTCGTAAGGTACCTTCGTCGCCTTCATTTAGGTCGATTATCTGGTCTTGCATTAGGGTGTGCGGGTCACGTGGTTCCTCTCCGGCTCCTCTGTGGTCGTCGTCTGACATGGCTGAATCTCCAAACTGCTCCATAGCGGTAGACATGAAACGGTAGGCCAGTGGAGTAAATGAAAATTGTAGGTGTAGGGTTTGTAGACACAAATCGCGTTATTAGTGCCGCGCGCGTACACAATAGCGTCGTTGGTGACTCGCGGGTGTAGTGCAATAAACGCAAAAATATTCTTACAAAGTGTAAGATAAGTGAAAGCTACAGGTGATGGTAGAGAGAGAACCCACATACATACAACCATACAAGGATTAAGTGCAATATGGTGTGCAGCAGTTTCAACCGTGTAGGAAATCTTCATACGATCAACAACAAAATAATGATCAGAGTAGTGAATTGCACTTAAAACAAATAAATATAAAAAATATAAAACAGTGTCAGTTCAATAATGATAATAAAAAAAAAAAAAAATAGTAATACTGATAATATATAAAAACTCTTCATAAATAATTGCCAATAAAAATTGAATATTAAAATTTTTTCAATGGGATGCTGTCGGGTATTAGGCTAATCACAAATTATTACAAATAGGTCAAGCCCCCAAACACATGCTCTCCATGAAATAATTCAAATCAATTAATTGATATACAAAATTACTGTATGCTTTTTTTAAAAGCTTGGCAATCTCAAAGATATATCTCAAAATTTAAGCAAGTTTAGCGCTGTGATTTTCTATATTCAAAAATCGGTTATAATAAATCATAGAAATTTTGTACTCCTTCTTCAGGCTTACTACGTTGGGCGCCAATTCTATAAGGTTTTGTTATTTTGATTTGTGGGTTTTAACCCAGGTGCAATAGTATAGATTCAAAACAACCATATGATTCTCACCGAAGTCTTCCAAAATTTGGATGCTGCCGCTCGTTGCCAGGAAAATCGTCTGGTCTTACAGATACGGGTTGTATCCCTGCCAATCCAACCACATCAACGTACTATATACCGTTATAAAATTAAGGTTTCTTTATTATTAGAAGACCTTTAAATGCGCCCGTGTGAGGGTACAGTGTATCTCGGTCGGTACTCGCCACCTCGATCAGTGTAGCTGGCTCACACAACAGGGATCGCCGAACGGTTAATAGGACATCAGAGAGTCAGATATATGGCGGCACAACAATTAAAAAAAAATATATTGGAGAATCATACACCTGAAATGAAAACATTACTATGTCCTCACTGTTGTATGCAACCTTATAAGTACCCAGAATATAATCAGATAGAACACACACGGGAGGCGAGCTAATAAATGTGGAATAATTCGACACAATAATAAAAATCTCAATTCCATCCACCATGTATCCTACCCGATAACTCCTGTACTATCGGGTTGAGTCTCGTAATATGTGCCACGTGTGGCTCACCAAAGTTATGATAAAAATGATAATAATATAGAAATATATTATTTGGGGTTGCCAAGACGGGACTAAAATAAAGACTGATATACCCAGTATTCTGGTACAAAACGGGAGTATATTCTTGGATTTAAAACATACAACAGGTATATGTGAAACGTGCTCAATGGCATAAAAAAAATGAGAGTTACAAATTGCAGGATGTTAGATTATCTGCCAATAAATATTCAAAATTTATATTCTCTCATGCGGAGCATGGGTATGTGGTATTCACGTCCTGGAAAATTAGGTAGATACAAAATTTCTAAATACTATAAAACCCTACTATGAGCTCATAGAACGCAGATATTAATTTTTTACTTGAGATCTCTTTATTTGACGCACTGTATTGACTCGCGTCTGGCCAGAATATTTAAAAACGGTTTCACTCACTCATTTTTAGCGTAGGTAATTTTTCTTCTATGGGAGCGTCAGGTTTTAGGCCGCCATCCTCAGGTACATGGACAAGTGGTCATCTCAAGGCTGCTTGGCTCAGGATTTGATTTAAACCGAATTTAACGCGATTTCTCTATTGACTGTAAGCTGCTATTGACTTGAAAATGATCTGACACTGATCATATAAATTTTTACAAAAAATAAATTAAACACTTAATAAAGTGCACGAGTATGCTGCACAAGCATGTTACTTTGGTAACGGTTGAAACGGAAGAGAAGGATTGTTAACTTTTTTTCATAACTTGACCAATACATCAGTTAAAGTTCTAGCAACTTCTATCAAAACTAGGCTTCTCATTGGCTAGACAAATAAATGAAGATTGACGTCATAGGTCAATAAAAAAAATAGTTCCTCTAATTTTAGTTAACATTCGAAATAATACATTTTATATAAACAGCTTAAAATGTTAATTACAATATTGGACAGCATCCCTAACGATTTCATGAATATTTAAACAATTTAAAGTACTCTAAACAATTTTGCTAGAAATTTGAATGGTACCTCAGTATGGTACACCAACTGTATGGCAATTACATTTTAATAAATTTTAATCAATATAAAACGTAATTTAATATTACTAAAAATATTCCAAATAAATTTTTAAACAACAATAAATAGATTATTTTACTCTGATCATGGGCAATATAGAGGAATCGTGAAGTGTCACAACGACATATCTACCTCACAGTCTCAAAAATAATGCAGAGGTGAGTACCACTTTTAAATTTATAAGCATGATCAAAAATTATTACATATTAAACAATGAAGAATTTGGAATTCTATACGCAAATTTTCATACAGATTTGAATCTTTGGTTGTACCAGAATGACTTGTAAGGCAGTGTCAAGTGTCAATTTTTTCAGAGCTAGGCTCTACTGCATATTTATTTACATAAAATAATACACCAACACCTATGAAACAAGTAAGTAAATTAGATATTATTGCCAGAATAATATAATAAATTATTTATTTTAGTAGGTCTGAGCCCGTTATTCCTTATCTTTAACAGTCAACCACTTGTCAGCCGATAATTGCTTGACCGGTACCTTTCAAAATTAACAGCTGTAGTTCATGATTTTATTTTTAACTATTTATGTTTCTATAAAAAATAGTGAAACGTGACACCATTTATTGTTACAGTTTTCTTGATGATGATTAATGCAAGTGCATTGTTAAAAAACGTTAAAAAGTCAAATAAATATTTTTAATAACATTATTTAATTATAAAGTTTGAGTTGGTGTTAATGTGGCTTTAAAATATGAAAAAGACCAATAGCAAAAATAACCAATCATCCTCACGTCACTAGAAATATATTTGATTTTAATCAAAACAATGTGGAAACCAGTGAAAATTCATATCTCTAATATTCATGTGACAAAAAGTAGAATGAATTTTGAAAAAGTGTGAAAGTGACTTCTGTTGTACTTTGTAGTGACGATGAATATCATCGTTTTGTTTTATGTATGCCTGTAGTATCACATGATTGTATATTGTAGAAGTATTGGATTTCCAATAATACTTGAAATATTACTGACTAAAATATTCAGCAGCCAAATGTTTATCAAATGAAACTATTGGGCTAGCAGACCCAGAGCCTCTGATTGGCTGAACTACACTAGAATTGGCAGATAAGTAATGGGGTTGGCTGCTAAATTCAAACTGTAAGAATTGCTCTAAACTCTTGCCCTATGACAATCGCGTTCTTTTGGTCTGGTCTTTACATGTCTTCCTAGTTGATGTTTGGAGGTATAGTACAAAGTCTGGTAACAAAAGTAACTAATTTTATATTATGATTCAAGCTCTCTTCCTATTATTATTGTTATTATTAATATTATTCCAAGCTCTCTTCCTATTATTATTGTTATTATTAATATTATTCCAACTCTTCCTATTTTTATCCTAAGAAATGTATTTGAACCCTTTAATTCTGATTCAAAGTAATAATAGTAACTATTTATTGTTTTCAGCATCAAATAGACTGTGTGATACACTTTGCTGCAATGAAAGCTGTGGGAGAATCAATGAAAATTCCTTTATTCTATTACAAGAATAACATAATCGGAGCAATAAATCTCTTAGAGGTAAACCATGTTACTTTTAAACAATTTTATTCTGTTTTCTTTGTGGAGTCGATGTTTGCCTGGATCACTCTCTAAAATGTTCATTTTTCAGACTTATTATTGCGCAAAATTATTAATTTTAAATTTCCTATTTATTTTATTTTATAATTTCCTATAAATTTTAAATAAGTACAATTTATGCGAGTTCAGGGACCTGCTAAATAGTGAATGTTATTGGTGCTTATATTTGTAGTTAGTCTACTGTATAATCTCATGGAAGTTTCTAGTTGTTGATTGTGGTTGTAATTGGTAGATTTTTGTGCAACAAGTTGGTTTGTTCTATACCTCTTCATTCGTAATATTTATATTTCCAAGACCCATGAACCGGAAAAATGAAGTTGATCACACACATATTAATAAATATTTACTGATTATGAATTACTATTTTTTTATGCATTTTACAAGTTTGTGAAATCATCATCATCATTATTCAACTCATTACCCACGCACAGATCTCAGACCTATGTGGGCTTCTTCTTCTAAAAAATCAATCAAATTGTTGTTTCTGAATATTTTTTTTGTATCTACTCATTATGACAAATTTATGACGGTAAAGTTATACAACAAAAAATAAATTAGTAATATTATTTTAAGTGCTTCAAATAAGTAAATAGAAAAAACCTGGAAGGTTATCAATGAAGTCAGAGGTGAAAACGAAATATCTCAACCAATTATAAAGTTGGAACAGAACGGAGAAATTCTGATAAATTCAAAACACATTGCTGATGCTTCTAATAGATTCTCTATATCAATGACACCAACATTCAATGTGGCAAAATCAGGTCCATGTAATGGTGATTTCTCTTTCTAGTTGATGATGAATTTCATGTAGCTGACTCAATGCATCTAAATGTTGCAAGAGGTGAACCAAAAGGGTCTATTTTTGTTCCACTGCTTTTTGTTTTATATACCAATGTCTTGCAATCCTCTGTCCCAGTAGATGTAAACATTACTTTGACACAACATTGATGTTTAATGACAGTAATCTTAATAATCGTGAAGTAAATGTAAATTTGCTCGCGAAATTGATTGTTTAATATTATAATGTGTCTTTTTTGTCAGTCAGTCCAAAGTAAATGTATTCAATTTTATTTAAAACAACATGCCTATAAACCAATAAAATTAGCATTGGAGATTCAATTCTTAAAAATGTAACAGAAACAAATCTTCTAGGATTGATTATTGACAAGGACCTTACATTGAATTCTAATATTTATTGTATTGATTGACTAGCAAACCGTGTTTGTAGTAATTTATTTGTTCTTCGAAACATCAAGTATATGCCCCCATGACACAGGAAGATCCTTCTATTTTGCCCTTATGTATTTGCATATTGCATATGGCATAGAACTTTAAAAAAATTAATTCTGTCGAAGCGTGCTGTCAGATTTCTAGGTTTCAACCAAACTTACTGCGATGCATTTAAAAAATCGTTTTCTTTCACGGCCCCTTACATTTTTATTTTTGGAATAGTTTTGTTTGTTGTGAAGAATATCAGCAATTTTACAACAAATTTAATTTTTCAAAACGATAACACTAGATTGTTTCCATGTAACAATCTGAGTTGTAGTGTCCCATAGATTTAATCTTTTTGAAGAAAAACTTAGTTATATTGGTGTGAAATGTTTGAAGAGGTTACTCAATTATCTAAATTACAGCACTGTGAATTTTAAAAAGGATTTGTACAGCTTTCTAGTTGAGAAGGGTTATTATAGTGTGAAAGAGTCTCTGAACGAGTCATATTATGCATTAAATGTTTAGTTGTAAGTTTGTAGGATTGTGATTAATATTGACGATATTTGACTGTTTGATGCGCGATCTTTGTTCTGTGTTGAATAAATTAATTTTTATTTTATTATTCACTTCCAAGACAACTGGAAAAATAATAATTGAAAGTATTATAAACATAAAGAAAGTGAATTTTACACTTATTATCAATTAATTATAATCCATTGAACAGGCTGTGGAATCAACAATATTATTCATGTTTGTTACAGGTGATGAAACAATTCAATTGCTATCAACTGGTATTCTCCAGCTCTTGTACAGTTTATGGTAACCCACAATTTCTTCCTATCACTGAAACACATCCAACTGGCAATGTGACCAATGTCTATGGAAGGACTAAATTGTTCATTGAAGAAATGCTTAAAGATCTAGTACATGCTGAAAAGGTTAGTAGTCATTCGACATTAATAAATTAATTTCTGCAGCACCAATCATAAAAGTTGCTCGAGAATATTTATGAATGGAAACTGCAAATACATCATTGTGTTGATTAAGACCTGAACAAACAGAAACTCTTATTGCAATAAGGCGCTCTCTTAGAGCATTCTAGACTCTTGACTTGAGACTCGTGTGGTCTTTTCTCGCTCTAGCCTACATTTCTGTACAAGAGCGCACTATCGCAATAAGTTTATTCATGTGAACTTTAGACAATTCAATTTAAAATTACTCAGATGTGAAGTCATCACGATGTTGTTCTGGTCCAATCATGTTTCTACAGAATTTAGAGATCATTGAATAAATAATGTATAGTTTCTCATTCAAGTGTATTTTTTCCACTCACATGACCTTCGTTTAGCCTAGTACTTGTGTCATTTAATTACTGAAGCTTGAACTCTTGGTCCTCTCTACCTCTTAATTATAAAGTGTTATGAATGAATTGTAATATTTTGGAATTAATATTTTTCTTACAGAACTGGAATATAGTTTCTCTTCGATACTTCAACCCAGTTGGAGCTCATCCGTCTGGTCTCATAGGAGAGGATCCGACCAAAGCGTTCTCAAATCTCATGCCCTACATTGCACAGGTGGCAATTGGAAACAAGCCTCATTTAACTATTTTTGGAGGTGATTATGAAACAGTTGATGGAACCGGTAAGTGAAAATGAACTGAAAACAAGAAAAAATTAACTTTATTTTCCTTAGTCAACTTTTGATCTTGATTTCCAAAAGCAGTGATTGTGTGTGCACACTGACTGAACAGGCTCTGAGGATTTTGAAGATTTGCATATTATTCTGATCAGATAAGTAGTACAATATATTTATATATTAGTATATAGACTAATATATAGACTATAGTATATAGACTGACTGAACAGGCTCTGAGGATTTTGAAGATTTGCATATTATTCTGATCAGATAAGTAGTACAATATATTTATATATTAGTATTTATAATATCTTTATAATAATTTCTAGTATTAATTTCTTGATTATAATTTAAAGTGTCCTGATAAAAAACTAAATTCTGTTTTTGAGGTTAGGTTTTACCGGTATTGATAAATTGTCTTGAGTTGACAACTATAGTAAATTATGTAATATTCAGTAAACTATTTATTTGAATAATTTTTAAAAAATTATTAGTTGAGAAAATGAGCCCAAACAAGTCATCTAAATCTAGTAATTTGATTAAAACTCAGGCAAAAACGCGGTCCTAATTGAACAAGCAATCACCATCAGCTCTTAGAGCTACTGCAGATGTAGAAGAAAAGGTTGCTAAACTATTGCGTGATCATACTGAGTAGAAACAAATTTTGAGTCAACACTAACAAATTCTGAGGAAGAACGGATAGGGTTGGTAAATGAAATTAAATCAGTAGAGGTAGGCTAATTGTAAAACTGCAGTAGAAAGACCATAAAATCGAAATTCTAAATCTCTCAGAGTCAATGTAGGTCTATGTCAGAGTAAATAGAAATATTAAAATAAAAAAACAAGCGAAGCCAATGTGAAATATGAACCTCTGATTAAAACAAAAAAGTAAAACCTAAAACAAATGGCAAAAACATGGAAAATGTTCAAACTGAATGTTATAGTCAGGTTTTGCAATCAGCAACCAAAACTAAAGTGAGGGAAAATAACGTTAGGAAAGATATAGTATTGCTCTTGACATCCAGTCATGGACGAGACTGCAGTGATCTACTGGATAAAAGATTGAAAAATAAATATGATGTTCAGAGTTTTTTCAAGTCAAGTGCCCCTATAAACGCAGTTGTAGAGTTAAGGAGCAAACAAAAGATAATAGTACTGCGTGGCTCAAACAATATAAATGAACCTAGTTAACCCAGTCAACGAAAAATTATAGAGGGGAAGTCTTGGAGCACAATTTTTGACTTCATAACTTTGTTTGGGCTAGTGAGGAGGTGAACATATCAAAAGTCCCAGCCCGTACCCCTTAAGCCGGGGGGAGGGAGGGGGGTTGAAAGTCTCATTTTTCGGTCTTTTGCTTATATCTGGGAAAACATACGTTCTACCGACATGACTATTCTATACAAAATTAAATCTGATTAAATTTCCTACAAGTTCTATCCAGTCAAGTTCTTCGATATCTTGTATAGTTTTCGAGATATCCGCTCTTAAAAGTCTGTGATTTTGAAAAAAATTGTTTTGCTTCACATTTTTGCTCTTTTTGACCGGATAACTCTTGAACGATGCACCAAAAAACTAAATAATGACCATAGGGTTGTAGAGCATAAAATTCCTTTCAATAATATATATTACTTCACTATTTTATCTATTTTCCTTCAAATGTTAAAGCAGTTTCAGTGTTGAGCATGAAATCTGAAGCTTTGCAACAACTGTTAACAATGTTTCACTTTGTAACTTTGTTTGGGCTAGTTAGGAGGTGAACATATCAAAAGTCGCCGCCCGTAGCCCTTAAGCCAGTGGTGGGAGGGGGTTGAAAGTCTCATTTTTCGGTTTTTTTGCTTATATCTCGGAAAACATACGTCCTACCGACATGACCATTCCATACAAAATTAAAGCAGATTAAATTTACTACAAGTTTTTCGAGATATCTGCTCTTGAAAGTCTGTAATTTTGAAAAAAAAATTTTTAATTCACATTTGAAAAATTGTGTTCCAAGAGTTTCCTCTATACCTTTTCTTGAACATTCGTTATCATTGTCAACAGTTGTTGCAAAGCTTCAGATTACATGCTCAACACTGAAACTGCTTTAACATTTGAAGGAAAATAGATAAAATAGTAAAGTATTATATATTATTGAAAGGAATTTTATGCTCTACAACCCTATGGCCATTATTTAGTATTTTGGTGCATCGTTCAAGAGTTATCCGGTCAAAAAGAGCAAAAATGTAAAGCAGAACAATTTTTTTTCCAAAATTACAGACTTTTAAGAGCGGATATCTCGAAAACTATACAAGATATCGAAAAACTTGACTGGATAGAACTTGTAGAAAATTTAATCAGCTTTAATTTTGTATAGAATGGTCATGTCGTTAGGACGTATGTTTTCTGAGATATTATAAGCAAAAAACCGAAAAATGAGACTTTCAATCCCCCTCCCTCCCCCCCGGCTTAAGGGGTACGAGCGGGGACTTTTGATATGTTCACCTCCTAACTAGCCCAAACAAAGATATGAAGTCAAAAATTTTGTTTTAAGTATTTCCCTCTATACCTTTTTTTGAGCATTCATTTCCTGGACTAAAACATCTTCCCGAAATAAATGAAAAAATTAAATAGATTGTGCCACTCAGCCAAAAAACTATTTTAATAAACTAAAATTCCGTATATGTTTGATAGGTCAGAGCTAAATGAAACCATTAAGTCAACAAATAAATCAATTCATAATGCAATCAACAGCCTAAAAAAAAGAATCCAAGCAATTGGGGATTTGTTTTCTAAACGAAAGGCTGAAAAGAGAAAACTTCACTAATCATGCTCTACATTTAAATTGACCTCGCAAAGTAATATTTTGTAATAGGCTGGCAGAGCTGATTGAAATTCGTTTGCAATCTGCTCTCAATAACTCTTCTAAACAATCATCTAATGAACCTTTTCTACTGAAGTAGCTCAAACCCGGGAACGAGAACTAGTTTGAAACGATCAATTTATATCTGCAATTGTAGTAACAGAAGTTAATGGATCAAAAAATCAGGATAGTGGAAGGAACTCTGATAGGCTCTCAATATTCTAAGAGAGCCTATTCTAAGTAGATCTAATTCAATATACAAGAGCAACGATGAAGTAGTAAGGAATGATAGGGAAGTATTCACTGTGCTCCATTGGAATTCAGTAACTCCGTTCTAGATAATTTTAGAAGTAATTGTCTATATGGGTGTGCAGTCCATTGTCCAATTCTTAAATCAAATGAAATTAACAATAAATAGTAAAACTGTCAATACCTTCAATTCAAAAACAAACATAATTCAAATGAAGATAGGGCTATAAACGTTTTTGTAAATGATAATCAACTAGACCAAGAAGAAAACATTGCATTTCTAGTTTGGTTGGATAGACGATTGACTTGGGCTCCATACATTGAGAAAACATGTTTTAAAATTACATCTGAGGTATTCGTCCTGCAATAGTTTGTTAGATTAAATGATAAAAATTCCTTTTTATAGCTTACTATGGACTCTTACTGTTACATATTAGGTATGCTATCATAGTATGGGATAAGTCACAATAGTAGCTTATTCGAACAAAAACCTAGTTATATTGGTAGGAAACTGCAACAAGCTACCGCAGTTTTAAAAGAGTTTTGTAATATAAAAATATTTTTAAAACAATTAAAAAAATATTTAGTTGATAAATCTTTTTATAGTGTATAAGAGCTCCTTTCACATAAAATTTAAGCCTCACCTCAAATAACTTGGTAATTTACTTGTGTATAAGATTTTTAATATTGTATGGTAACTAATCTACAGTATAAGATTGGTAATATCGTATGTATATAATTGTTGATTTGACTTGTCTTATACTCCTTAACCGGAGTCTCCTAGGCGTAATTAACAAAAGAAGAAAGAAATCTTGATGACCACTGTATTGAATGAAGGATCGCACGCATCTATTACAATTTATCACTTATCCATTCATTCAATGATATGAAATCATGAATTTGAAATTTTCACCCATTTTGTTGATAACATCAACTATCACTATTATTATCATATTTTTATTACTATTATGATTTTTTTTTTTTTTGTTACCAATCTAACTAAGTCACTGAATTCGAAAATATTAAAGTCAAGAGTTTTAATAGTGGACCAATTTTATCCAAACTGTAGCTCATACTTTTTATACTTCCATCTACAATTTTGTTATGGTGTTGATATAGTTTTTTTGTTACAATTGATAGAAAGTTGATTTGTCACATATGGAAAGTGCCTCTTTTCCGAACTAGATCAGAAAAATCAGCTGACAAATAGGGCCTTATAGCCGTACAAGATAGGAAAAAACATATGGAGTGCGGCAATAGTATATTATGTTACTAGGCTGGAAAGAAACTTTTTTCTGGTCGAGCATATGATAGTTTATGCATGAGGCGCAGCCGAGGAAACGTGAATTGAAACAGCCATGGAATGTACGATATTTTTTGTTACACTTGATAGAAAGGCATGCTCCAATCAGCTGGATAATATGCGAGACATTCAAAAGTATGCAAGACAATTGAATCAGCTGCTTTATTTAGATTCAGAATTTGATGGGCGAATTTCCATAATAGCCAAAATAATGATAGCCTAGTGCAATCAGCTGGATAATATTCGATACAGATATTGAGTAATGTAATGAGTTGACTATATCTATACATAATATATATATATATATATATGTGTGTGTGTGTGTGAGTCAACAGAAATTTTTGTTGTTACACTTGATAGAAAGTAGCTACTTTCCATAGATTTGTCACATATGGAAAGTGCTCTTTTCCATACTAGATCGGAAAAATCAGCTGACAAATAGGGCCTTATAGCCGTACAAGATAGGAAAAAACATATGGAGTGCGGCAATAGTAGTTTATGCAACAATTTTATTTTGACCCTTATTAAGGCACGAGTTAGATGTAAGTTATAACACGAGCGAATGTGAGTGTTATAAATATCTCACAAGTGCTTTAATGGCCAAATAAAATCGTTGCATACACTATTTTATCTACAACCACTAGTATACATTTAATTAAAACAATTTAATTTTACCTGTGACTGTCAGAGATACCTAACCTCTCATCTCAATTACGAGAAGTTATATTAGATTGTTAGGTTAAGCAGCTGGTGTAGCAGTTTGATCAAATCAGCTGATAGTTTCACAATATTGAATTACGATATTGATTCCATCAAAAATGCTTCTGATTGGTCCAGAACCCGTGTTATAATGTAGAACCTGTACTATAATGAGCTCATTATGCAACGGGTTTCAAAAAGCATTTCAAAAAGACAGCTGTTTTGGCATCAATTGTGAAACTGTAATGTATACATTATGACATGGTCGTAGATAATAGTATATTACGTTACTAGGCTGGAAAATAACGTTTTGCCGGTCGAGCATATGATAGTTAATGCATGAGGCGCAGCCAAGTGCAGAAACGTGAATATGCGAGAACCGGCAAAAGTTTACAGCCATGTAATGTACGATATTTTTTGTTACACTTGATTGGAGGTTGGACTGCAAGTGGTACTGCAAATCGGAGCGTGATTGCCCAGCATAACAAAAAATATCGTACATTACACGGCTGTAAACTTTTGCTGTGTCTTGCATATTCACGTTTCTGCACTTGGTTTTCGCCTCGTGCATGAACTATCATATGCTCGACCGGCAAAACTTTATTTTTCAGCCTAGTAACATAATATACTATTGCCGCACTTCATATGTTTTTTCCTATCTTGTACGGCTATAAGGCCCTATTTGTCAGCTGATTTTTCTGATCTAGTTCGGAAAAGAGGCACTTTCCATATGTGACAAATCTACTTTCTATCAATTGTAACAAAAAAACTATATCAACACCATAACATGAAAATTGTAGATGGAAGTATAAAAAGTATGAGCTACAGTTTGGATAAAATTGATCCACTATTAAAACTCTTGAATTTAATATTTTCGAATCCAGTGACTTAGTTAGATTGGAACAAAAAACAAAATAATTCATAATAGTAATAAAAATATGATAATAATAGTGATAGTTGATGTTATCAACAAAATGGGTGAAAATTTCAAATTCATGATTTGATATCGTTGAATGAATGGATAAGTGATAAATTGTAATAGATGCGTACGTCAGGATATAAAATACATTGCTTTTTTAATGAAATATATTATCAAATAGATATTTTTTCAATTCAGTTTCTAATAAATCATAATAAATCCCGTTTATTACAGGAGTTCGCGATTATATCCATGTGATGGATCTAGCGTCAGGACATGTAGCTGCCTTAGAGAAACTGAAAAAGCAACATCTAAATCTGAAGGTAGAATTGGCTTGGAACATAAATAATTTATTCGAATAGGAAATGGTAAAATTAATTGAAAATGCATCAACTACGAGATATGTAAATAATAATGATAATTTATTATTATTATTTATTCATGTACAGACAAATTCTTTGGCTTATAATCTCTTTGTTTTCAATGCATGCGAAGATGTTACACAGATCAAAACTGCTCTCTTCACAAATTTTGACCATGCTGTATTGTCCAAAACAATGGGATTAGATCAAATTAAACATTTCAATTCACTAAAAATCTTCACTCGAAAAATAATAAAATATTTTTATGTTAAATTACTGCATATTTTTCTAAAACAACAGATTTTTCTATCTCTTGTAAATATTCTGTTTAAAGTAATTTTTTGTCTGAAAATTCTTATATATTAAACTAGCTGGCCCGACGCGAGTTGCTGCGTTCTCATAAAAATTATCCTTGATTTTATTATTCGCCATCTCCCACTGAGGTTACATTTCAAATTTCAACCTTCTAGGACAGGGAAGAAGTTACTCCTAGGGCTCTTCCAGCTGATCAGAGAGGCCTCCTTCGTTGTTTTCTTACACAGTAAGACCTTACCTTCTCTCAATGATCATTTCAAATTTAAACCTCCTACGACTATTAGGGTAGAAGCTAGGTTTTTTATTTTATTATTCGTCACCTCCTACTGAGACTACATTTCAAATTTATAGCTGCATTGGTTAACAGATGTCATCAACCCGGCATAATTACATTTCATCATACCCAGTCATATGTTTCCTACATACTGCAAGGCTCCGACTGCACGGTAGCCTACATGCAAAGTCTTTTCGCTCCAGACAGCGTAAATAACGCCGCTAAGGAAGCTGCCATATGATTAAAAACTGTTTACTTCTATCAGCTGTTCCTTTAAGCTGTTTGGCCGGCAAGTTCAGTAAGTTAGGTCTGTAAAATGGATTAATTAATAATAACTATTAGCTCCCCTATTAAAATTTATGATCAGAAACCATCCCCAATATTCACACAACATATTCCCAAAGTTTCATGCCGATCTGTCAAGTAGTTTTGAAGTCTATAGGGAACATACATACATACATACATACAGATAGACATTCATTTCTATATATAAAGATTATAGAAATGATGTTAAATGAACTTATCCTTCTCAAACAAATGATATTGGTGAATTGGTACTGTCTGAAATAATGATTTCTTTAGTATATGTGAAAAGTTTTATGTAGGCTACATAATAAATCACAGAATTCATCAAACATACTATTGTAAATATAAATATTTAGCTGCATTGCATTCTAAAAATCAACTTCCAATTTCATCCTTTGATTTTCAGGCATACAATCTAGGAACTGGAAGAGGTGTATCTGTGTTAGAGTTGGTGAAGACATTCGAGTCAGTAACAAAAACAAAGGTGCCTTACAAAATTGAAGACCGAAGGGAAGGCGATATTGTTGCAATGTATGCTAATACTGAATTAGCAGAGAAAGAATTGGAATGGAAGGCAAAATACTCGCTAGAGCAGATGTGTAAATCTTTCTTTTTCAATTTATAATAATTTCTGTATGATTATTTTACTTGTTGTTCGCTTGATTCAATAGCGGCCCTAAGGCTTGTTTCACACATACCCAACAGTCAGGTAACCGGCGTCGTTTACCCGGCATAATTACATTGTATCATATGATTTAAAAAATCGGGTAAGTATGAAGCGCTCCATATTCTATGCTCTATGTTCTATGTCCCTACAGCTGGGTAAACAACACCGGTTATCCGACTGCCGGGTATGTGTGAAATAAGCCATAGGGCCGCTAATGAATCAATAGCTACTGAACAGCTGAGAAACCGGACATTAGTGTCTCAAATATTACAGTCAGTGAACAACACCACTCTGTAAATGCGGTAGTTACATTTTTTTATAATACTCAAAGTGAATTTCTCAAATTTCAAAATGTAGACTTTTATGTTTAACTAATTAGGCATGCACTTCTCTCAACAAAGATGATCGATCATCACCTGAATAAAATTATGGACGAAATAAACCGAGAATGCTTCTGATTCTGCTGCTTTCAGTTTACACAATTCTTAAAATCTAACGTGAATTTGAATCATCTCTAGTTGTCCAGTTGTGTCTGTTCTAATTAAATCACATAACAAAATAAGTCAGCTTTTTAAAAAGTAGTTTCTTTTTGTTTTATAGTTTTTTGAAAGTTGTTTTAGTAGCTGAAACTGAACTGAAAATTATACCTACGTAGTGTTTTGAAAGCTTGGTCAAATAAGTTAGAACTTCCGAATCTACATATTATTATGTTCATTTTATTTATCATATTCAAGTTCCACAATATCTTGGAGAAAAATGTCAATTTTGTAGTGATTAAATTTAAAAATGTTATATTGAATTGAGCCCTCACAAATGAAATTCAGGAGGAAAGTTTTTCTGAATATCAATAGTTTTTACGTGATTCGAATGTGAATATGCATCTTATTTCATGATAGATGTCAAAGTTGAAAATGGATTTCCATGTTTCAGGTGAAGATTTCTGGAGATGGCAAACAATGAACCCCAACGGTTACAGGCCCTTCGCTTCACCTTCGAAAGCTACAAAAGGAATCCAAACATCTGTGATCAAAGCAAATGGGCTCAATGGTCACTAAATCTTTAACACTCTTTTTTGAGAATTCATCGTTTTTATTGTTTGTTAAAAATGTAGATGTATGCATTCTCTTTGAGAATGAAAATGTGTTCAATCTACAAAATCTAAGAATCTCAAATGAATATATGTTTGGAAAATGGCCACATTGCTATGAATCCTAAATTATTTTCATATGAAATATGTTTATAGTTATTGTTTATTACTTTATTCACTTACTTTACTCTAGTGATTTACTATTCAGAACTTGTACATCTTAGTACCTTTTTTAAAATTCAAATTGAATGAATTCCTAATTGTCATTTTTATTACTATTCAGTTACACATAAACTCTTTGATTTATGAAAGTTTGACATGTAATTCAATATCCTTCAGTTTGTTTAGATATTTCAGCTTGAAGCATCTATGAAATGAATGCTCTGTGAAAATATGTAAACACCATTTGCAGGTGTCTGAAAACAGTGCTCAATACAGTATATTCTAAAAAATGTCATGCTCCTATCAATGCTTTATTATTGTTAAAATTATTTTTTGCTAGAGTTTTATAAAAATAAATTTTTTCAATTTAATTCTTTTTTTGTTGAAAACTTGATTAAATTTCATATTACTTATGCTTTTTCTTGTGACGAGTTATATAAAAATGAACCCAAAAATATAGCTTGAGAGTATTGATATTTTAGAAATTGGATGCTTTGGACAATAAATAGGTTATAATAATTCAATAATAAATTCTAGTTATGCACAGACTTCGAACTACTATGTATAACAAGATTATAAAGAGTTATTATTGTCATTGGGGCTCAGTTAGGAGTATGAATGGGCGCTTTTGTTGACATACTGGACGTCAGTGCAATTTTGTTTACTTTAGGACTCAAACATTCTATTCATAATGTAAAAGTTGGAGCATCGCTTCATATTTGCATTGCCATTGACACTGTCTACAATTGTGACAATTACATTGTTTTCTCTCTGTCAATACTTTCTCTTACTCTTATTAGTTAATGCAATTCTGGGTGGTTCTGAGTTGTTCAAGTAAATTCTTGATCTTTCCATGGAACCCATGGAAATAGAAGGTTTTGGGACAATACAAGCCTTTAAAAAAGGCTGTGTTTGTCAGGTTTCTTGTATGGTAATTACTTATGAGTGTCTGCTGTGAATTAATTGTGTAAATAAAGTTTAGTGTATTGCTTTCAAGAGATTCCAGCATTATTCTAGTGTTAGAACCCATAACAATTGGTATCAGAAGTGAGATTAAAAATGGATGGCAAAATTTCATTGTGTGATGAGAAAGTGGCTGATCTGAAATGCGCGTTGGAAGAATGTGATCTGGAAAAAAGCAACACTGCGAGACACTTTGTGAGGCATTATTGGAAGAAGGGGAAGACCCAGCTACCTACCTCTTTGAGACCTTTAACTTGAAGATAATACTATAATTTCATCACTCAGTAGCAGCGCGTCAAGTTTTTCACTGGTGGGGATATTTTTTAAATACATTTGTGGGTCGGTTGTGAGGTCTATTTCAGTCAGAATATTGTCAAGACCAACCAGTATTCAAGGCGAATCCTTGAATTTTTTCAAATCATCTGTTGAAACGATACTGTCTATTACCAACAGACAAGTTATAAAACTTATGTTGGGATGGCTAATTTGTAAAAAATCAGGATTTACGGTATAGTATTATCTTTCTTTGTAAGAAAAAAGAAATGGATAAAAACACTGGCAATGATTACTGTGCTGTACAGTTTTTGAGTGTTCCTGGGTCAGTGATTATTACAGTGATACACAGTCAATAGGGGTGTAGAGGACACGTCAATGAACTAAAATTCAAGTATTAAAGTAATAACAATCTTACCATTGTAGATGCGATCTTTGGCTGGATATTTAATAGCATTGGTTGAATTACATTGTTACTTTCCTCATGTTTTTTTTTAATTTTCTCACTCAAGTTATTGAGATCCTTACAGCCAATTTCCGTCCAAAGATCATCATTTCCCTTATGATTATTATTAAAATAAAATAAAGCTTGTTTTTCAATGCTTGGGGTTGAACATGGCTTTTTATCAAACCACAAGGTACAAACGTTTTTGTTTTGCTTTGTGTATGTCTAACTATGATTTAAATTCATTGTTTATGTTAACTTACTAACAAAAAGTAACTAATAAATAATAGGAGTTAATCAATAAATAATGCTGTTAATAGTTCACTTTCCATATGGGTGTTGTCCAGACAATGTATTATGCACTCTTCTGGCGGAGTGCAAACGGACAACCACTGGTCAATGTAATTACAAGACTGCTCACCAGTGGGCTAAGCCCTGGAATCAAATGCCTGAAACGAATGAAGCTGCAAAGTGGGGGAACTGGCATTCTGACGGCACCCGTCTATAGATCCAATGTATTTCAGTTCTATATTGCCAGGGCTACTTAGAAACTAGCCCAACTGGCCCAAACCACAGCTACTCATCTCAATCGGCGTGCAAAGTTAATATACTTGCCTTACAAATTCATGCGCTGTTTTCTTATTAATTCAGTGTCTATTATAATGAACTAATATTGTTTTCTTCTACGGAATTATTGGTGGAGCTCAGCCCCACCTGCTCCAATGGATGGCGCGCCTGTGTCATCACTACTGGCGAATATTCAGCAGAATATTAATACGGAATAATTCTAGTGATGAACCTCAACATAATTCCAACATGTCCAATTTTAAAAGAATATTATATCTTAGAGTGGCCTTAATCATCACTTGAAAATGTAAATTAATCCCACCTTGACGACATGCCCAAAAATCCAAAATGGCCGCCATGATGGGGGCCAAAATATCTATTTCAGCCAATATTTCGAAAACGGCTGGCTCGTTTATGAGCGTTTTTGACCATATTCGGTCAAAATCAGCACTTTTTAAAACAGGTTGAATTAAATTTTTGATCTCTACATCTTTTAAATCATCAATCATAAGATCCAAAATCACTGTGGTGATAATTTGGTTCTCTACAATTTAAAACTAATTTTACCTTTTTATTTTGAATATTGTTTGAAGCAGTGCTGTACAAACCTTTTTTGCATACAAAACATTTTGTAATTCAAGAGAGGGTCTGAACTACAAATTTATAAATATTTACATCAGGATATTTTCATGGAATACTGTTTCTAAGAGTAGTCTATAAGAAAAAGACCTCTTTGTCGCTTTCAAATGTGACCAATATTTTTCAAGGGCCCAAAAATGGGCCCTATGTTGTCCAAACCTTCTGAGGCACTTACTTTGTGAACGAATGATTGAATCTCATTAAATGAATAGCTCATTCCTCTCGGCTCATTGTGGTGGTCTAAATTCATATATCACTTTTCAAATTTGGCGTAAGCTGTAAAATTTCATTTCTGAGGGTACATTTCATTTTTTACTGTACCTAAAAAATGTCTTATATGTTTAAAAAAATGTTTTATATGGTTAAAAAGGTCTAACTTGAAAACGGCTATAAATAGAAATTTTCAATTGGTTTCAAACTGGAAATAATAATTTTCTCTTTCATTTGTTGTTAATGAATGCTTTGAAAATTAATGTCTAAGGTGAGGAAATCACTTTGTAGAAATCAATCAATTATAAGCAATTTCTCAGTTTTCCGATACTGTGATCAAAGTAGTGCTGGGTAGGGTTATGAGATGGATCTATCGGATAGGAAATTGAATTATCTTCAATTTGAAACAAACAAAATGTTTCCATCTTTTATGAATCCAAGATAGAATTTTTCAAATAGCAAAATCGCGAAAAAATCTAAAGTATCCAATCATTGATTATTTTATTTGAGTGTAACTTTTTTATTATTCGTCATAAAGAATATTATTGTACAATGTGAAATTGGAGAACACAACTTTTGTAAATTTTGACACTAATTTAAAATTTCTATCGATAGCAGTTTCCACGTAAGACCTTTAATTTAACCACATGAAACTAGTCATTTTGTAGGTATAGAAAAAAATGAAAAGTACCTTCAGAAATGAAATTTCACAGCTAGGGTCAAATTTGGCATGTGATATATGAATTTGGACAGCCTCATTGAGCTGAGAAGAATGAGCTATCACTCAATGAGGTCCAATAATGCGTTCACAAGTTGAGTGCTTTAGAAGGTTTGAATAGAGGACCCACTTTTTGGTATTCTGAAAAAATTGGTCATATTTGAAGGCGGCATAGTGGTGCTTCTGATAGACTCGAGTCTTAGAAACAGTATCCCATGACAAAAATCCCGTAGTAAGTGCTTATAAATTTGTATTTCAGTTTTTTGTATACACAAAAACGTATGCTTCAAAAAATAATCAAAATAAAAAGGCGAAATTGGTATTAAATTTTAGAGAACTAAATTATCCCCAAAGGAATTTTGAACTATGAATGTATGATTGATGATTTACAAGATAGAGATCAAAAATGTTACTTCAACCCTTATTTTAAAAAATCTGATTTTGATCGAATATGGTGGGGCCAATTGCAGCTTTACCGCACGTTTGTCAGAGGAAATTTTCATACCTAAATTAATCAGCTTTAAAAAACCTAAAATTTTTGTGAAATAAAATTTCTTGAAAAACTAACCGTTTTTTAATATTGGCTGAAATAGATTTTTTGTTGCATCATTGTGGCCATTTTGGAATTTTAGGCATGTTGCCAAGGTAGGATTAATATGGATTTTCAGGGGATGATTAAGGCCACTCTAAGATAACATTAAATTTGGAAAAAATCGGATATGCTGCAATTATGTTGAGGTTTTTCTCCTCCCTATTTTCTCATGAAATGATTGTACTATAAATTCATGAAGAGCAAATTACAGCAGAGTATTATGTCCATGATAAACAACCTACTGAGGTAAGCGTGTGAGAAGGAAGAGCTTTGATTGTACATCAGAGGTACAGATGAGTCAGTTCAAGCAGGACAGGGATGTGAATGCGCTCTTAAGTCCTGTGAAATAACTTGCTGAGCACTACTGTGGCTGCTGATCTGGAGGAGATATACCAGCCCCAGGGGAAACAGATGAAAAATTCATACATTGCCATTGACATTGTTTACAAAATTGTGGCATTTGTATCGTTCTCTCTCTCTGTCAACACTCTCACTCTTATCAGTTCAATTCAATTCAAAACCGTTTATTTCCTTCTTATATACAATAATTGATCAGCATATAGTATAACTTATTTTAAAAGCACTACAAAAATCAGATATTATAAAATAGAAACAGTATTGGAACAGACTTGGAGTATTCATCAGTGTTAACAACTATTAAAAAATCATATAAAGTATGTAGATACAATAAAGTTAACATAAGAACATCAATCGGAACAGCAATTTAATTACTCCACAGACTGATAGTGCCTATATACTTATATACAGTAAGCATTAATTGAATAATAAAGGGAAGAGCTTACATGGGCAAAAATTGCCTGTGCGTACGCTCGAATTGAGTTATGCATTAGGTATATTCGTATATATTAGAGGATTTGAAGGGTTTCAAATATTGTAATTTTGATTATTGCATCAGTGTAGATAGAAAAGAAGGAAAAAAAATTAAAGAAAAAAATTAGGATAAAATAGAGAAACAATACAAATGATAAAAATAGCGAAGAAAATTGTAAATTTTATCTTGAAGTTGAAAGATGAATAAATTGTTGAATGAGTGAAAAGAATGGTCCGAGTGCCAGCAAGAGAGAGACGACGGAGGGGAGGTCAAACCAACTCAACGAGAACGACCCCCTCCGGCAACGATAAGCGAGACGGCAAACTCCTCGTCAACCTCAAATAGCCAATTCTTCAAGGATTTCTTGAAAACTGAAGGAGAGACAGCGGTGAATAGATTACTCTGGTTGGGAAAAAGGAGTAAGTTTCGAATTAAGATATGTGCAATATAATAGCAATTTGTATTCGAAAAGGATCTAGTCTGCTGAATTGTGCTAACACCGACATCTGAAGCATATCTAGTATTATAGGAGTGAGCAGTTGGAATGAAAATGGAATTGAAATTTTTATAGATGTATATTAACAAGTCTTTTATATATAATTTTCTTAGAGAAAGTATTCGTGACTCTCTAAACAGAAGAGCCGTAGAAAATCTTCTATTCTTTCTTAAGCCAGTTTTAAGAATTGATTTCTGTAAAATCTCCAGTCTATTGATATGCACATTGTATGCAGCGCCCCAGGCAAGCAAGCCATACGACAGCAGCGACTGAACAAGGGCATGATATACTTGCTTAATTTCATTCATATTTAGAATTTCGCTAAGACACCTAAATGCAAAAATGTATTTTCTCAAATTTTTTGTTAATACTGTTATATGTTCTGCCCATTTCACTCTAGAATCGAATACAACCCCCAAGTATTTATAAGAGTGAACTCTCTCTATTGATTCACAGGAGCAATTGTTGTTAATGTGATAATTTTTACACTCATGTATAATCAATGGATCCAAATTATAGTCTGCATTGTTAGTTAGATTGATAGGCATGAATTTGGTTTTTGAGATGTTAAGTGAAAGGATATTCTGATCTAACCATTTTTTGACAGTTTTTAAGTCTGATACTGCTTTATCTCGTGCCTCCACCCAAGTCTTTGCCTCCACCAAGATCAGTGTGTCGTCCGCGAACAGGAACAGCCCCCCATGCAAATTAAGTTTGGATATATTATTTTTGGATATATTATTTATCAGAATCAGTTAGAGTGATTCTGGGTGGACCTGTGTTGTTCAAATGAATTCTAGATCTTCCTGTGTAAAAAGAACACCATGGAAATATAAGGTTATGGAAAAATACAAGCTTAGGTATAAAAAAGCTTTGTTTTTCAGTTTTTATTCAGGGCTTGAGAGTGACAAACAAGCTCTGTTGAAAGCTACATTATGTCAGTTCGAAGACAACACCCTACGCTCTTTGTACTTGCATTGGGGCTATGAACAGTACAGTGCATCTCAGCAGTCAGTGTGAGGATTACTGTGACAGTAATAATTGTGATAAGACTATTAGCAATAACCAAATATATTTTGTGTAGTGTTAGTAAGTTCATTCCTTATTACTGAGATATTGAACAGATGATTGTACATTGTACAATTACTATTCATTGGCCTATTTGGCAATCATTGTACAATTACTATTGATTGGCCTATTTGGCAGTTAGTTTTAGACAATGATTCATATTGCTATTGGAATATTCTTCATTGGTTTATTTTATTTATAATTACTTATTAGTGTCTGCTGTGAGTTAATATTGTGTAAATAAAGTTTTATGTGACACTTTCAAATGTTGTCAGCAATATTCTTGTGTTAGAACCCATAACATTATTTTTCCTTTTACTAGGATGATTTGATAATCTAGAAAAATATTGTTGTAGCCTCTGCTGGGTAAACAGTACAGTGACTTATTAATAATAAGGAATAGCCATTTCTAGTTCAGATATACCATGACGTATAACTTCAATGGAGCAAGTGGAGCATTCGCTCCAGAGTGAAAGGCATTAAAGGGTGTATGACAAAAAGTAAATAATTAAAATAATTGAAGCTTTTGTGAACATAACTGACAAGATGACAGAAAGCAGGAAGCACATGAAACAAGCATGAGACATACACATGAAACAAGCAAATATCTTAAGTGTGAGTATCATTTTTATAAGGTGGTATTGCAATAGTCCATGAAAATACCAGTATTATTTTCAACTTGAAAGTTCAGCTTGTGTTTGCTGAATAATTTGTATGAACAGTAGTTTATTGACTGTGCTGATAATTGCAGAATGGATGCTTTGGAGTCTTGTGCCAGTGTTTCTGTTTCCTATTCTGGAATTACGTCAAATAAAGTAAGTAAAGTAAATTCGTATGGCTTTTCGTGGTGGGGAGACACTTACGGGTAGTTCCACCTCGCCGCTTTTTTTAACGACTGCTTTTTTTTATATGCAACCGGGACCGACGGCTTAACGTGTCCTCCGAAACACGGGAGTGACTCGAGAAAAATATCTTGTACTCAACTGGGATCGAACCCAGGACCTTTGGCTTATCAGACCAGCGATAAGCCAACTCGGCTACGCCGACTCCAAATAAAGTAAGTGATACCATAGATCAAGAGAAAATTAGCTTGGATCAGACAGTAGAAATTGAAAGAGTTCCCCTGAATTCAGGAGTCCTCCACTCGATTTTTATTTATTGCAAGTTAAATCTTGATAAAAAAGGTCTGCTATTCTGGGCCCACTAAATTAAAATTTATTATTTTTAAATAGCAGGATGGATTCAATATCTTTGAATGAACCTTCTAAATATTTTTGGGTTAGCTAATTTCGAAGCCTTTTTGAAGGATGCTTGTATTATTCTGTTCAAGTCAACAGTAGTTGAATAGAATAGGTACTCTGTATGAATAAAAAATTATTTGCACCTCAAACTCGTTTAGAATTATTCTCTCAAAGGGCAATGACATTAAACTTGTGAATAGCTACTCCTGGACCTCTTATGGTGGGGGGGGGGGGGGGGTGATTACCCCAGACCCCCTTCTGAAGTCCTCCTTACAAACTTAATCACGAGCCGCCACTGAGATTTTTGTTTCTTCAAAATTTGATTGTTTTCTTTGATTAATACAGTATATTTAATATATAAACAGATTATATTATTATAAACAAAACATCGAAAGCAAATCGAATTTATATATTGTATCGTAGGCCTAGTGTATGCGGCCCTGTCCGCTGTCAATTTAGTCCAAATCCACGTTCTAGGAAACCCAGGATTAACTAGTATCAAAGAAAATGTAAATTTTATTATATTGTCTTCTATTGTGTCGCTGTCTGCACAAGCCTTTAACTATGGCGTCAGTTTGAATAATGCGGTAATTCTTTGTGTCTAGAGTACTACCAACTTATCAAATCATATTGTAATTAATATTCTGTAGGACCGAGATCAAGGATAACTCATCTCATATATTTCAGTGAATACTAAGTAATTGTAAAGGTTTTTGAATTGAAAAGTTATCAAGGTGTTTCAAAACCAAGTTCAAAATTTTATTATGTAAAGTCTTTGGCTATTTACCATGCTACTGTTGGTGAAACTGAACTTTCCAAGTCCAACACAACAGCCTCCAGCTGTTTCTGTTTAACCTCATTCGTTTTCGACGTGTTTCGAGCTACTCTTTATTGGGTTTTTAATTATTAGAATTCTATTTTTCTATTTCTATTCCATACAAATAGAAATTCTTATTTCACAATTTCTATTAGTGATGCGTGTCTAGTCTTGTGATGGAAACTTATAGCTGATATCTTACCTGCACTTGGTCTTCAGGATCAGTTTGAAGTTATATTTTGGTGTGAATTGAATTTTTACAATCATGAAGATCGGATTCAACACTTACGATATCATCTGCATCACAACTGAGCTTCAAAAGTATGCTAATCTACTTATAAATTGGAACTCAATTGTAATGTCCAGTAAAAAATAATTCATTTTTTCAGTGAGTCCAGCTTCATCTTTCCCTTTAGAGGACTTAAACAGAAAAGTATCATGTCCTGAGCAAATATCTATATCAGAATTATTTTTCGAGCATGATAAAGTTATCAAGCTCCTCTGATTTCCCTAAAGGGAAATGACCTATCAGCCTATCTGTACAGAAAATTTATATGATCAACTTCACTGGTTTTGACTCATCATATACTAACAACACACTAGTTTTGGATTCATATTGTCAATTTGCAACTTTTTCAAGCTCTAGATAATTTTATTACTAATATGATAAGTCAGCATCCCCTTAAATTCAATTATCATGTAATGTTAATGAAAAATTTATTATCTCGATGACAGGCTTAACATGGATGCTATAAAGTCAGCTATAAATATAGTCAACATGGAACATGTCCATAATCAATCATGAGTATCAATTCAGCTTCTAGTGATACTGACTAATCCAAGTTATTGTTTTACGAAGGTACTACGAGCTATTTAATTAGTGCGATTTCTATATATTTAAAGTTTTTGAGAATGCTATAAAATTGATATTGATATAACTTTGTTCCAATAATCATTTTTCAACTCTTGGCATATTTAAAAGGAATAATAAAAGGCAGATCATTTTTGAGTCTAATCGAATGATAGCGAACAATGTATGGCGATGAATGAAACCACCTTCTTTATTTGTTATTTCACGAAACTGGCTGAAAACGGGGTTTGAGATAAAAAACAAGAAGAACTTCCACTTAGCTGTTACACTGATAGTTTATTAAAATACGTATATATTTTTTGTAATAATTTCAGATTAGTTGGGATGCGTGTCAATCAAGTTTATGACATCGATCATAAAACTTATCTTATCAAACTGCAGCGCAGTGAAGAGAAATGCATACTTTTGTTGGAATCAGGCCATCGATTTCATACTACAGCTTATGAATGGCCTAAAAATATGGCTCCGTCTGGTTTCAGCATGAAGGTACACATTATCAATCATTTTATTTTTATTCTATCGACTCCCTTTGAAAAAATTATACGGTTCACTTCGAAGTTTTTGCTCTAGGAACATTCAAACCATTGATTTCCAGCTTTTCTTTTGATATTCAAAAGCAAGATTTATTATAATTTTTCAATAATTCTGAAGAAACACCTCTCAAAAATTTTCAATAGTAAATTACGTCAAAATGAAGAATGGGTAATTCCGAAGCAAAATTGGTCATCTTCGATTTTCTTCAAATTCACATAATATTAGGTATGTACGCATACTAATTGACACACACTCGGCGGACTTCTTGGGGGTAAGACTTGAGGAAGGATTAGGTTGGGGAGAACAATTAGATAGATGGGATAGAGAGTAGAATAGCAAAGGGATTTTTGTGTTGATGAATTTGAGCGGATTAGGGAATAAGAGTCTCACATTACATATTCGATTGCACTCTGTGGAGCTGGGGAGGGTAACCTTAAACGAGTTTTCATTAGTCAAAAGAAGGCCCTACGCACAATGCTGAGGTTGCATCCTCAAACCCACTGTAAAGATTATTTTGTCAGCATGCGAATACTCAATGTGCCCTGTCTTTATATACTTGAAATGTGTTTGTACATAAGAAAATTTTCACTTGGTTTAATAGATAAGAAACACACATATGAGACAAGGCACAAGAACGCATTTTCTCAATACCATAGGCTGACTCTGAAGAAAAACCCAACTTTATTGGTAGAAAGATTTACCAAGCACTGACAATAGATTTGAGGGAGACAATTGGAGTGAGGGACTTCAAACAAAGGCTGAAAAAGAACTTAATTAGCAAATGTTTTCACAGTTTGGCAGAGTATTTTGAATGTTGTGATCCAGTAAGAACTTTATCTTTTCCGGGGAACGAGTGCATGTTGTGTTTTTTCAACTAGAGTTGTGTCTTGTTTTGTCAAGCACTTTGACTTGTCTGACGCCGGTATCAGGCCAACCAGACGGAATAAAAACAAACAAACTACTCGTAGAATACTATTTCGAGCACAGAAAAAATTAAAATACTTGTAGCGAATATCGGGAAGTGTGCAAAGAACTCATTCAAATTTGCGGGTTTGAGCGTATAGTCAACGCTGTCTTACAAATTCATTGCAATTTTATTTTGCTATGAAAGAAAATACTTTTCTACTTGAAATTCACATAAAATACTGTATAGAACACAGAAAAGATGAAAATAAGTGTTGCAAATACCGGAAAGTATCAAGAAAACGCATTTCAAACTTGCATTTTTGTTTAGGTAATTTCTTTGCTTGTGCCCAGGCAGGAATGTCTTTCCAATTCGTTTATTACAAAAAGTGAATGCATTTGGTAACATTCGGGGTAATCAGTTTCAAAATTCGAGGGTTTTTTATTTCTACCTTTTTCTGGCTAAAGTCCAGAAAAACTGACCCACTCGGTTTCACAAGTGTTACCATTTGACTGTTTACTATCAATACATCAGTCTTGATGTTGAACAATGACAAAAGTCGTTAAATTAACCTCAAATTCAAGGTATTTTGAACTGAGTTTGTTGCAGTTCAATATTCGTCCACCAAAACAATCAACTGGAAAAATCCACATGAAATTGAAATATCGGTTGTCAATTGCTCATCAACAGAGCTGTTCCATATCAACTGCCATTTCGCATTCTAATGATTACGTGTCGATTGAGAGGTAAACGAATTAAAAAAGTGTCTGCTCAAGCAAAGAAATCACAGTATAGATCTGTTACTTAATTTTTAATGCAGAAACTGGGTGTGCAGCTTTTTGGCCTCCGGCCAGAAAAGGTTGGAAATAGAAACAACCTTTGTAACTGATTTTTATACAGAACTGATGATTTTGCTTTGTTTCTTGAAATGGAATTTACTTTTAATAAGTTTGATACAGAAACGTTGATAGTGAACAAATCATTCTGATACAGAACTAGCTACCGTGCTAATCGGTCATTAAATATCGACAGCCTACTATCAAACATCGATATTTCCAGTATAAATAAATAAATAAGATTTTATTGTCAGCGGGCCGATAAGCACAAGACAACGTCAAAACATATTCTTAAATATACTAAAACAGTAGGTTCAATCTCAATAATACAATTTTCGATTGCAATAGTGAACACTAAACTTAATTATTACAGTAGACTATGATCAATTATATCGTCAAAATGTTACAAAAAAAAAAAAAAAAAAACGCAAAATGTTACGCAATATTTATGTCAATTTCATAAATCTCACTTAACTTGTAGAACGGGTTCTCTATCAGCCAGTCGTGTATCTTTGTTTTGAAAACCGTGAGGGGTGCATTATGGAGATGGAGTGGCAACTTATTAAAAATCTTCTGACCAATGTATTTAAAGCTGTTTAGCGATATATTATTTAGGCTGAAGGATTTGGAAATGCAGCTCGTAATTTCAATTCACAAACTCAAACTAAAGATTAAATCAGCTCTGGTATGGAGTATGGACCCTAGGCCCATAAGTTAAAGTACTAAGAATGTGTTTTCTCACAATAATTATGATAAAATATAAATTATGACCCTTCTGTACAAAGGTGGGTTCCAGGGGTCCTACCCAGGGAAAAATGTGGAAAATAACATCTCTAAAATCACATTTTGAGCGTTTTTAGACATAAATCCTTTAATTTTAACGCACATGATGGGTCAAAGTGAATTTTTTCTAGTGCTTGAGTCATCGCCAAGGGGGGTCCAGACCCGGGGATCCCCCCTTGGCTACGCCTATAACTCTTAAGCACTCTTCCGTCTAGCTGAACTGATTCAGAACTTTGATTTCATACTGAATGTGTTTTTCTATCATCTTGATAGGCTAACTACCGTGCTATATTACTACTGCACTTACAGTACGGGAGGTATAGGATAAGCTGTGAGTTGCGCGAGAGCAGAAGCAACTGCCTACGGAGAGACAGAGAGAAACAGTGAGACTGCTGGTGAGTGAGTGAGCCCGGAGCTTCCCCCTCCGCTGTCACAAGCACTTTTGCCACTGCGCATGTCAAGATCATCGCCCATCCTATTCCTCGAGTACTGTACAACAACATTCATATTATTGTTAGAATAAATTAATTTTTTTTCTCTTCACTAGATGAGGAAACATTTAAAAAACAAACGTCTAGAGGTTTTTCGTCAGTTGGGCGTTGACAGAATAGTAGACTTGCAATTCGGCAGTGGTGAAGCTGCCTATCATGTTATACTTGAATTGTACGATCGGGGAAATATCATTCTCACCGATCACGAACTCACTATCCTCAACGTCCTTCGGCCACACACTGAAGGTGATCGAATCAGGTGCGTAATTTATAAAATAATCGCTGGTACACTTCTTCCACTGTACAACTTCTTGATATTTCTTTCCTTTTTTTCTGAGGATGAAGCCCACATAGGTCTGGGACCTGTGCGTGGGTAATGAGTTGGATGATGGTGATTGATGAGTTGGACCTACAGTTTTAGGTGGGTTCCGAACTACCGGGAAGTGATTTTACAGCAGAGAACTGTTGAAAAAAGTGAAATTAACTGAAAGAAAGTATAATTATGAAGTTGAACTTCTCTATCACGAACTTTCAAGTAATGAAATATACTATATAGAGAATTTCTATGGCGCCCTTGACATTGCAAATTTGACAGAACGATTTCTCAATTATGGACTTGGAAGAAATATTTTGTCTGGATAATCAATTTTGTCATTGAGAAAGAAAACTGCTATAAAAAATTTATGAGACCAACCTAGCATTTTCAGAAGTTCCTGAGATAGATCGGTTTCAATATTGAAAAATCGTAATTTTCCAATTATAGGCCTACCTTTACAAGTGAAATCTTCTATTATGATCGGAATTTGAAATGTTACATATAAATTTGAATCGGCTCAATGAGCTGAGAAAAATGAGATATCATTTGACCATTGAATTGTGTGGAGAGGGAGACCGCCGTTGGGGATCAAGCACCTCTGCTCCCCCTAGCGGTTTTTTGGTGTAGCGTGGTGGGGTAACTGATAGTATGAGATCCAATGAACATGAAAATGTTTAAAATAATATTTTTATTGGGTTAAGACACTTACTGTAGTTCCAAAATACATTGTATTAATGCAATATAGTCCTACCCTAGTACTTTTGTGGGGGTCTTATAGTAGTCTTTTTCTCGATTAATTATCTTGTATTTTCAGGTGCTGAATCCGAATCTGAACTCTTGCACCTCAAAAAACGCATGCTTCATGAGATATTATTGTTCTTTTACTGAAAACCAGAAGAAGCTTGTTTTTGATGTCTGTCATATTGTAATTTATCTCGAAAACTCCAATTTCCTTGGAAATGAAAGTTACATATTCGGATTTAGAAAATCACAGAGAAAAAATAATCAGTCTACAATCATTGCTCTAGAATTTTTCCTTTTCTGAAAATTGACGAAGTATTAAATTTTGGCCGCCATTTTGAAAATATATCGTGCGCAAGCATTTTTCAAGGTGCCAAAGCTCAGATTCGGAACCAGCGCCTAAAAATACATAAGAATTAGTTGAGAAAACTACTAGGGGTTTTCCTGGAATATAAAATAAGCCAATTGGTTTTTTGCTTCACACTTTATAAAAGAAGTAAAACATACCCACAGGACAGTGATAACATGCAAAGAACCACCTAATCTAAACTTGAAATGAATTGAGCATGTGATCAAAATTGTTGAAAATATGTGTCATAAAACGATTATCGATTTTAGTTCATAATAATGCAATCATTTGGTCAAATAAGTTCCATAAACTGGAAAAACGTATTGCGTAATCTAGCGTCTAAATGAGCCACTACATTCAGCTTTTCACTACTAAAAATGTTTTTTGTAACTTACCACTTTTTCCCAAAATGCAGCGAATTGTATCAGATTCCATAATTCAGCCATAGCCTCATTGGTTGAGTGCTATGTTATCACACGGTAGCCGTGGGTTCGATTCTGTCTTAGGTGGCTATTTTTCTTCACAAATCTCAATTTTAAGGAATATTTTTTATATTTTCAAAGGCAAATTGATTTGAAATAATTTGTTTTCCTATAACGTTTTCTTATAATTTGTCATGAATTCTGTTTATAAGAAGCAACTATTGTTTTTAAATTTATCAGATTAAAATAAATAAACAAATTCATACTAGAAGTAAAATTCACTCGAATAAACAAATCTAATAAATGTAGTTACTTGATTTGAAATTAAGAATTAAAGTTCACTTAATTTGATAAAATAAATTAAGAAATAACATAAACTAAGAAATTGATTCAAATTAATTAATCAATTTATTTCAAATAGAGCTTTTATCATTATCATTAAAAATATATTTTTATCATAAAAATATTTAAAATACAAGTGATTTGGGCATAAACTGGGATTTTAAGGAAATCATTTTTCTCTATTAATTTGAACAAAAATTAATAAAATAACATCACTTGATAAAATAGCATTCATTGAATCAAAATCAATTTATGAAATTGGAGAATCTAATAAATTTAAATTCAAATTTAGCTCATTTTACAATAATTTCTGGCTTTAACAGGAATTTTTCAGAAATGATTTATCTCAATTATTCATTACAGTGACATTCTTATAATCTGGACCAATAATTAATTTACTTGATAGAGCCTACTAAAAACTCCATTTTGCTATTCATTTATTTTTGTAATAAGAATCAATATTTTAAAAAAATGGACGAATATATGAATTTATTGTGTGGAGGTGAAAAATAATAATAATGTTAGAAGTGGGAATAGAGAAAATATCATGAATAGCTATCGTGTTTAAGGAATTTAATTCCAATAAATTTGTCTGACCTAGTTATAATTGACAATCTGCAATCAAGCGAAAGTGTTCAAGGATGATGATGATGATGATTATGATAATGATGATGATAATAATAATAAGATAATTACACATACAAAAGCGTTGATAGGAAGATTTTAAATAAGTAGAATGATTAATATTAGCATCGATTACTTCCTCAACTTCAGAGCGAAGCCTAGCTTTTTCTGGCTTATAATACTTGGCTACCGTATCCAATCTATAATCCGTGGCTTACTTGCTGTCATTATTCTTAAAGGTCCAACGCCTCTCTTCTAGACCAATCTCCAAGTAGGACGAGTCTACTCAAGTGTCTTGAGAATCTAGATTGTTCAGTACCCTCCATCTCGAGTATCTTCGATTGGACGGGTCTTAGATTTTCCTCTCGTCCTTGAAGCAAAAAAAAGATATTGAGAGTTTTAGTTTGTTAGTAGAGGATAAATATGAGTGGTATTCCAAATCCAAAAGTGTCACAGTAGATAGATAAGTATTTATTGATTCAATTTGTATCCTCCATGTGCAGTGTGTGTGAGTATACCAGTATAGCCTTTATCATGCTTCTGTATGTCAGTAGCCTTTTGATGCTCAAATATGTTATCAATGTAGACTAATTAAATAATGCAATTGTTCTATAAGCCACTCCGCAATTTTATCAAATTCTCAATTATGATTGCGGAGCAAGTGATGCTTTCAATTTTTTTTTTTGAGAATGAAGCCCACATAGGTCTGAGACCTGTGCGTGGGTAATGAGTTTTTTGGGTTTCTGTATTGATGACGCTTGTTTGTTTCTTTATTGTACTTGTGTTGCCTTTTTCATTGCTAATAAATCAAATTATAGATGAAGGAAGTATCACTGTTATGTGAAACAAATATCTCAATTTAAAAAATTCATCTATTTGAAATTGAATTTTAAAGGAGCAACTCATGAATAGGGTTGCAATCTTGTATTTTAAACTCTCCAATTTGAATTTTGCGGCTGCATTCATTAATTGGAAAATAGATTATTTATTCTTATTTACACGAATCTCATATCAGAATAAGATATGAAACAAACTCATTGGTAAATAATTGACTTTGGTTTCTTTGAATTTTGTAAATTTTTCGATTCAGATTCGCTGTGCGAGAGAAATATCCGACTGATCGAGCGAAACAACACTCTGATCCACCTTCTCAGGAACAATTGACTGAAATTCTTCAGAAAGCTTCAAAAGACCAGCCGTTGAAGAAGATTCTAAATCCTCATTTAGGTATTGTTTTCCTCAAAATTTTCCACACAAACTTTTAATCTTTTATTTAACAAGAAACAAATGCATGTAAATTCAAGTCTCACGTTGTATTGTACTTGGTAATTTATTCCACGATCTTGAAACACAAGTGTCCATAGAATAGCTTATTTTCATACCATATAACCTTATGATATTCAGGTCATTTTGTACATTTACAGGGTTTTTTCTCAGGGGTTGATGCGTTCTGATGGAGTTGCTCAATTGTAATGTTTGATAGATTCATTATGGTTGTTTTATATTTCAGTGTTAAAAGGAGTAAGGTACTTCAGCTTTTGCCTAAACTTGGGACTTAATCGTTTCTTCTCTAGTTTATTGAATTTAGTAGCGATAAAAGGGTTTTCGAGCATGATAACATGAGAATACACGATGCCTGTTCATTCCATATTTTTTCTCATAACTTATCAACTTATACTAGTAATTAGCTATCGTATTAGTCGTTATTAATGAAATATTACTTTATCAATTTGTGGCAATCTGTTCTAGAAACTCAATTGCTATTATTCTTTCTCTAAGCTTAGTTAATTGAGTATTGCTTTTCTGACAATACTAAGCTGACGGGAGATTAGGATATGATTATTACACTGTACAATATATATATATTTTCTAAATGTAAATTATTTTTAATTTTAGCGTATGGAGCTGCACTCATTGATCATGTACTTCTTAAAATTGGATTTCCATCCGGATGTGCTGTTGGCAAGGGATTTGAAATGGAGGATATTCCGAAACTCATGCAAGCTCTTCAGCTCGCTGAAGAAATCATAACTGAAGCATCGAAATCACCGTCAAAGGTATGAAAATAGATACTTCTATGTTATATTGGAAGTTTCCAACCATTTTCAGTATTAAAAATAGACCATTTATATATTTTTCCATTCTTATTCAATGTAATTTATGTTGTAAATTGATTCGGAGTGTATCCGTTGAATGACCTATAATTTTTCATGATGTGGAGATAATTGCAGCAGTTGGGCACTGAGTATTGGATCACGTGACAATTATACAAGATGCAGTTAGATTCACTGGCATGTTATTCAAAATACCTATGCATTTTCTAATTGCTCAATTAATAGTCAACGAAAAATGTATAGTTCATATCTGCTGTAGTAGTTAATCTCACTCTAATCTTGTTTGGAGAATTTTTCTCTTTTCTCTTTCCAATTTGTAATTTTTCTATTTCTTTACCTTTTTGGAGACATTCTCAGTTGTAAATAATATCAAATTACTTATATTATAAAATTCTCAACATTGCAGTTACAGCTTGATTCATGGCCCATACAATCGATACAGTCTAAAAATATTTGCGTTTATTTTCCAAATAACAAGTTTTCTGCATGTATGTTCACGCATGTGGCTATCACTGTTTGCATTTCTCAAAAATGTAACGGTGGATTTTTCTTTTTAGGGCTACATCGTTCAAAAAGCAGAAGTGAGGCCTAAACCTGATGGCAGTAAGGAGGAGTTCATGACTAGTGTTGAATTTCATCCGTACATTTTCGAACAATTCAAGAAACAGCCAATCAGAGAATTCGATAGTTTCAATATGGCGGTGGATGAATTTTTCTCCACAATGGAAGGCCAAAAGATTGATCTGAAAGCTATACAACAAGTAAAAAATAATTTTGTTTATTAATGAAATTATTGTGTGACAGTTTTTAATATCTATTATTTTTTATTGGCATGTTACTATATTTATGTTACTAACGTAATTTGTTTCTCAATCTGTTTCCTACTTACCTATTCTGTCCTTATTTAGCATTCCGCATACTTCAATAGTATTGTATGAACGGAACAAGTAGTATAAAGGAAAATTTTGAGTTATCAGATCCAATAATTGAGTTCAACATTGTCTAATCTAAGGCTCTGACTACGTGGACAAGCCATTAATGCGCGAAGATGCAGCTTTTACTGATAAATTGAAACTTTTACTTCACTACTTGAGAAATTCTTATTAATTTTTTACTAACTTTTCATGTGAAATTTAACGACTTGCAGTCAAATATTTGTTAAGAATAAGTATAATAACTCACTTAATCTGGCCGAGCGCTTTAGAATCTATGAGATCCATCTTCAGAGGCGTGGGTTCCTAGATCAACATGTCAGTTTTTTGGTTAGAAGTGTTGTGGTTTTTGTAAAATGTGATCAAAAAGTTTGTGAGATTTAAAATTTAGTTGTTCATTGAGAATGTTTTGTTTATTGTGTGTGGTGTGTTTGTATATTTCAAATTGTTCCAAGGTGTTGAGTTCGTGTCCTTTAGATTTTATATGTAGAATGTGTAGGTTGGTACTGATGTCAGTAAAAGTGTGCCCAGTTTGAATGATATGGTCGGCGAAATTCGATTCACCTTTTGATGTCAGGGCTTGAAAATGTTCCTTGTAACGTTGTTTGAATGTGCGGCCTGTTTGTCCTATGTAGAATTTGTTACAATCAGAGCAGTTTAGTTTTTAGATCCCTGGGAGATCGTATTTGTTTGTATTCAGTGTGGTTTTGAGTGCAAGTGCGTTTTTTATTCTGTTTTTTGTTCTGAATGAGATCGTGTGGCCGGTTTTTTTGAAGATTTTTGCTAGTCTGTGTGATTGTGGATTAATGTATGTCATTGTGATGTATTTTTTGTCAGTGGTGTTGGTGTTTTGTTTTTTGTTTCTTATTTTATGATTGAGTTTGTCAATTAGGTCGTGTTTGTAGCCGTTTTCTTGTGCTAGGTATTTTATTGTATTTAGTTCAGTGTGGTAATTGTCGGTGGATAGCGGTGTGTTGTTGAGTCTGTGTAGCATTGACCTGAATGCTGAGTGTTTGTGTTGTGTTGGATGATTGGAGGTGCTGTGTATTAGGGTATCTGTCATTGTTGGTTTTCTGTAGATGTTGAAGCTGTGTTGTTGGTTTGTGCTCTTTGTAATTGAGAGGTCTAGGAAGTTTATTGAATTGTTTTGCTCATATTCAGCTGTGTGTTGAATGTTCTTATGTATTTTGTTTATGTATGATCGAAGTTGTTCACATTGTCTTTTGTTTCCTCTGTATAGCAATAGAACATCATCTACGTATCTGTGCCAGTATATTATGTTCTGTGAAAATTTGTTATTAAAGAGTATATGAGTGTTTTCGCAGTGTTGGAGATAGATTTCAGCAAATATGCTTGAGATTGGTGAGCCCATTGGCAGTCCATCAGGTTGTGAGTAGAATTTGTTGTTGAAGGTAAAGTAATTTTGTTTGACTGCAAGTCGTTAAATTTTACATGAAAAGTCAATATTAACAACGCAGTTCGTCATGGAACAAGAAATCCAGGAATTTAATTTTTTACATTTGTAATTTCTGTTTTGAGCCCTGTTCAGGAAATTGGGGATCTCACGGACACATTTTTTAATAAGTTTTGATTTTTCTCTTCAATTTCATGAAATTTATGTTTGTGGTATATAATGATACTTGTTAAATAAATTTTTATTGTTATTGCATTTATTTCATATAATGCACAATATCCTACAACTAACTGTGATAGATAAAAAACGAACACAAAACGAACGAACGAAATTTTCTATTGTTTGTATTGCGAAATTTGCAAAATTTTGTTTTTGTATTTTGTATTATTGTATTGCATATTGAAAGAACAAAATTCTATAGGAGATTTTGAATTCTTAACTAATCGCATGAATTTTTGTAAAATTTGGTTTTGCTTCATTTTAGGAAAAAGATGCTATGAAAAAATTGGAAAATGTGAAGAAGGATCACAGTGAGCGACTTGTGGCGCTGGAAAAAACGCAGGAATTGGATAAGCAGCGTGCCGAACTGATCACCAGGAATCAGGCGCTGGTCGACGAAGCGGTGCTAGTTATCAGATCGGCGCTGGCCAATCAGGTGTCCTGGCCAGACATCAATGACCTTGTCAAAGAAGCCACAGCACGCGGTGATCCCGTGGCGTCGTCTATCAAAAAACTCAAATTAGATATCAATCATATCACACTGCTTCTTAGGTAAGTAGAGTACTCCATGAAACATGCTAATTGTTGAATCCGTCCTAGTGTCAACTGTTATTGATTAAAAATCGAATATATGAACCTCTACTTGCTGACAAAACTCTAGCACTGGAGAATTATTTGAAAAAAGTTGAATAAATGTATAGTTGTATGTTGAAAAGGTTATTGGAAAACCAAAAATAGATTTTAGGTAACACTCTTCATGCTCTTCAAGGCCCGCCTAAGAGACACTTATTCCAATAGAACTCTAGTAGAATGATCTAGTCTCTTAATTCAATGTTCTTGCGTGCTCTAGTCAGGACAAGTTCATACGTATAAAAAATTTTCTACAAGAGAGCTGTATCATAATGAATCTCAATTCAGATGTTTAGACGGAGCACACACACTAATTGTCTTCGAGCTATATAAATTCAGGTATTTGTCATGTCCTTAATTGTTACTTAAGCCTTAATCTATGAACTTTAAAGGCTTCTGTTTTAGATTAGATTAGATTTATTTGTCAAAAGTATTTTCACAAGAAAAACAAAAATTGACATAGAATGGTGAAATACAAACATTGCACAGATATTACAATATCAAATTATGTACTAAAACTTAGATAAATTTAGTTGAAAAATAACAAAGTAAAAAACGTCTCGTATCAACTTCTGCTACCTGCAAAATACACAATTGGCACTGCCAGCAGAAGTAAAACTTGTTTGCCAGCAGTGAGCTACAGAATCTATTTTTTATAAATAGATAAATCTTAGAAAAGCCTTGATTCAACTGTTGGAAATAAAATAAAATAATCGCATACCGAATTTATAAAATATGTGAGCTATTCAAGATAATATGAGCACAAGATAGCCCAGTCAATAAAGACTAAAAATAGGCTCTATGCGCAACAAATTAGGGGAAGCTGGATTTTTCCTTGATGATAGACCATGATGAGAGGTACATTTTCCCAAAATTCCCCACTTCTCCCCCTTGTGCTTCACCCTCCACCCCCCCTTGAACTTGTTATTTGCAAGATTTTGCAATAACGCGCATATCTCGGTTGTTGTTCGTCCAAAAATGGTTTTATTTTTTTTAATGTGTTTTTCTATAGACGTACTACAAATTTTATATAGTACAATTTAATTGTAAAACTGATATTAAAGGCGCCACAAAGCGAGTAACTTGAAAAATATATGAATTAGGGTGACGAGGTTGCAGTTTTTTTTTGTATATCTTTTTATAGCATAATAATAAAGAAAAGATTGTTTATGAAATATTGCAGCAAATATAATTGCCTTTAAAATGATACCATTGGTATGTTGGTATCGGGTAATATGAGGCCCAAAGAGTACTGAAAAGGGAGCATGCACGCCTTGTTTCACCATGATGGAGCTGTTCTCTTGAGTTGCCGCGTGCTATTTAGCTAGCCTGTTTTCTCACATAGGCCTACTGTTAACTATGACTCTACATATAATGCTTTATTTGAAAAACATATATCAATAGCAATCACAATAAATTGATGGGTTAAAGAAATGAAGTGCTATAAACTGTAAATAGGGTTTATAGTGAAACACTTTAGTGGCCAGTTATATTTGTTTTTATGATTGCACCCATCGTAATTTTCTTTTAGAAGATATGGTCAATACAAGTACGCACTATTGCCATTGAAATTTCAGTCGGTTTATTTAATAATAGCTGAATGTTTAATTTGTTACTAATAAATAATTTATATTTCAGCGATCCTTATGTTGGAAATATGTCCGATGAAGCTGAGGACAGTGATGACGACTCGAAACTGAAGCCAATGATGATTGATATAGATCTTGACCTGGGTGCATTCGCCAATGCCAAAAGGTAATTAAATGAAACCCAAAAATTATATAATGTTGAATAATCTCAATTTATTCCTTTTTGCGTTAGATTTCAGTTTTTCCATTATGTTACTGTTTTTTCATTCAGTTTTTCTGTTATGAAATGCTAGGAAGAAAGGACAGTAATTGTCAATACTTACTTCCGGAAGCAATAATTGGCATGTTTTGTTTACTCTCCCCCTGTTCGCCCCTCGCCTTGTAATCCATCTAGAGAATTCTGGTTGTTTCTTATCTGTTTAGAATTTTATGGAAAAATAGAGAACCCTCTTGTTCTTTCTGGATTGTGAAACGTATTTAAAGCGAACACTCGTAAACATTAGTTTCATTAATTGCTTGAATTTCATTGACATAACAAGTGGCAGTTCTGTATATGAATTTTTAGTGTGTTAAAGTGATAACCACGGTATATTGTGACTGTATTAGTGAGACTTCCTTTACAGTTTTTTGCAAGTGTACAAATACTCATTGCTTTTATTGTAATACGGTGAAAGGCTTGTGCTAAGTAAGTTTTTTAATTGTTATTTTTTAGACGCTTCTTCTTGAATTATTGAACCGTTCATTGAACAGTTATTACTTAATATTTGAACGGCGTTTTAACAGTTAGTGATTGATTTTTGTACAAAACTACAGCAAATTCTTTATTAGCTGGACATAATCGATTCATCTGTTTCTGATTGATTTATTTTGTGTGATATAACTGATTAGTGCGTATAATTTATATAAATAAAATTATAGTGTGGATAATTTATATAAATAAAGTGCGAGTGTTAATTTGAAGTGTTGCCAGGATTATTTTAGAGATAGAACCCGTAACAATACTTTCTAAAAATGGCTTCTTTTTGTCTTTAACTTCTCAACTGTACTTCTTCTAACATGTATGCGAGGTATATATGGTTGTTTCATTTTCAAATCTTCAAAAAATTAATCAGTTTCAACTGCTTTCAATCTTTACGTTGACTAATTTGTCACTGTATAAAACTCTGTTTCATTTCGCTCTCCAAAATTAATAGTGACTCTTTATTTCTAATGAGCATATTAGTACAAATTTCATTTTTCGCTTTTCAATGATCTTTTGCATAACCATTTACAGATTACAATTACAATTTGCAAGTAGAAAGTTGCATAAGGTTTTGCCGTTTTTACCAATTCTATAACAAATATTTTACAAAATTCTTTTGTAAATTGTTGTGCAACAGACCTCTGATTTTACGTCCATAGCATAATAACTACAAATGTTCTTTTCTCTCGCGCCCAATTACTACTATTAAATTATTGCAACACAATATATTTACCTATAATAGAAATATTGCTCTGTTTTCCGTTTAGGTTTTACGACCAGAAAAAAATGGCAGCCAAAAAACAGCAGAAAACTATTGAATCACAAGGTAAAGCATTGAAGTCAGCAGAGAAAAAGACAAAGCAAACACTGAAAGAGGTTCAGGCAATCACTAACATTAACAAAGCTAGAAAGGTGTTCTGGTTTGAGAAGTTCCTGTGGTTTATCAGCTCAGAAAATTATTTAGGTCAGTAGCCTAGTTCTAAAAGCCCATTTTTAACTTACCTTGAGGCTCCCTCAACTCAAGGGATACATGAAAAGCCTTCAGTTGAAATGAATCTAGTCAATTTTATCAGGATTCAAACCATGACTATCGGGCAATTTCTAGCGGGTGTAATATGCTTTATGTTCTGTTGAAAATGGGGTGAATGAAAGTTCGACTGGGTTGATTTGTTAAAAGAAAAACTGTCTTTTGCGAATTTAGGTAACACTTGGAGTGTAGATTCCTGCATGTTACAAAAGGACTTTATTATAAAAAAACATGCAGAAGCTTTGTATACAGCAGAAATTCTGAAGGCATTGGAATCAGGCTCTTTTCCTTACTATAAAATTTTAAATCCAAATTTTGTGCCGGGAGAGCAGCTCAGCTATTCAATGACATTTTCTATGATAAGATGCATCACGCAATTGCGAATGGCAACACATAGAAATATTTATTTGTTTGTAGACGGTAGTGGTACTTTTTTCGATTGCACTAACTTTTGTCCTTTGTGCAACTTAAAAGAGGAGGAGAATTTGTGTCACTTTCTTGTAAGATGCCCTATGTATAATGATTTTAGAAATAAGTATCTGGCCAAACACACCACTAATATTACCCAGAACGAAGATAAGGTATTGGTTTTCTTGTCCAACTTGAGCAAAGAAAAAATCAGTAGTATTTACTTATACAAATACGGCAGTTATGACAAGACGATCAATATTAAGTATTACAGGTTGATTTAGGGGGCCTGATTTTGTTGATTCATCATAGTTACAAAAATGTTATTGCTTTCTTGTTAATTATTATTTGTTGTTACTTGTTAGGACTCTGTTACCCGTTTGTAGTTTTGCCTGGTGTAGATTATTATCATTATTATTGTTAGTATATACTTATATAATATATGTATAGTTTTATTATATTGTTGCTGCATGTGTTCTGTGCTTGCTTTCTTTTTGAGAGTTGTTATTGGCTTCAACTCATTTGTGTGACAAAATGTTGAGCAAATTAAATGATTATTATTAATATTTTTTATAAAATATTTTTGTTTCTACAGTTATTGGTGGACGAGATCAACAACAGAACGAATTGATAGTGAAGAGGTATTTGAATACACATGACATTTACGTGCATGCAGATATCACTGGAGCAAGTAGCATTGTCATAATCAATCCTTCAAGCCAGCCAGTACCTCCTAAAACCCTCAATGAAGCTGGCGCCATGGCTGTGTGTTACAGGTATTAATTTATTATTTTATATTATTAGTGTAAAACGATAATCGATAATTTCAAATTCATTCAAACACATCATTCTTTTGATATTGAATACTAGCAACATTGCAACTTGGTACGCGTTAGTTATAAAGAAGAAAGAAATAGCTTGAAGAATTTAAAAAACGTGTGGCCAGTCAAAGTTTGATCCCCAATCACTTGCAAAACCAATCTTATATCAGGATAGTTCTGTTGCACAAAGGACAGTCAAGAAAGAAAACTGATCTCTGGTCAGTTTTTGACTGGAGTCTTGATCGACCAATTTTCGAGAATTAAACCACGAATTATTGTGCTTCAAGGTGAAATTTCAAGTGAAACAGCGACCTAACCTAAGATTTGGATCCTGCTTTAAAATTTTGTGAAAAGCAGTTTTGGGCAATAGCCTGATGTATTCAAATTTATTGTATGCTAGTGAAATGAATAAATAAATAAATTGATTAATTAATTATTCCCCAAACGAATGCTGCACTCTGGTTCCATATATCGTCCTCTTGAAACACTTGGCTCAAATGCAAGTTTACATTTTAAATAAACCAATGTATTATGATTTTTTATAATGATGTTTACTTATAATTCAATTATTAACTTACATATTTATAATTATAACTAAAAAAAACTCTTTTATAAAATTACAGTGTTGCTAAATTGAACTTTCTTCAAAATGTCTAACCTAATCAATCGTCGATCCAGAACTGGGCGGCATGTCTTCATGGAAAATTGATCTTGGGTCAGGTTAAAGGGATCGGTTGTTTTTTTTTTTTTTGGTTGGTGTTCATACAACCTGTCATTAAGATGGTATTTTGACCTTGAAATTCTCTTCAAATTCTTCAAGAAGTTTTACTTGTAGAACATGAAATTCAACTGTTCAAATTCTATTATTGATTGATTTGTAATAATAAGGACTGCTATATAAAAATATTCAATAGTAAGTTCACTAAAGTTATCCTTGAAGCTGGTCTCCACAGAGGGATATGGAGCTACATTATTGCACAGAACATTGTGTGTCATATGAGCATAGTCTGAGTTAGACCTCTATCGGTCTTGGAATGCCAATCTAGCTTGATTCAGGCCCATTTTTTGAAGCTATGTTTATGAATTATCAATTTACTTCAAACTGATTATAATTGTAAAATACCTCTTTACTGCTCCGCAAGCGGTAAAGTACTTTACGCTCGCCAGCTGTTTTCTTTACGCTTCTGTTTTGATGTTGATGTCTTCTCATTGGTGGATCACGGTATCCGTGAAATTCTCATAACCTCAACAATGGCGCACGCTAACCGAATCAGCGCACGGTCTGTGATGTTACAAACTACAAATTTTTATTGTGTTGGAATCTAGAACTTCAGTTGTAGGAAAAATATTGTATGTAATTCGCGCGTAAAGCTTCTTTATTGCTCTCGCAAAATTACTGCGCTCCGCTATGCGTCGCGCAGTAACTGTTTTGACTCGAGCAATAAAGTCGCGCTTCATGCTCTTAATACATAAATAACTATTACTGGTTCAGTACTAACTTTTGATAATCGTAACTTTATTGAACTTTTCCAGTGCAGCCTGGGAAGCGAAAGTGGTGACAAACGCATGGTGGGTGTATGCGAATCAGGTATCGAAAACAGCTCCCACCGGTGAGTACCTCACTACCGGCAGTTTCATGATTAGAGGCAAGAAAAATTTCCTACCGCCCTGTCACCTCGTCATGGGATTTAGTTTTCTTTTCAAACTTGAAGAAGGTTCTATTCCACGGTTAGTAATAGCATAGGCAAACACACGTTCAGTTTGGCATGTTAGTTAAAGACTGTTAACTGAAAGGCTCAATACACATTCAGTATGGCCTGTCAGTTTTTACCTAATTTCGTAGTAAGGTGTAGTAATATTTCAGTGAAGTCGTCAGTTTTCTCTCGGCATTTACTAAAATATTGATACTTGAACATTGGTATTGAATATTGGAGGGACAATAATGTTATTTGATTTTTGGATTTCTTGTTCCATAACGATCTGCGTTGTTAATATTAAATTTTGTTGTAAATTTAACGACTTGCAGTCAGTTTTATATTGTGAACTAGCTATTGTGCCCGTCCTTCGTACGGATTATGTTTAGAAATAAGAATATGTTTCGGCTTTTTTGATAGCAACGATCATGAAGTTGTTAGCATCTTAGTTCAGACGATACAGTTTTTTTACGGTACGGTTTTTTTACTGTACGGCGTCAACTGTACTGTGATGTTCACACGGTCCGGCTCTGCTGCTTATTGCTGTGCTCTCCTCCTTCTTCCATTGCGCTTCCAGTTCAGTTTTATTTATTCCAGTCCAGGATTTTTTATTTGTGTAAGATTTTTCTAAATAAGTTACTTACTGAAGGTTTCTCTTATATTTTGATCAAAGTACGCAAATTCTGGTTTCAATATTCCACACATTTCTCGCCGCGTTGACAATTTTCTCTCTTTATTTTTATATTAATCTTAAGTCTTGTCCGACAAGGCGGGTCTCTCATATATTAGAGAAATTAAATTTTCACAATTAATATCTTCCATTTCTGGACACTGGAATTCACTAATAAGAAGATCAATGCTGAAGAATATCAATGAAGAAGATCAATGCTGACGATCTGAAGACTGCTTCCAGCGTAATAAGCGTATCGTTTTGCGGTACAGCTGATTTTAGCGATACAGTTTTCGAAGACAAAACCGAATGTAGAAATCGGCTAGAACAGCTTTTTTACTGGATCCAGTCAAAACAGTATTGTGTGAACATACAATATGAAACGTACATGCAAACGAAAGCACTGCAAAATAACTGATACAGCAAGTTTACTGTACCGCACAAAAACTGTATCGTGTGAACGGGCCTTAGTAAACAACTTAGAACGTAAGCAGTTCAGTGACAGGTATCGGAGAGAATATCTTTTGATATATCATGATAAATTACGTGATTTGTTCTTATGTGATAACAAAACTTAGAAGAAATGTATTCAAAATCGCACAATACTTGGTTTTTAAACGTTTATTATTCTGTTAAAAAAAGTTAATTTAGTTTTTTATAGCTAAAGACATTGTCAAAAATGTTTTCAATACTGATAAATAACTTAAATCCCGATCGATGCTCTCGTTTTTCAGGAGAAGGCCGCGTAAAATGTATCCAAAATCGCAAAACACTTGGTTTTTAAACGTTTATTACTCTGTTAAAAAAAAAGTTAATTTAGTTTTTTTATAGCTAAAGACATTGTCAATAAAGTGTTCAATACTGTTCAATAACTAAAATCCCGATCGATGCTCTCGTTTTTGAGGAGAAGGCCGCGTAAAATGCCTTTGGGGCCGTGACAGACAGACAGACAGAAAGTGAGATTAGACTATTTTCGGCTTATTTGATGTATAAAACGTAAAAATAACCAAAAAATATATAATTCTGATAAATGTACAGACAAAACTCTAATTTTATTTATATATACCTATATAGATATATAATAAATGTACTCACACTTGGCCGAACGTTTCCGAGTTGTTGAAACTCATCTTCAAGCCCTGAAGAAAATGATGAAAATGAAAGCTTTGAAGATGAGTTTCAACAACTCGAAAGCGTTCGGCCAAATGCGAGTAAATTTATTATATATTCACAATATAAAACTGACTGCAAGTCGTTAAATTTACAACAAAAAGTTAATATTATTTGATCTTTCTGCACAATTTTGAACAATTTTCATGTTTTTTTGATATCAAATAGTATCAAAACAGTAGAATTAGTAGTAGTAGTAATACTTACTACTAAACAGTAGTAAATGTAAGCCTAGTAGGCTTAGTAAATTTGGCTTTGGACTGAAGAACTGACAGTTTTCCCACACTCTTTCAGTTCGGTATGTCAGTTCTAACTGAACTGATGGGAATCTCATCAGTCCTTGAGTCGAGCCATCAGCATTAATGACACCCCACACAATTCCGACTGTTCATGCCAAATTTACCATGTGCTGGTGTCTTATATTAGCAATAATAATCGTAATGATAAAGTAACACTAGTAGATAGACCTATGCTGGTAGTAAGGATTGAAATTAATTCTCAATCTTCGTAGACCAATTAGGCAGTTCACACACAGAGCATTCCCAAAGCGTCAAGTCGGCTTCAAATAAATGGGTGTCATTGACTTGAGTGTAGACTGTCATTTTGTGTAGTATGAAGTCGACTGTACACTTCAAATAAGTGACTGAGTGTGACTGTGATGATAGAATCAGTGACAGCCATTACGTTGCAGTTAAAGGTAGATTTCAAACCGAAGAGTTTATGATATAAAAGCATCAGATTTGTCAAAGCTGTTCGGTCACCCATCCAAGAGTAGACGAGGAAATATTAAGTAGACGAGTTGTCCATGGAAATATTACGCTGCCAAATGTGATGAAACATGACAAATGTGATGGAAATCACATTTACAGTTCCTTAACATCAATGTCTAACCTCATCAACAGCAGCCGTTGAAGCAGTTCTAGAACCATCTGGTAAGTTCATAACAATTCAATCAATGTAAAGATTTTACAGTCTACATTCCAAAACTGTTTTTGTCACAAAATTTTAGCTAGAGAATCGAAATCTTAGGTCCAAGTTTCACAGGAAAATCTCACTCTGAAGCTCAATTACCAATTTTTTTTCTTTATAATTTTACTGAGAGTTTAAAATTATTATTGGTACCAATTTTCTTTCCAGACATAAAGATGAAAGACGTGTGAGAGGAATCGACGATGATAGTACCCTTACAGAAAGCGTTGAAGACAATTCACGAGATGAGAACGAAGAAGAAATTGAAATGAGTGATGACGAAACAAAAGGTAGGTATATTAAGAAAAAAATAAAAATGCAGTGCCCGATTTCAAAAGAATTTCAACGTTTTCTTTATAACGTTAACAATATCAATTTTACGCTATAAATAAATATCAATTGATCTATCATATAAATGTACAGTAGTTGAATTGTTGTAAACACTCAAACAGTAAGAATCTGAATTCCTCGAAGACTTTGCTCTAACCTGAGAGAGATACATTTTAACAATTTCAAATGGTATTTTTTCTACCTTGTTTAGTAGAATAATCAGAATATTAATTCGAGATGGGGAGTCAGATCCCATTAGGCGTCAAATCTACAAGAAAATAGAAACCAATCAGTCAAAACTAAACAATTAAAAAAACTATTAGTCAAGAGATAAGTATACATTTTTTAAATGGGCTTACTTTCCCCCTTGATTAGCAATATAGTCCTGAAGTTCTATGTTGAATGTAAAGTAATAAGATTTGTGGAAACAGTTAAGAATTACTTATGATTATCAATTCTATCAATGATATCCTTTCCATGAATATCTAAATGTAAATATTTAGTGGCACAATTATATTTTCTTCATTTATAATCACAGATAAATCGAGTTTAGAACCGGTACAAGAAGTTGAAGAAGTGAGTGATACAAAAGAGAATGACAATGCTGAAGAAAATGATGATGATGATGAATACAAAAATGAAGGTACACCTACTTTTCCTGATACTGAAATTGTCGTCAAACACACATCTGATAAGTGAGTAGTAGATAATAAATGTATAAAATAATTCATACAATAAAGTGAAATTAATTGACAAAAATATCCTTACAGTAACGACAAAACTTGTAGAATATGTGAAAAGGTTGATAGCAATACGAACAGTGTGAAACACAATATTTCTTATTAGAATAAATTTGACTCTGTTTTGTGAAATGTCATGTAGAAACTGTTCCTCTCTTCAATAACGCACTAAAAGGAATCACATTGTGAATCTTTCCATTCCAGTGATGGGCAGAGATAACACTATTTTAATTAGAGGTCTAGAGTTTATAAACTAATCAAATACTAAGTTACAAGCTTCTATTGAAATTCTGTGATTCTCTAGAAATTCTGTGAAATCAATGATTAAGATGAGACTTTCCATAACGTTTTTATTACTTATATTGCCAGTTGATTAGCATGAAAAGTTTTAAAATTGGATGTAGTAAAATATTTGTGAGAATTGTGATTATTATCAGTAAATGTAATAAATAAAAATTTCATAGCAAAATAGAAACATCAGAAATCAATTTTAATTTAAAATTTTATTTTAAGATTTGAAATTTATTCAATAAATAAATTGATTGCAGACCATATGTGTTGTCAACAAATAGCGGTTTGGAACTGAGATCAAGTTTTTCTGAATCAAATACTGACATCAATGTTTCAAAAAAAGGTAGTGATGGTTCCATTCATATAAGACCTTCAGTGCAGAAACGTAGAAACCAGAAAAATAATGAAAGAAGGGAAAGTGAGACAGATAATAATGGTGAGTGCTTCTCCACGTATCTAGTCATACTAATCACATTGTTTTTCTATTGCGGATTATGTTCGCATAAACTTTTCTTCTATATACTTATTAAAACTAGTCGCCTGGACTAACCATTAATTATATTTTATATCTTGATAACTATAATTTGTTTTTTAATGCTTCAGTTTTCCAACAGTAGCTCTCTACATGTATTTTTTCAATTTTCACTTTAATCTTTATTTAGTAATTTCACTACACCAACTCAAAGGGCTTCGTTCTTTTCAATCTCCTTGTCAGTTGCGAGTTGTCCTGTGATTGGTTGACCTCGGTGTTGTGAGGATAAAGATGAGACTCACGATGGGCAGCCAATCTTGCAGGTCATGGAGGGGATGTGCAGATCTCTGTGCAAATTGCTGTGCCTTATGTACCGGGGCGCGTTCACGATGTTCCTTGTTTTGGAAGACTTGAATTCTGTTTATGTTACTGCTATTAAGAGGTTAGGATAATTTTTGTTTCAAAACTTTCTTTCAATATTTAAATTCAAAATGATTGATACAAATAATAGTATACTGGCTATTTCCAATTTTAAACAGTGCGAATAATTAAAACTCTGTTTTGATTCATTCCAGAACAAATCTTGCAAAATGAGCAGAAAAATCAGCAACAGTTGAAGAGAGGGCAGAGAGCAAAAATGAAGAAAATCAAAGAGAAATATAAGGATCAAGATGAAGAAGAACGGAAATTGATCATGGATATCCTACAGGTACTTGAAATTATCAGCTCTTAATTTTAAAAAAATTTGACTGACTGTAAATGGCCAATATTGCCTGTCACATGACTTTGAAGTCTAAAGCTTCGGTTTCCTAGAACACAGATTTGGACTAAAGGGACAGCAGACAGGGCCTCATACACTACATTATATAAACTCGATTTGCTTTTGAAATATAGTTTATAATAATATAATTTGGCAATATATTCAATCAGTTATACATAATCTGATATTATATTCATAAATAATCTGTACTCTTATACATAATCTGATTTCAACAATAAGTTGGAAGTTGACCTATAATTTTCAAAAACATGTCATCTTGATTCTCATGAGATATCAGGATGATAACCTAATAACACTATGAAAGTGGAATCACGCTTGAGATGAAGCTTTTCATCTTGAACGTATGTCAACTGTTTTATTGTTGTGGGTATGGTTGTAGGTTACCACCCTGATGTCTCACCTACTTGGGCAGATCAAGAAGGCGCGTTGTTTAAAATTATTGGTCAACTTCCATCTTATTATTGAAAGCAGATTATGTATAATACAATGTACATGAATATAATAGCAGATTATGTATTGTTAATCAAATATATTTTGAAAGAAAATTGAGTTTATATATTGTAGTGTATGCGGCCCTGTCCGCTGTGCATTTATTCCAAATCTGCGTTCTAGGAAACCTAAGCATAAGAGAAGTCAGATGTCAACTTTTCAAACTGAAAGTTAAGAGTTATTTATTCTTTCTCAACTCTCCCTTTCCAGAAATCAGAAATCCTTTTTGAAATATTACAAGAATACATAATACCATTTGTTGGGAATTAGATGTCACCCATCTAACTCTAGTTTACACTGATGAAGCAAAAATCTAGATTGTTCTGCAAGAGCGCTTAATTAATCGCAATATCCACATTTTTTCAAGGAATTGTCTTCTTTCTGGCATATTCAATACTATATTAATAATAGAAAACCATTTCTTGTGCTTATAACATTTTTCTAGTTCTTTTTGAGTAATTTTTGTACTAATTATTATCTACAAATAAAAGGATATTTTTTCAATTCCAGTCTGCAGGAACAGGAAAAGAAAGTAAGAAAGCCAAGAAAGCGGGAGGAAATAAGAACTCAGCCAATGCAAATAAACCAAAAGTCACTCCCAAACAGCCTAACCAGTTACCAAAGCAAGTGCCTCTCACTACTGACACTGCAAATGATGTGGATGATTCAGAGCCTACTATTAAAACCAATGTTGATATGCTCGATTCATTGACCGGCTGTCCTGTTCCAGAAGACGAACTGTTATTCGCTGTACCAGTTATTGCTCCTTACAATATCATACAGAATTACAAGTATGTATCTCATGATATATGTATTTTTTATTATTTTGATTCCAGCATGGATTTTTCATGTTACAAGTAATATCGTTTTGCTTTATAAGGCTCCAAACCCCTTATCCAACCATTTGTTTGCATCAGTTGCATATCGTAGGAGCAAATACTGTACATTCAAATTAGAAGTTGAAAAACTTTTGAATAGTATGAAAATCTACTCAACATAATTTGTTTTCTCACTGTTTTCACCAGCAGTTTGAAGGCAGTCTTGGACTTGACTTGATAGTATAAATATGTAATTTATTGTTACATTAAAATAAATCTATTTTTAAAAGACTAAGTAATCTCTAAACGATAAATGGCACAGTCGGTATGACAGCTTCAGAATTAATGAACATAATTCTTCAGTTTCAACCACTCAGAAGTGACCAAGAAGGAGTGCCTACATTCTCCGCTCTATGATATTGGGTCAAGTGTAGTGAATACAGTGCAAAGAATAATAATTGATAAACTTCATTTTGAAAAAAATGAGACATTGATACACTGATACTTAGCCCTCCTGTTCTTGTAACAACTTCCATGCTCAAGAAGGAATATCTTGACTTGATACCTGAATTTCACGGAGAACCAACCATTTGAATAGATTTATTACTGTATCTCTCAGACTACTTGAATAATTCAGATGATTTTCAAAATTTATACTTGCATTCCACTAATCTATCACAGATCAATGTTAGCCAATGAGGATGTTAATAGCACAGGCAGTTACTGCTGGCCAGATGTCAAAAAAGTGCTACTAAGTGGTTATTTAGATAAAAGAGACTGTTTTACCTTGGATTTAAAATTATTTGATCTAAAATAAGAATCAGGAAAACACTTCCATTTCTATAAGAGAATTAAAACTTTATTGAACATCCAAATTGCATACTTTGTAAACAAAGAACCGAAAGTATCAAACATACTCACTCTGTATGCAGCTAAGTTAGCTCTTGTAGTACTTTTTAAGAAGTTTGTGTTAACCAATAGACTCTCATGAGAACCAAAAATACCTCTTTACTTGAATAAAGAAGCATTGAACTTATGTTATGCAATGACTTTCAGTTTAAAATGAACCCAACTCCAATTCAACACCCTCCTAAACAAAGTGCTCCAAATAATAATACTGTAATAATAAATTATCTAAAAACCTATCAACCATAAAGATTTCCTGTATACAATGAGATATCAGGCAATTTGCCCAGTAACCCAAGATATTTCCAGCCAAGTCGCTTTCCAAATGCAAATAAATCTGACAACCCCAACAACAACAGCAGCATCAGAATACTAGACCAGTTTCCTCAAAAACAATACCAGTCTACTCTTATAAGTATTTCTACAATATCATAATTATAGTCATGAATTACGGCTATTGAGTTATCTTGATTCGGAAAAGTGAGGTATGGTTTGGCTCAGAAATGAGAATATAAACTTACAATTAGCTGAATTCATGAAAACATGGACAAATTAAATTTACCAACAAATGATTTGCTGGTGAGGTTCCATAATTTTTTCTGTGTGTAATAATAAATAATAAAGGCTAACTTATTTCAAATTTTTGTGAAAATAAACACTCAAATTTTGGTGTGATGGTCGTTTGAAACTAGTGCTTCTTCAGACAGCTCCATCAAGCAAGACTAAATTACAGTTGCCATAAAATTTGGCGACTGGGACAGATTGCGGTCTTGCCAGATTTGGGACCATGACCATACCAGTGGCGGATCATTGAGATTCACTAACCTACAGTCGATACACAGATTGGCAACAATAGCTGTCCGTGTTGCTCAGTCCTAATAGTCAGTTTGTTTGTTGCCAGAACTAATACTGTACTGGCAACAGCGAAATTTGTTTCAGCCGCCTAATATAGTGACTGCGATTATAGTGCAAAACGGACATCACGATGTGTGTTCATTTCCACAAGAAAGTAATATTTCAGTTGAGACTTTCGTGTTGGTATATAACATTTTGCAGTTGGACATCCTTCCATACCTACAATTCGTATAATATTGAAAATGATTTGATTGAAGTTTGTAGTGCAACCTTTATTCTAAAATTCTAATAGCCAAGCTACTTATAATTTTTTTTCAACACTTTTAGATTCGCTTTGACTTTCGTTCACTACCATAATAATGCAATTTTCATTCCAGATACAAAATCAAAATGATGCCCGGTACGAGTAAAAGAGGAAAAGCCGCCCGGGCTGCAGTCAGCATGTTTCTTAGGGATAAAGCTGCTACTGCCCACGAAAAAGACCTTTTGAAAAGTGTTAAGGAACAAGAGCTTTTCCTCAATCTTCCAGGGAGAGTAAAACTACTCGCCCCTCAGCTGCAAAAGCATAAGAAATAATCCCTTAAATGCATGTATTACTGTACTTCTATGTAAATATTATTATTTATAAGTTTTTTGAGAGCGAATAATTAGTTATTAAACAGTTTCTTTTACAATGAGTAGTCGTGTTTGTGTTCCTTTATATAGGTAAGAGTAGTTTGCATTTTTATTATTTCACCGAAGTATGTTGACAGTAATAGGGGTTGGTTTTTTGAACTTACATTAGGCTACAATTTATTATATTCCGCCATGTTTCAGAGGAATATACTTATAATAATAAATGAGGCGTTCGTTCGTAAAACATATCTGACATTTTCAGCCGATTCTATTGATTTGTGAAAATACTTCACAATTTGACTTTACTCGAGGCTCACAGCTTTCTGTGGGTATGTATATTTGTTTACATGAAAGTATGTTTCCCGATAACTTTGTATCCCGATTGGCATACCCCTTCATCTTTTATTGTAAAAAACGTATTGCCACTGTAGGATCTAAGTTAGTTTAGGCTAGTTGAAATAAAAACATTGGACACCTGGTTCAATTTGAATTAAAAAAAATTATGAAGAATATTATCATATAATATGGGCCGCTTAGCGCAGTTGGTTGGGGCGTCTCAACTTTAGCTTGCTGTCATTTCAGCGGTCGTGGGTTCGAATCCCGCTCCTCCGTCTGGCATCTATGTGTGTTATCATTCACCTCATTACCCAAGCACAAGTCTCGGACTCATATGTGCATCATCAGCAATAAAAAAAATAGAATTTTTCTTAGAGAAACTATTAAGGCATGATATTTTATATTGTCAGATCTGTTGAACAAGAAGAAGAAAAAGAAAACTTTTATGACCCGACAGGGCCTTATTAAAATCGTGCCATTGTCAGACTGTCCATCTATCCATCTGAGCTGATCCATTGAGCTATTGAAAGGAAGATTCTTAACATTTGAATCTCGGTGCTTTCTCATAGTCCAAGTGAGATCACTATTGATTTTGGAGTTTGGGGTCAAATATAAAAATAATTTCGATGTAAAACATATTTCCACTACAGGCTCTAGGTTAGTTTTGATTAGTGAAAATCAAAGCATTGGACAGCTGGTGCTGTAGCTGCTTACTTTTACAAATCAATACATTTGACATTATATGAAGGCTGATGTTTAGCCCAATTATCCACGTAATTTTACAGTGTAAGCATTGACGTTTTCATTTTTGGTTGAGTTGAAATCTTTTCTTAAATTATTTTAAATCATCGAATTAAAAAAAGAACAGACAGAATATTGATGCATGATATATTATGAGATCTGAGGAAGAGGAAGAAAGGAAAAACAAAAATACCTTTCATAAACTGCATTTTTTTAAATATATTAAATTATAGTTTAAATTATACTTAAACTTTATGCTTGACTACTATTAGTTTCAAATACATAAATAATATACCTGAAAGATATCGATGTTAATTAAGATTACAAACTTGCATTAACAGTACTTACAATAATTATTGTGAGTAGTAGCGTACGCGTTTCAAGACCGGAGCATCATCTTCAGCAAACAGAGAATACATAGGCCTACTCCGTTTCGCTCTGTAGTGTAGTGTACTCTATGTAGTACTCTATGTTTCGCTCTATGTAGTGTACTCTGCAGAGCAGTTTATATTCTCTATTCGCTGAGAATAGTACTCAGGTCCTTAAGCGTGTTTGATACTACTTACAAAAGTAAGTGCTGTTGTAAAATGCAAGTTCTTTATCATTAACAGTAATCTTTAATCATTAATAGTACAAACAGTTCATATAAGGATAAAAACCACTGAGGAAATTAAAAAGATATGTATTATTTCCCTTCTTACAGGCTCTACCCCCTTCAATAGAACAATTATTGTTTCTTTCATTCAATAAGTTTTCAGGTCTGAACACGTGTCAGATCATGATAATTTTCAATTAATTTTGCTATAATCATTTTTGTACAAAGCAATTTTTTTCAGTTCAAGTGATTCAAAAAAGTGACTTCTAGGCATTTGAAATTGAAATTTTTTCCGGCAGATCCCCTGGACCCCACCCGTGGGGGGTTTTCCATAACCCCCTTACAAAAATATTTCTAGGCTATTGAAATTGAAAAACATTTCAGGGGGAGTACCTCGGACCCCCTTTTTATGCAGGGTATACCCCGGTGCGCTCCCCCCTTACAAAAATCCTGGATCCACCAAGAAAATGACCTGTCACAGTAGGATTTAGAAGATGGTTCCATTCTCAAATTTAGAATTCCTTGACAACCCCGCGAAAAAAGTTTCGGTGTTTCCAAGTTTTTACGTTATGAGACCTCATTAACATAGTGTGACTCAACTTTTTTTCACGAATCACTTGGATTCTCTCAAATCATAAACTTATACTTAAAAAGACCGTCCCCAAAAATTGGCTGAAAATCTACTACAGGATAAGTGGGGTCACAGTGCGAGGTCCAAGATCTGGTTTTCCAACCTTTTATAACATATTTTTTCTGGCTAATGAGGCAGATAGTCTAATATTCTCAGCCTGCAACATTTCTATTTAACTTTTAAGTTTATTCATGTCAGCTAATATTTTTTTATTAATTGGTTGATTCCTTTCTTTGATTTATATTTGATAAGTTGGGAGGCTACAATGCATTGGATTGTTTATTTCGTCTGTTTTTGTGATATTATGTTGAATTTTTAGAATCGTGGAAGTATGTGGGTCCATAATTTGAATAAGATACTGTGGATGTGATAGTGAGGCTGTGCCAAGCATGTTTCAAACATCCATATAGGTTCATCATCTGTTAAATTCTTCATATTGCTCTTCAGTTATAGATGTGCATTTTATGTGATACCAATGGTAGATGTCAAAGGATATAGCCTCAACATTTTTAGGACTAGGAGTTTACAGATAGGACAACCAGTCATTTTGGTTTCCTGCCTTCTCAGCCAACCTACATACATTCAGTCCAGATATAGTATAGTTACTCTGAATTTACTCTCTTCCTAGAAGTATTTAGCTTTGGTGTGAGCTTCACCCTGCATGAGGGAGCCTGCTGTTTTGATCTATGCAGTAGTGGCGTTTTTGGATTGATTTTCTGTGTTGAATTGGGTTTCATCTGTTATTTGTTTGTAGCAGAAATATAATAATAGAATAGATAGGATAGTCCTGTTATATATGGGCCTATTTTATGGAGTCGTATGTATAGCATTAGGTTGCTTTGAATATTGGTCTGTTAGTTTTGTTCAGTTATAATTTCTTGTGTTATACTTATTTATGTAGTATATCTTTTGTTACATTTATTAAATTTATCATTTTATTTCATTGATTATATTGCCTTGGTTATTTATGTAATGCTGCATTCCAACTTATTACCCACGCACAGGTCTAAGACCTATGTGGGCTTCATCCTCCCAAAAAAAAGTTCACCAAGCTCACTTCCTTGGGTCTTGCTTATCATAGATTTTTGTTGCAACACTTGTAATACTATTCAGCTAAGTTACTTTGGTCTTAAACTAGTTTCTTTATTATTTTTTTATTTCGTTGAAAATTTTATGCGGCAAAATAAGATTTAACCAGTCAGCCCTATGCGGTAGTACCTCTGGTCGCACCTTCATGTGCAACATTCCCACAAATTGACATCTTGTTAGTTACCGTATCATGTTTTGCGACTGGGCTTTGTTGATTTTCTAAGAAAATAGATTTAAATGAAATAATAGGCGTACACTTTGAACTTCATTATACATTCCTTGCTAGTTTCTCAATCATTTTATACTTTTACCACTACAAAAATTAACTCTACGTTTAAAGGCAAAATGATGATTTTGATTTCATTCTATGAAGTGATTTTATTGTTTCAAAAATCCCCATACAAGGTCTTAATTTCAGCCAATTGGTTTAGTCTAAACACTCAATAAAAAACAATTTTTCAAATTTATGTACAATTTCATAAATTATGTTCTCAATGATTGTATATGATTCACCGTCAAGTTTTCTTGTCAATTACAGAATGCCTGCAAAGATCTTTGCATAGTTTGATAAGCGCCAATGGGTGTATTCCTTCAGCGAGCAATTTCACCAGAATCCTGTGAACAGAACAAATTTTAATAATTTTCAAACTCACTTAATCATTTATTTTGAAAATCAATATTTTTTATTTTAAGAAACCATTTGAAAAAAAAATAACATAGGATCGGTATACTTCTACTGAAGTGAGATTAATGATTTTTATATCTATTTCACAATTAACGATGTGAGTGCAAAAAATTTCAGTTTCGGTAAGTTAGTATGGTTCTTTCTGAAAAGGCTTACAAATTTGAAGAAAACATACCTAGCATTTGTTGCATTTAGTATCCGCAAGCGCATTTGGACTAAATGGACAGCTGACAGTGCCGCATGCACTACAATATTCAATTTACTTTTTAAATATAGTATGATATTAGAAAACATACCTGAGGGATCCATAACTAACCAAAAACAATTATACAAATTTCTGAAAAGGGTTACAATTTTCCGAACAAATTTGAAGAAAACATTTGTTGTAATCTTTGGCCGATGTTGTGAACTCAATTTATTAATCAACTAAAGGTGAGCGGGATTTATTTTGACTGATTTACACTCAATAACATGATAAATCGTATAAAATCAGAAATTTTAAGAAATCGGACCCGGCAACTATTCTTCAGTTAAACTCTATCGATCATTTTAGGTAATTGTGCCGCAGATGTTAGCAAGAAAAAAAATCACTTGAAACTTCACTAAATTGTAGTATTATGTCTCCTGATCACAATTATCAAGTTTTTAAGTGTCGGTCTCAATTAATTATTCAATATTAAAAACTCACCTTTTGAACTAACTATGGCTCTGTAAAGCCTTTATAGTACCTCAAGCATAACATCATAAACGAACAGATAGAGCAATGGAGTGCCATCAATATATCAGTGCCATCTATATCATGACATCGGTAATAACGGGTGTGCCTGCATTGGTGGTTCATTCAAGCCTTTTACCGTTTACCGGTAAATGAAATTTTACAAATATTTAATTTATTCAAGTTTGGTTTTCAGTAAAATTCCATTTACCGGCAATGATAAAGAACATATTCTGAGCCCATGAGTCTGAATAGTGGGTGCAGTTTGTGATATTTAACCTAACCAAAGCTAACCTAACCTAGCCCAACCAAAGTTAGCCTAACCAAAGCTAACCTAACCTACCCTAAAATTGCTGAATTGGAATGCTAAAAATCAAGCAATGCTAGGTTTGGTTGGGATCGCTTTGGTTAGGTTGGGCTAGCTTTGGTTAGGTTAGGATGCAATCTAGCAAGGCTGGGTTGGTTGGGAATTTCTATAATTAGGCACAATGCATCACAAACACACATATCATTCAAAGGTTCCGCCATGATGAACAATGAAAATTGTGTTATTTCCTTTTTCCAATGTAGGGATGGAGTATCAATACCAAAATTATCAATATATTTTATCAATATTTTGAAACTGGTATGATATTTATTGTGATATAATATCAATGTATTCCCAATATTAAGTCACTATATTAATTAATTATAGTGATCATTATTATGTTTTCATTAATTCCGTAATGCAAAAAATCTCTTTAATAATTTTTTTGTTACTTTAAAATTTTTACATTCAGAAATAATATCAGGTTGGAAAATAACAGTGAAAAATCATTATTCAACATAAAATGTATTATTTTTCAAATATATTCTCATTACAATATATCTGTGAGTTCAGAGTAAAACAAAAGCATTAGTTTCAGATTCTATGGCACTCTTATGATATTATCATACATCACAGTCGTTAAAATTCATAAGCTTAAGAAATAGAAGGCACAAGCGCCCAAAACCCAGGCTGTGGCAACATATTATGTAGAAGTATGTGCAATGCATCAAGTGATAAGATTAAGGAACAAATTGAAAATGCTTTTATTATTGAATAGATAAATTGTATGAGTGAATAATTCATTAACTAGAATGCAAATTATTGTGTTGCAATGATTCATGCATTCTAAACACTCAATTCAAGTTAATTGCTAAAGATAATCATTTTGGGGTTCAGTTCAAAAGGTGAGTTTTTAATATTGAATAATTAATTGAGACCGACACTTGAAAACTTAATAATTGTGATCAGAAGACATAATACTACAAGTTAGTGAAGTTTCAAGTGATTTTTTTCTTGCTAACATCTACGGCACAATTACCTTATTTGGTAATCGAAATTCTTATTCCAATGTTTGGGTGGAAGGATACTGAACTGCATCTTTTTTCGGTGTTGCAAGTAGGCTGCTTTATTATCTGCTTGACACTTCCAAATCCTGGTCATCATATCCAAATAGAGAATTATTATTATTCAATTCGTCATTCAAGATGAAGATTCACAGATTTATTTACCTCAATATATGAGCTGGTATTTCTACATCAAGATCCTTCGCCAGTTCCACTAGATCATTTTCATGAGAGCTTGTATTATTTGTGTAACTATACCTAACTGGAATTGAGGGATCCATAACTGGCCAAAAAATTATACAATTTCTGAAAATGATTACAAATTTCCGATAAAAACTTCTTTTCTAGTTAATCTTTGAACAAAATTAATTGACCGAAGAGATTCACAAAAGGTGTAACCTCAATACCTCCAAGAAATTCTTCTTGTCGACATTCATTTCCAACTGACGCTGTTAATTATGACGTAAATCGTTGCTAGGGAGCCATTCGAATTTCAATCAGCTGGCCTGGCACCATTCCATCAGTTCAATGGAATAATTATATTGTTAATTTCTCATATAGTCATCATTTTGAGGATTTTTTGTCTTTGATTAATTCTTCTCGTCTGAATTATTGAATTACCGTATATTCTTTTGAAAATTCAAGCTCTTTTATTTAATTCCTCATTATTTTCACATTCTAGATGGCATTGAATTAGAAAGCAGAAACCTTAACCTGTAAAGCGGCCCATAGACGACCAACCTTGTCGCCAACTCAAGTTGTCAACTTGGTGTCCTTGGTTATGTTGGAGTTCATGTTGCGTGTCTGTGGCTAGGTTGGTGGTTGGAATTTTGGTTGGAGTGGAGGTTGGTGTTGAAGTTGCAGGTTTTTGAAGTAGGTTAAAAACTTTGGATTTTCTGTGGGCGAAGCCTTATGTTGGCGAACTTGCTGTAGTGTCTGTGGGCAGGTTGTCAACTAGGTTCACAACATCAGTTGAAATCTCGTGTCATCTTTGTACACTTGTTGTCCTGTTTCTTGATAGTTACACATTGCAGTTTTATATTTGACGATAAATTTGTTGGTTATTTTTTACTTTTTAATAATTAGTTAGTTTTTACTTTTTTTTAAATTTAGTTAACTTTTTTCAATTATAATAATGACGACAATTCCAAATAATGAGCTTTGGAATGATTTCTTTGTACTGCTGAAGAGCTCCCAGAACTCTGGAAAGTAAAGTCAGACGTTTTTAAAGATAGGTTGAAAAAGAAAAATGCGTGGGAGAAACTATTGCAAGTGTATATTAAAATCGATCCTGCTGCTAATGCAGATAGTTTAAAAAAAAGATTCGCCAACATTAAAACTTGCTACCGTAGAGAACTAAAAAAAGTGAATGCAAGTGTCAGGTCAGGTGCTGGGGCTGAGGACGAATATGTGCCCAATTTATGGTATTTTGATCTACTTGACTTCCTCCATGACCATGAGGTCCAAATACCTGGATTGTATTGAATTTAGTAAATTAGAATGAGAAAACTCAGTACGTTGGTACCACTCTTTCATCCACATTTTTCTTTTTTTTCTTGGGCGACTCTCTTCATCATCACACAATTCATTCAAAATAAAAAATAACAAAGGGTTCTGACTCATTACTGTGAAATAAGACCGAAATATAATTTATTATTACGTATTAATAATAGGCCTACTATGTTAAAAACGTTAATTACTTGCAAGAAAGCTAGATGGAGGAAAGGCTAATTTGACCCGAAGTGATGAGGCAACTGAAGTTGACAACAAAGTTGCAAACCAGGTTGCAGATTGAGTTGTAGTCTGTGGTGTCCAAGGACATCAAGTTGACAACTTGAGTTGGCAACAAGGTTGGTCGTCTATGGGCCGCTTAAATTCTAAATTGTAATATCAGATTATCTATCAATCAAAACCAACTTTAGTTTTCACTTTCAGTTTAGTATGTCAACTTTTCAATAAATTGCTTGGTAATTAACTATTGGGTTTTTAGTCTATAGTTTTATTGTGAATGATTTAAAAAAATTCTGGTATAAAAATTCAATTGATTTTACTTTCATCAAGCAAAAATAAACCACCATCCATACCAACCTTGCATCCATACTCTTTTGACAGCTACAACGTAAACAAAAATACAGTGAAAATCCAGACTCCATTCATCAGCAAGGACGATTTTTAAAAAATGGTAAGAAAACTACTCATTTACAATACGTCAGAATATTTTGTAAAATTCCTTGTTCAGTTGTTTGTAGGTTTTATTACTCATAGGGCCTAGATTCATCAATTTTCAATAAATTCACCTATGGTGAACAATGCACCGAGTGAAATAATCTTTAGTAAAAGCTTTATTTATCAAGTATTTTGAAACTTCTACTGAATATTAAACTAGAATTATAACAGACCCAATATTTCACATCATTTTACTCTTCTAATATGGATTATCTGTATCTAGTGTATTCTCATTGAAAAAAATATGAAATCAGGTCATTAGATCAAAGTCTGACCTAATCTACTCTAAAATACCAAATCATGAAAAATATTGATGTTTTTGTGCTGTACTCATTTCATTGCATTTCGTACATCAATGGGTTATGATGATTTTCGACTGCTATTTCGATGTGCTATTTACAATAACTTACTGCAACGTTCAACTTCAAATATTGAAAACTTGATAACTTCCGTGCATTACAACTTTAAGCTTTGGTTTCTTGGGACGCGGATTTGGACTAAATGGACAGCGGACAGTGCCGCATACACTACTACAATATTATAAAGATTCGATTTGCTTTCGAAATATAGTATGATAATATATTCGACTAGCGGTTCACCCGTGCGTTGCAACGGAATTTTAGTTATAATAGCGGTAACCTACTCGGCGATTTCCCAAGAGCACAAACTGCATCTTCCTAGCTTTCCTAGAATGTTATTTTTTGTTTGGTTAAATTTTAATTAGAAAATTTTGTTTTTCTCAACAAAGAAATAATAGATGAAACAAGCTGAGCTTTGACTCTCTAGTCTTCCTACATGACTGCAATACACCGTCTACACGTTGCGCCCGTTATTCTGCAGACAGCGTAAATAACGCCGCTAATGGCCCACCATGTGGTTAAAAACTGTTGACTTCTATCAGCTGTTCCTTCAAGGATAGATACTCCTTTTGTGTCCTTCAGCGAGGACTTTTGAACTCCTAAACTTCTTGGGAATCATCTCGGGACTATTTTACATTGTGCCTGAAAATTTCATAAAAATCTGTTCAGCGGTTTTGGAGTTAACTGGGAACATACACACATCGCCTTTTATATTATATGTAAGAGATTAATTGTATTTAACTTGCTATTTTACTCATATATCTTCTTCCACACATAATCTGCTTTCAATAATGAGTTGGAAGTTAACATATAATTTCCTACAAAATATAATCTTGATCTAACCAGCGTGTAGGTGAGATATCTAGATAATAACGTAGGCCTACAGCACTACAACAGTGGACACACGCCGAAAATAAAAAGCTTCATCTCCAGCTTGTTTTTTGTGATGCTGATAGGTCATCATCCTGATATCTCGCGGGACAGACATAATCAAGATGGCGTGTTGCTGAAAATTATGTGTTAACTTCCTACTTATTATTGAAAGCAGATTATGTATGAAATTAGAGATAAGAGTAGAATAGCAGATTTATATAATTAATGGAATATATTATCATATATCATTATAAGCTGTATTTCGACAGCAAATCAAGTTTATTTAATAGTGTGTGTATGCGGCCCTGTCCGCTACCCATTTAGTCCAAAACGGCGCTCTAGGAAACCGGGGCTTTAGATTTTTTTCATTTTCAATAAAATGATTTTTAAAAATATTTATTGATATTTTGCAATACTTTTTTCCAGGCTCATCACTTCAGGGAACAAGACATTGATGGTATGTTTTTCTCACAATAATCTTCCCCTTATTCATTTTTCTTCTTAGTCCGAAGGAAAGTGTGATCCCGTGGGCTCTTTGGGTATACAAGTGTGGGATTGGTGTCAATCTCTTTGTTATGACTAGCTGAATAAGAAAATCAAAGGTGATAAGTTCAACTCGTGGTCATTCGCCTAAAAATAATAGAATAATTCATTATAAATGAAAATTTGTAGTTCCATTAATTAAAAATGATGATAGAAAGCTCATTTCTAAATACAATAGCTTTGTTAGTTCACCCCTGTCAATTAAATATGATTCGCATTTCAAATACTTCTACGTCTTTATAATTGAGTTCATTACTCTACTTCAATTTTTTGTGAAACTAAAGACAGAACTACAAGCGTAATTGAAAGGGAATTTTTCTAAATTTGTAAGGGTAAACTATACTAGCTAACAAAAATCCTGATAGCAAAGTGTCAAACAAGACAATAATTAATTCATTATTAATATACTAACAAAAGAAAAACATTTCAGTTTACTTCTGTAAATAATTATAAGCCTACTTGTAACTTAGCATACTACTAAGACTTTTTTAATCACAAATTTTTAGATTATTCTTATTATTTTATAATAATGATAAATTATTATTATTCGATGGGCTCGGTGAAGCTGTTAATTATAAAAAAATTTGATAGTTCTCTGTTAATCACGATGATGACAAATTATTCGTTCATTTCCCCTCTGTATTTTAGTGTGATTGACGTTTCAAAGTCTAAAAAAAGGATCCATAATGGCACACAAGAATTAACGAAAAATAATAATAATAATAATGACTATTCATATGTATAAGATAAATTAATGTCTACTGTATACTTGATTGAATTAGTATGATGAATATTAAGATGAATTGAAAAGTAGTCTGAAAATTTTTTGAATCCACCAAACTTAAAACTGTCAGTTTGAGATATGAGTACTTATAGTGTATGTATATTTAGTGATTAATTGCTGGATTCGAATTCCTTTGATTACTTAAAGTCTGTGTAAACCTTAGATTGCAGCATCATGATTAAGGGGTACACCGCTGCAAAGATGAGCAGTAGCAAGCAGAGAAAGTTTAGTTGAGCAGTAACTTTCAAACAACACAAAATTTAAAAAAGCTACAGCGCGCTTATATTTCCTTAGAATTACCATAAGACTGTAATCCAAGGTTTGCACGGACTATAGTAAGGATATGGCATATTTCAATGTATTTAGCCCACTTTCGAAAAATTTAAAAATTTTGGTCGCTATCTTTATTTTAGGTTTTTTTTTATGGTATTTTATGATAATTTTCGAATACATTTTCAGCATCCTATAAACTGGGTTCCTTGTATTTCAACACCGAATCCGTCTTTACCACTAAATCTTGAGAATTCACATTTCTATTATATTTTGGCAGCCATATTTTTTTTCTGAGGATGAAGATGAGGATGAAGCCCACATCCTGAGACCTGTGCGCGGGCAATGAGTTGGATGATGGTGATTTCAAGTCTCGCCTGACCTCGTTGATGATACCCAAACAGTCTGGTGACTCTACAGCTCACATTAATGGACCCACAGCCTCACAAGCCACATCATTTTAAAGCTTAAGAAAAGTACTAAACATTTAGATCCAAACCCTTCGTGAATTTTTGTTTTGGAGGATGAAGCCCACATAGGTCTCAGACCTGCGCGTGGGTAATGAGTTGGATGATGGTGATTTATGAGTTGGACCTACAGTTTCAGGTGGGTCCTAACCACCGGGAAGTGATTTTACAGCAGAGAACAATTTTAGATTTTACAGAATTACCCATACAAAAAATATCGAGAGAAAAAACAAAATTCCTATACTCCAATAATTCAATTTTTTGTATTTGAAATTTTATAACTAATGAAATATGCATTCCGGGAGAATTCTTAGGAGACAAAAGTTGTAGATGATTCTATAAAAAGAAATTTTAATTAAACAATTTTATTTACAACTGCAACAATTGCCATATTGCAATCGATATCATGAAATTTAACAAATTACGGTCGCCATATTGTTTTATTGATGATGACAACGTTTTTTGGGCTTACACCATACATGTAAGTATACACTAAAGAGCCACAAGAAAACTCATTTTCTGTTTTAGGCCTGCGGGGCATGTTTGGTAAAAAACCGCGCGTGGCGCTCCAGCCAACATTGATGGGCCTATTATCTCATAAATCACATCATTAAAGCTTGAGAATAGATCCAAAACATAAACATTTACCATTCTCGTGTTTCTCTTGAATGAGAAAGTTATAGAGAAAAAACTAAAATTTTAAGCCAAAAATTATTTTTTTGTTTTTGAAAAATTTTATTACTCATGAAAAAATTGCGTTTTGGAAAAGAATTTAAGAGATTAAGATTGTAGAAAATGTTGTAAGGAACATTTTAGTGGAAAACCCAATTCGATATCTTGAATGATTACTGAATTGTAGTCAATATAGTGAAACTCTGCAAATTTGGCAGCCATATTGTTTTTTAGGCGAATGAGTACGAGTTGAACTTATCACCATCAACAGTATTATTCAGCTAATCGTAATAAAGACATTGACACCACACCGACACTTGTATACTCAAAGGGCCCACAGAAGCCTTATTTTGTACCACTTGTCCCCGGACAAGAATCCAATATTCTCATTTTTAATCTTTTATCCTTCCTGGATAGATCACTTCAATGCTATGGACAAATTATTAGAGATTAGACTGTTAATGACATTGATATAGGCTATCTAATGAAAAGACATACCATAAAAAATATAATTATACAGTACAAAAGCAATAACATGCAAAAGTAGATAATAACTGGAAATATATGCAGGGGAAACATGAAATTCTGTCTACCAGCAGGATTGTACTGAGGGTGCTTTGAATGAAATTGTAATATTACTGAATAAATATAGAAAGAATGTAAAAAAAGAAATAAGATTACACATAAAAAAGGAAAATCAAGCCCTGGATTACAAATGGATTAATAATTTCAATAAGGAAGAGAGATAAACTACATAGACAAAGCAATAATAATAATACAGAAAATGTACAACTTCGGGAATATTATAGAAAATACAGAAACCTGCTTGCTAGGCTTATTGAAGGTGCAAAGAAACAGTATTTCACAGAGCGATTAGGCGATCTCAAAGATTCAAAACAAACATGGAAAGTAATAAACGAAATTACAGATGATAGAAGGACAAAAACACAAATTAAGGAAGTTATTGTTGAAGGGGAAGAGCTAAAAATAGGTGAGAATGATGTTTGTATTGCCAACTCTTTCAACAAGTTTTTCACAAGCATTGGATCAAGAGCACTGGCACATGATATACTTGAAGAAAACCATAACACAGAAGAGGAACCTCAAGCAACTGGCAATAGGATATGTCAGTCTCTTTTTTTTACACCAGTAATAGAAGAGGAAATTAAGAAAATAGTTAGCAGTCTTAAAGGAGATAGTGCACCAGGGCCAGGCAAGATAGTGCACCAGAGCCAGAGCTCTTCAAAAGAAATAGTGTAATTCTTTCCAAACCACTTACATACATTGCAAATAGAATGTTTCAGGATAGGATTTTTTCCCAGCAATTAAAAGAGGCAGTAATTTGTCCAGTCTTCAAGATGACCAGTCTACGGGATAGGAAAGATATAAACTGCTACAGGTCGATCTCACTTTTGAACATTCTATCAAAAAGATACGAAAATGAAATGTGTATCAAGGTCAAACTGGTTAGTTTCCTGGAGAAGCATAGCATTCTGTCACCAAACCAATATGGATTTAGAGACAACTACAGCACGAATGATGCTATTTATTACATTACTTCAGAAATAACAGAAAAAATCAATGAATCAATGAGAAACCAATAGCAGCATTTTTGGATTTGAAGAAGGCTTTTGATACTGTACCACACGATGTGCTGTTGGGTAGACTGAGGAAGTATGGCATACAAGGAGTAGCTTGGAATTTATTCAAAAGCTATCTAACAAACAGAACTCAGTGTGTAAGAGTAAATGGGCACTTGAGTAGCAGACTGGTGGTGGAGTATGGAGTGCCTCAAGGCACAGTATTGGGCCCAATATTGTTTCTATTGTACATCAACCATTTATGTGATTTGCAGATTGATGGAACAGTCACCACGTTTGCTGATGACACAGTCCTACTGTTTTCAGGGGAAACATGGGAGATTTGCTGGGAAAGAGCTGAGTTTGGTCTGCAAAAAGTGGCACATTGGCTCAACAGGAACCTACTCACCACGAATTATCAGAAAAAGAACTTCCTATATTTCTCAGCTACACAACATTGCCAATCCACCAAGGACAGTCTAGAAGTACAACATGGCCTGCGTAGAGCACCAAGTATGATCGTCAGGAAGCAGTCATAGAAGTATCTGGGAGTGACAATTGATGCATTTCTGCATTGGGATAAGCAAATTGATAGACTCTGCAAAAAAACTCCAATGAACCATCTACAAATTCAGGATGCTGAGACCAGTTGTCAACTTGGAATGTATGCGGATGGTTTATTGTTCCATTGTGCAGTCGCTGCTCATGTACAGAATTGTTGGATGGGGTGGAGCCTGTACTGTACATATCAACCCCCTAAAGACAGTGCAGAAGCTTATAATAAAGATTATCACAAAGAAGACAACCTGCTATCCCTTGGAGCTTCTGTTTAGTGATTTCAAAGTATTGGATCCCAGTCAGCTGTATGCAAAGGAAGTAGCATCTAGGTTGCACAAAGACAAATCTGACTTCCAGAATAGGAATCACCACCACAACACCAGATACAGGCATCTCCTCATATCAAACAGGGCAAAAAAGGCTCTCTATCAAAGACACTGCAATCATCTAGCACCAAAAATCTACAACTCAATTCCTGAAAACATTAAAGCAATAGGACATATCAAAAAATTCAAGCAACAGCTTCATAACTGGCTAATAAATATTGGCAGCCAGCATATAGAGAGGATTTTTTCAAACAATGATTATGATGGAAACTTGTAATTTTGAAAATTGACCAATCCTTAATCCTATTTTTAACTAAACCTCCTTTTCCCTCTACTAACACCTACTCTAGAACATGGCATGCCATAGTGGGGTAGGATGATTTCCAAAATGTATGTTTCATGTATTATATGTATCTTATTATTACCTGAATATAATTATTGAACCGCTTGGTTAAAATTCTTTGTATTGTATATTGAAAAAAAGGAAATAAAATTATTATTTATTTATTTATATAGTGCTGTATTTGCAAATAATAACTGGTAAATGCTTTTCTTATCTCAATAATATACTTCCTTTTTTCAACATTTTCGAACATGCTAACATAACTAGCCTTATCAAAGTTCACAATAGATGTGTGCTGTACAGGTAGTCAAATGGTGCAATATTTATATTGTTACCAATATCGATGAATAGATCTCATTACAGAGGTTTCCAGTAAGATCTTATCAATTTAACTGTACTCTTATAATCAATCATATATAAATATAGATATAATCGTGTTTTATTCAATTATCTTCATTACCTAGACAAAGAACAAACGAAATAAAAAAACACTCTAGTCTTGGTCCTAGACCGACAGCCGAATATTATAATAAATTATCTAATGAATATTGTACCTCCAAGACCATATAAGGGAATTTTCAGGCGGTTCTACTTGTACACTACACCCAGAGTATTTAATTTGATACCTAATGAAATTAAGATCATGAAACCGATGCATCAGTTTAAAAATTATGTTATATTGGATATTATTACAAGAAGATATATAGAAACTCCAATCTTAAGACTTGAGTTATCACTTATTATATGCATATTCAAGAGAAATAGTTGAAAAAAATTAATAAAAATTGGATGAAAAGGCACTTATGACAATGCTAGGCGAACTATTTCATGTTTAATACGTGATAGCCTAACATTATATAATCCTGCAGTGCTACAAAATGTATTAGAAACAAGTAGCAAATCAAATATGTACAATGTAAAATAGTAAAGTTTACCAAAGCTGCTTGGCTGCAGCATAAAACTAGCTTTTTTTCTTGATTGTGTTTTTTTAAGTTTGTTTAAATGTTTTATTTTATGGTGCTTCATACAGGGTAATCTCCAGGCACCTACTTATAACTTTTTTCTCTCTTTTTACTATGGCACAGGTGAGTTGTTTATGTATCATGCTGATCAAAAATCTAATGTTGCCGTATGTGTGCTGTAAACTTATTTTCACTTTTCAATAAAGTTTTCAATATTGTTACTTTTTTCAGAGTTCAGAGAATGTTTTTTCCTGTTTGCAAGGAACGGTCAGATTCGAACTCTGGATGAACTTACTGTTATTATGCGCTCACTTGGTATGAGTCCAACCATCGCCGAATTGAAGACGTATTTCAAAGAAAAAGGTTGGCTTCAATGTTCCCGCTATTATTTAAACATAGGCCTAATATAATTTAGTAACGTTACAATGCAGAGTTTATCGTTTTCCTTGGAAATATGAATTTAGTTAATACACATATAATGGGCCAGAGCTTTCTCCTATTCCATCCAGTTCTCTGTAGATCACATCTTGAGCATATCACAATATATCCCAATCTACAAGTACAATAAAAATTCAGTTATTAAGAATACAGGTGCAGACAAAACTTCCATACAGGTATAGTAAAAGCTTCTATAAAATTTGAGTTATTAAAAATACAGGTGCTAACAATATTGTTTTAATTTAGTTATGAATCAGTCTTCTGGAGCACATTTTTCATGTATATTAATTCTATTTCAAAAGGAATCTTTTACTATCTGTTGAAATTTTTAGGAAAGTCCTGTTTTAGTTCAAGATTGGTGTATTCCAACTAACAGGTTACCCTATTCAAATCGGGCTGTCTAGAATTTCACATCTATTTATAAATTCTATTCAATACGTTAGTACATTTTTTCTTATTCAATTCAATTTGTTTTATCCCATTCATATACAAATGTACATCAGTATTCCAAAATATAGTATCAAATAAATTACAAATCTACAATTATTCACTAGAAATATATGAAATAACATTTGGTATTTAAAGCATAAGCATTTGCTTGTCCCCTGTTAACCATCATGTAATTGTAGCGCTAGACAAAAAAATATAAAACGAAGGAAAAAATATTAAATTATAAAGATTGAGAAGAGAAAGCTCAACGCTCTGGATAATAGCAAAAATCACACATTTAATGTAATAAGCTCAACTTGAAAAGTAATGTGCTAGCTATCAAGTTCTCTACAGTCAATTTGTTTTCAGTATGGTGTTTTGAAAGCATGCAATAAAGAATAAACTATTGGGGATTATGTTTATCAATTTTGATGAAATTTATCCAAGTTGTTTCTTGCACATGATCGTTTTTTAAGTTTTATATCTATCGATTTCTCTAAAATTGTATTGCTGTGGCTGTTTCGGTTCATACTTTTGTATTTACATATATAATAAATGATGTTACCAACAGGTACCAGAAACTAAAGTTTTAGTTCTGTTGTAACCAAAACTTCAAAATATTAACAACTAGTAGTTTACCCATGCTTTGCAACAGGATGTTGTAACTGAACATGTGATATATTGATTTCAACCTCCAATTCCAAAAAGGAAATTAGGAGCTGCAATAATTATATAGAAGAAAGTTGTTATAGAGACATAAAAACATTGTTTAGTTACCATAATACAATGAAACTTTATTAAAAAATCGATAGAATTAATAAATTACCAGCTTCACAATTCCAAACAGCTAAAAAATTAATTTTCTAATCTCTGTTACATGCTTTATCCAATACTAATTACTAATAATACCAACCATTCAGCTTCTCAAACAAATTTCTAACATTATTTAAGCTTAGCTCGCTTGCCTCTCCTTTTTCAAAAATGAATAAGAAGAAACAGAATTTTTCAGGGAGAAATCAGATAAACTTCATACATGTCATTAGATTACAGACTATTAAATCCATAATGTTCATTAATATACAAATCCCTCATGTTTTAATACTAAAATCAAAGAATTCTTTTGTATTAATAATAATAATAATGAGCATATGGATTTTATTTGTTGGGAGACCCTTACAGGTTCCACCTCACCGTTTTAGCCATGTTATGGAGAACATGGAGGACCCACAATTCTAATAAGTGGGCTCTGTATCACTGGGTAATGTTTTTGTGTTCAACAGTTATTAATAAATTGAAGCAGACGCTTATTTTTAAGTTAAAAGTGGGAAGCATTAGTTAAAATTTGGTAGGCATTAAATTATTGGTAGGCCTTCTTTAATTTATTTCATTGTTCCATTATTTTTTATTAGGAGCAATTATTTGTGGCAAGCAAAATTAAATCCATAATAATTCTACAAAATGACCACCTTACGAAACAAGTCCAGAACCAAGCCAGGGTTCACCTAATGTCAATGGAATTTTTATTTCAATGAGTTGTTCTCACTAAATTGAACAACTTAACTCTGAATCTCAAACTCTACATCCTCTCAACTTATAAAAGGTTCAATTCATTCAATTATTGTGTTAATTTACTTATTGAATTAATTTACATATCTCTATTAGATTACTAACCTATATCATACTATATAATTATATCATACCAATGATTTGTACAACTGATTTATAATTACACTACATTACTGAAATTTCGCCAATGTGCTTTAACCTTTCAACATAATATTTACTAACTAGAAATAAGTTAATCACTGAATCAAAGTATTCCACATTACCTTTCCTTTTTCGTAAGGTCACTAAAAGTTTTTCATTGTTGATAAATAAATTGAACATTGTTTTAAATTGAAGATAATTTTAGGTTATGCCAGCTGCAGGCATGACCAGAATTGGCTACTGCTAATGCTCTTAGTGAGAGATTGTGAAACTGTGAGTGAAGTATTAGTGAGACTCCTTCACAGCATGTTTTTGCTATGCAGAATACACCATATAAGTTGCCATGACAACCGTTCAAACCGCTTCCTTCCGCAGTCCATGTGAAGGGATTTTGAAGTCAGCTGAAACACCTTCACTTGGCATTAGCCTTTCTAGCTGACAGCATGGCTACTGCTCAGTCGGCAGAGTCATACACAGCAGAGCGCTCCTATTTGAAAGCATATACTAAAACACCAACAATTTTTGGGAAGTTAGTTGAAAATGCTGTAAAATGATACCACTTACAGTCTCTAATAAAAATAACGTTGAATTTCCAATTTCTGGGGATTATTTAAAATTTATAATTGCTAAAGTTTGTAAACAGATCTGAATAAAAATCTTATATTATTGTTACAGGTTCCATATCTAAAAAAAAAGGCTGGCTACACTGGAGTTAACACTCGCACTTTATTTACACAAATTAGTCTATTAGTCTACTTATCATAATAAAAACCAATAAGAGAAATCAATAAATGTTAAACGGATCATGTTATCAGAAATTATAAATTATAAATAGTAAATATGATTAGTAAATATATTAGCAATAATAGCCTTTAAAACTCTCTAGAAAAGTAGATACTACGGGTTCAACTTGATTCTGACTACATTCAATCACATGTAAATACTTCTGTTTGCTTTCGCTTCTAGGTGGCAAAATGTCATTCCCAGATTTTCTAAAAGTGATGCATATGCATAGCAGAGCCGAAGAGATTCCCAAAGAAGTTGTGGAGGCATTCAGAGCTGCTGACAGAGAAAGGAGAGGAGTGATTCCAGCGTCTCATCTGCGACACATGCTCTTGCATTGGGGTGAACAGCTCAGCTTAAAAGAAGGTCAGTAGTAGATTAAACATAAATTTGGCAATTGTCTTACTTAGTAAATAAAACTACGAAGAAAACGTTGGGGTGGTACAGTCAGGTACTAGCAGTCTCTAGTGATGCTCTGACACCAGAATGAAACGATTGCCACTTACATAAATATGTCCGTGTATATTCCCACCTCAAAGTTTTCTTATTAGTCTAATTTATTCATGGGAAGAAGATGGAACCATATAAATGAGTATTTAGTTAATACTTGAATGAACAGAAATGTTTAGGCTTCCATGAAGAATTGGAAAATAATAACTAATTACATAGGTAAGTACATAACTAATTACATTACTTCATTTTACTAAATGAAGTTTAGACATGATAACAGATATATTATTATAAATTCTCTAATTCTGAAATCTTTTTAGTAGTTCCTAAAGATGAGGAATCTATAACGTTTGAGATACCATAAGTAAAGAAAATTGAGATATTCATTTCACACTTAATGAAATGAACTTCAATTTGAAAATACATTTCACCTATCAATTTTCTATTAGTAGCATGTCATGTATCTACAGAAGGCGAGGAAGGTAAAATGTATAAAATATACAATTTCTGTATAGATTTTTAGTCAATAAGCCAATCTTGAGAAGTGACGCTATGTTCAAATTTCCACGCAAAAATGCTGACAGTGTGGAAATCAAGCATTTACTCTCACAATAAGGATTTTACTACTGTATTATTGTGTTCCACTCAAATCAATAAATCTTGTAATGTCATCAACTTATTCATGACTTATTACATGTCAGTAAAAATAACACCTATGTTGCCTATGTCTATTCTAATCAGTATTATGATTATATTTTCGCCATCATATTGATGCTAATTTTTAATAATTATGATAATTGTTTCAAAAGTTTGAGTATTATTTAAAATTACTTATTATTGGAGGTTGATGAGTAAGATATGTTGTTTGAAATGCAGTTCATTTCTGAGAAAATTTATTTTTTAAATATTTTATAGTTTTTTCATATTATACAAATCGAAATCATTACCGTATTTTCTTCAATATCACTTTTTCAGTGCACACCCTCTATGTGATTATTTTTTTGTTTTCAGTGGACCAAATCTTTCGTGAGGCTAATGTGGCGCCAAACGGAATGGTCAAGTATGAAGACTTTGTGAAAATAGCATGTGCTCCAGTGCCCGACTATTACTAATTCTATGATATAATAAGAGACAGTAGGTGTGTGTTTATGTCTGTCTTACGAATTTCACAAAAACGGCAACGATTTAGTACACTAAATTTGGCACAAAGCTTCCTCTAAACTCAATTCAATGCACCTCGAAGCCCAATTTCTTGTTTTCTTTCTACATTTTCAAAATTAATGTTCAAATTTTACTAATGTTCACTGTTTTAAAATTGGTTTATATGCAGGAACCTCATAGAACAGCAGCTGATACATGATAAGTCACTATGATGTGAATAAGCTTTGTCACAAGCCAAAGCAACACATTTTCTCCGTATTAATGTTTCCTAATTCCTTTTTTTGGGATTGTATTGGCATTGGCGATTTCAATATCCATATTGAAATCCATTGATACAAATATTCTTTGGAGGCAACAGGTAATATACCCAAAACTGCCTCCAAATCACATGTTTAATTTAAGAATATGTATCTTAAATCCCGTTGCAAACTACGGGTAAGCTAATAGTACTAGACAATTCGGTCTCATATCCCTGTAATAAATTCATTCAGCACACACGTCATTTCACTTTATCCACTATTAGATTAAAATAGTACTGTATTCAGATTCAAATATCATAGAATAAAGACTATTCCTATTTCATTTCTTGAACTGTAGGAATAATAGTAGGAAGTATCTTGATGTTTTAATGTATCATCTGGTATAGCGGTTTTCTTCGGAATTCTATCTAGTGCTGGACAGCTTAAGTAATCGCCAATAAAGGGAGAGTTCGAACCCGGGGAGTGGGGACCCCCTTCAATAAGCCTCTATGTATTTTGACATTAATAATTCACATCAAATTTCGTAATTTCAATTCACCAACTGAAACGTTTAATCACGATTCACCTTGAATAACGATTAAATCGACTTCTATATGGACCCTAGGCCAATACTTCAAAGTATTAAGGAGATGTCCTCTCACAATAATGGAGATAATATTTGACTCTCCTCTTCCGTACAAGAAGGGGATCCGGGGTTCCTCTTCCAGAAAGAGATTTAAAAAATAACCTCTCTAAACCCGCATTTTGAGCGTTCTGGACATAAATCCTTCTATTTCAACAAATATATAGTTTAAGTGAATTCTATCCAGTATTTTAGTCATCGTCAATGGTGGAGGGGGGAGAGGTCCGAACCCCGGAACTCCCCTCTTGGCCTCGTCCCTGGTATCACTTTTTATGCAATGGGCCCTTCCAATCATCCTATTGATACACTATTTCAAGGGTCAAAACCTTTCACTATTTTAATTGAGTTTCATGACTCAAATGTTTCAATATCTAAGTTTTTGAGTTTGACCGAGGTTATTTAACGTTATTTGCTATGGCTTTTCAAGCGATAATGAAGTTGCATCTCATTTCACTTCGATTCATTATTTCGCGGGTTCATTTTTATTTATTTCACTTTAGTTTTAAATTTTTTTTCGATTTTCACATTTAAAGTCCAAGACTTCATTAAATTATCAAAGTTTAAGAAAATCTGTGATCTTTCTATATTTACAAACATCCACTTAACGATTCCATCCATTATTATTATGAGTATACTAATTGTACTAAATTGTTGTATATTGTTATTTCTATTTCACTTCGCATGTTTGTTTATACTGTATCTATTATGCATTAAGAAATAAATTCATGTTTCTATCACACTATCACAGAGCATTATTAAACAGAGCCACTGCAGTCCCCACAATTGTGGTTATGTGCACAATTTATCAAGGACTTACAATGAATTTTATTTTATTATTCTTTGCGTGGACAAGAAGCAACAGGTATGTTAGAGCCCTCTTCAATATGCGCTCCTTTCTGCAAACAGTAGACAGTGTGTTCTGTTGACAAAGTATAAATGTGTGTGTTCATTTTACTGAACTTCATAAATTGGCTGGAACTGTTTTCTATGGACGGCTGGAACTGCTTTCTATGGAGATAGGGAACCATCCAGGTTTTTGTAAAAACAGTTATAGATTGTATTGAAAAAGAAATTAAGAATCATAAATCTCTCAGGCACATGAAACATTAACCCTTGAGCTTGGTACTCTGATATTTAAATATTAAGACAACACTATTTTTTCATGCATTAATTTTTTTAGGAAGTAGCTACTCACAATTTTCAACAAAATCTACTTTTTGAAGATGATGTCAATCCTGTGATTCTCCAGTGACACAAACTGGTCAATGATGTCCTTATGGAAAGGACTACTGTCAGTTCATTTACAAGGGATTTTTCAATTTAGATCGTTGCTAGTCGATAGAGTTTTTCCTGGCTATCTAAATTTCTTAAAAATGTTTTCATCCATTTCCGCATCACACAACTACAAGCACAAACATTTTCGGATAGAAATAGTTTGTGTGAATGTACTCTATAATAATTTATGTGTGCAGTTTCACAAGAATATTAGAAACTTTATGGTGAGGTACATTCATTATACGAACTGAACACCAACCTAAAATCAACCACAGCTCAGCTACAGGGCAACGATTCGGTGCTCAAGAAATTTGCTTATTGAATAAAAATGGTTTCTTACTAACCAAAAATACAATTTCTGCTTAAACAAATTATAAGAAGCCTCTGTCCATATTTTTGTTAGTCTGTTGAATAAACTAATGCCAACCACAACATAGCTATTCTGTGATTAGGTAATCTGCAAAAGGGAATGTTAATATTCCTATTTCCTCTTGTACAGTGAGAATGTTTATCTCTTCTAAGCCGGTGTTCTGACAAATTTTTTTTGTGTATAGAACCATGAAAATGTAGAGGTGTATTAAGGTAAGAATTTTCAATTCTACAAACAAGGGCTTACAGTGAGCCAGTCTATCAGAGTTTGAGATGATCCTGATAACTTTCTTTTGAAGTATCAACAACACCTGAGCATGAGCACTATTCCCCCACAGTAAAAGACCATAAGATATGATACTTTAAAAAAATAATATATGCTGACCTCACATAGGACCCAGGAACATGAGTTTTCAAATTTCTCTCTACAACTCTAGAAAATTTAGAACTAAAATGATTTATATTAAGTTCCCATGCCAATTTACTGTCAATAATAACACCCAAGAACTTCACAATATCAAAACTGCTCTCTACTAAATCTCTCAAACTAAATATATTCTATTGAGCTTCTCTTCATTAAGCAAAAACCCATTTGCTCGAAACCAGATTGAAGCTTGAGATAAACTGTCTAGTCATGGTTTAAAGAGTGTTAAAATCTGAACTGCCATTTAAAAAAGTGGTATCATCAGCATATAGAATGGAATGGGCATTTATATGTGAAGGTAAATCATCAATCATTGGTACAAATAACAATGGTCCCAAAACCGAGCCCTGCGGTACACCATACTTTATTCCAATTGTTTCGGATTTCATTTTTCCTATGCACATTATTATCTGTTTATGGGGTCTCTAAGGAATGAATAAAAAATATTATTAACTTTAGTCTCAATGATTCCATAATAAACTAGCTTACCCAGAAGTGAATCATGCTCTACACATTCGAAAGTCTTGCTAAGATTGCAAAAGGTAGCCTGAGCATAATTTCTTTTCTCAGAAGCCTTTCCAAATCATTGAGTCAATAGCATGAACAGTCGATTTACCTTTTCTGAAACCGAATTGTTAATTTGAGAATATGTTCTGAGTTTTCAAAAATTCGCACACCTGTAAATGAATAACCGACTCCAATACTTTAGACATGATTGACGTTAGGGATATTGAACGGTAACTGGAAGGACAATCTCTTTCCCCCTTTTTATAAATGGGCACTAGTCTAGATGATTTTAGTACATCGAGAAATACACCCTTCTTCAAACATTTATTAATTAATGCAATGCGTAAGAGTACAACTGTACAACTAATTATCTATTTCAGTAAACTACTAGAAAGATCATAATTCATTATCAGTGATATTGATATCACTGCTGGAAACCTTAGTAGGGATATTTTTATGATCAGGAAATTAAATGTGTGAGTACGAGTGTCTTAAAAATGGTCTCACTTAACATATGATACTATCCTTTGGGGCTCAAGAGCATATTCTTCCAAGCTATTTGTGATCCAAAGAAGAGCAATAAGACTAATGCATGAACTCCCCAGAAGAGCTGATTGGAGGGAGAGTTCCAAAGTGCTCAAAATCTTGACCCAACCTTCACTATTTGTTTTACTGAGTTTAATTTAGGTAAAGGAAAATTTGGCAAATTTCATAGAACAGGGTATAGTTCATAGCCATAACACACGAACAAGGAGCAACTTAATTACCCACCGTTATAACTATGCCAATGCACAAAATACATTCCTTTTCATTGGTGTAAAGCTTTATAATTCACTTTCACAAGATTTAGACATTTAACACACTCAATTTTTAAGCACAAATTCAAACGTTTCCTGTTAAATAACCCACTGTACGAAACCCAAATACGAAGACTTCTTGAACTGACAAATACTCTGTAAGCAGTTGTAATGACTTTTTTGGATTATCACTTCATTTTTTATAAATCTTTATCGTGAAGGTTATTTTTAAAATTAAAATTATTATTATTCACGTTTTCTATTTTTGAATTAAAGCTGATCTGTGTTGTGATTTTGTGACTATTTGTAATGCTCCCGAAGAACTCGGGAATTGCTGCAATAGAGATTTCATTTTATTTAACTGTAACAGCTGGAAGAGAAAATAGGGTTGCAGTTCCATATCTTTCCCACAAAACAATTAAATGCAAATTTTGATAATTGATCTCTGCACCAAACCCTAAGCTTCTTCATCTAACGTTCCTCGCATACTGACTATTGATTATCTTAGTCAATTGTTTCAAAACGAGGAGAGCCGGTAGAATACGATAGCACTTAAAACATTAAAATATCTCAAATTTCATGGTTTTTCACTTTTGTAGTGAAAAAAATGTCATTTCAAATTCAGGGGCGCTGCTCAGTCACGTAGTTTTAAGGGCTATGGCAACTTTCTACAGCACTGCTCAGTCACTCCTAGTAGCAACAGGCAGGAAGCTGCAGCACCACAAAATGTCGCGCATGACCTAGTCTGAAGGCTTCAGCAACTTTAGTTTTTAAGAACCATTGCACTCAATGTATTTCCATCATTGGCACTGCTTAGCAGCACAGCTAAGCCGCCTAATGTGAAGAGGCACTAAGACTATACTTTACAATTACATATATAAGAAAATGCAGACCATAAATTCTAATTTATTTATTGTAGAAATACGTTATTATCAATTACTTATGTACAAAAACAATATAGGTCTTGGTATTCAAAGTCATCAAAAGAAACGTAGAATGGTCTACAGTACATGGAAAGTACATTTTCACTAATTAAATAACTGTGTTAAGAATGTCTTTCTCTGCAAAAAGTGTCATGAAAGTAAAGAAAAGAAAGGAACAAAGTTTCTGAATTAATAAAACTGTTGATAACTTTCACCCTAATCTACCAAAGTTTGAAGTACTAAGAATACTTGTTTTCCATAAATTAAAAAGAAAAGCCCGATGGCCTATATAGTGCATAGGAAGCACATGTCATTCACCAATTACATTATTATAAGCATTTCTTTCTCTGCAAAAAGTGGCACAAAAGTGAGAAAAGAAAGGGGCAACAAAGTGCATAAAACTATTGGCAACTTTCTTTTCTCATAGAGCTTACCCCAATTAACCTCAGCAAAAATACTATAAATATTTATTTCATATGAAGATATTCCCCTTGCTCACAGTCATGCCAAGTTTTGCTTCGGTACTTTAATGTTGAAGTAATAAATTTTATTGGCTCTTGTCTAAATAATTGGTGGAAAGGCTTAACATGTAATTTTCTACTAATATGTATAGTGAGATGTATCAAAGTTGTACAGCCTCATTTTCTGGTCGATCCAGTTCCTGAAGAGCGCTGTATTTACATAAACACCAGGAGTCTCTGTCCCACACTCAATTCCCCAGGCGATGATTCCTGTTTGGTAGTATCGTCCTGGTGCACCTGGTATTGGACAAACCAGCGGACCACCTCCATCGCCCTGCAATTTATTATAAATAAAAAATATATATATCTATTTCTCATGATTACAACAATCAGTATCAGCATAATTTAAAATTTACAAAGAATTCATAAATATATAGAAAAAAATCAAAACACAATGTAAAAGAACATTAAAAATAAAATCAATCTTTATGGGTTGAATAGCATGAGAAAATTTATGAGAGAGAAAGGAACAATCACATTATAATAAAACTGTATCTTCACATTATGAATTGAACTGGAACATTTAAGCTAGAATCTATCAATCGGCCTTGGTGGCGCCTAGTCAGTTGGGGCGCTTGTCTTTGATGAGATAAAACTCTGGCTGCTGTTTATTGAGGTTTTTGAGGCTTGGATGTTTTCACCTTGTCATCATTCAAGGTTCGTAGAGAGAAAGATTGGCACATCCCTATCTCTCCTTGCAGTAACAAAAACGGTCTGGGAGTAGCCGGTGTGATATCACCTGGTGACCTTTGCCTAAATTCTCACATTCTCCCTATGCAATTACTGTCTTGTATTGAGGTGTTCCTTTATATTTATTTGTTGGTGATATGTGATGCTTAAGTTGTGATCTTATGTTATGTTAGGCATTAGTATTTCGACAATCAAGTTAAGAAATTCAAGTCTGAGTTTTAATAATAATTTCATTGCATTGCTTAGTAATGCCTAACGCAGTGAATGGTCACAAACAGGTGCTAGCGCTTGTCAAGTTGACCACAAAATTGGCTCGATGCGTCAACCTTTCTCTCTACTAACCTTGATCATCATTCACCTCTTTACACAAATGTCAAGTCTCAAGACTCATTTGGGCATAATCCAGCATAAAAAAACATTTATTTTGGTAAACATCTCTCAGGTTATAAAACTTTGTATTCTTCTATAATTTAGTATGCACATTAAATATGGTCAATTAAGCCATCGGTGTACACATTTCTCATTCTTTAAAACTTGATATGTGAATTGAATTGGGTCAATTAAGTCATCCACTGTCTAGTAAGGTCAGTGGCTTGTCCTGGCCAAAATTGATAGGCAATCGGCAATCGCTGAAGCAGTAGCCTATATTATAAAAGTTAACCCCTAATATTAGGTAGTTTGTGGGTGGTGAATTTGAAGAGAGGAAAGATACTTTTAAAGTATCTAATCATTCAATATAATGACATAGTAGACTACACAAAAATTTCAACTCTATTCTCATGGAGAGTATTCCATACAATATTTACTTTAAAGTTCCTTTTTTTTGCTGATGATGCCCACATGAGTCCGAGACTTGTGCGTGGGTAATGAGGTGAATGATTACACATAAATGCCTGACGGTGGAGCGGGATTCGAACCCACGAATTTATATTTATATAATTTCAAGTTCAATATCTATATGAAAGTTATCTTTAAATAGCAGGATGAATCCAATATCTTTGAATGAACCTCCTTTATAATTATATCTCTGGGTTTGCTAATTTTAAAACCTTAACGTTTGAGTTGCTCTGTTCAAGTCAACAGTAGGTAGATGAATAGAGTAGGTATTCTATATGAATAAAAAAAATTTCGAACAGTCACGAAATCATTTTAAATATTCTCTCAAAGGGTTAATAAAATAAAATTTGGGGAAAGGTACTTCCGGAACCCTAGGAGGGGAAACCCCGGGCACCCACCCTCTTGACGGGTATTCTAGACCCTGGGAGTCCTCTCAACCATCTTAACCACTAGCCGCCACTACTTAAGTAACCTGTTACCTAGAATTTGATATTAATATTATTATAAATAATAATGTATTAATATTATTGATTTTAATATTATTATTATTATTATTATTATTAATATTATTATTTTAATATTATTCTACAACAGCCAGTCAAGGTAAGCTTACATGAAGGAAACGCAGCTGAGTGTGGTACAAATCTTTCATACATATAGCATAGATCAGGGGTCTGTAAGGATCTTGATGGTTTGTCTATGCATATAGTATTATAAAATTTGAGATTTACATGAATGATGAATAATAGTTTGGGATGGAGTTCAAATTCATTCTTATTGCAAACTCTTCTATTGTTTAAGATGTTGAGTCTGTGGAATTTGTTGATGCATGACGATCTGCGAGTTTAATAGTTGATATTTTCATCTTTGACTGGCATACATAACAATGCATGCATTTTGAGGACATTGATGAAGGCTTCTGGCTGAAAACATATTCTGCCTTATGTAAGAAAAACTTATTATCTATTGTTCTGCATGACAGTTTTAGTGAAAATATCGACTATTTTGAGTCCATTCCAATTTAATGTAGCATTTTTGGGTCTCCTAATAGAATTGTATAATAATTGATAACGCTTCCCTCTTTTCAATTAATATTAATATTTTGTCTGAAGGAGAAGAACTGGAAATGACTTCATTGAGAGCATTTTACAAAAATTGAGAAATACTTTTGTGTCTGGCTCTAAATTAGAAGTTTCTCTTATCAAAAATCTTTCTGAGACTCATTATTTTGGAAATTTGGAAGTATACTTTCCTATTTCAAAGTTGTTTGAAATTGTTCACTACTCATGAACCCTCTTCAGAGTTTCACTGTCATGTTGTTTTGGTTTTCTTCATATGAGAGAATATCTGAATTCCCGAGACAACCAAATTGTTCAAATACAAATTTAATTATTAATTTGCTTATTCAAAATCAGAACGGTATTTTACTTTGATTCGTTCTTTAATAGAATTTTAATTTTCAATTTATGCTACAGGCCTATGTTGCTATTCAATAGCATTCTGGATTTCAAGCTTTTATTATTTTTATCTCCAAATTCGTAAAATGTGTATCGTTCACCCAAATGTTTTTACCTATAATCACAGGGAAAATATATCAACCCACCTTGCAAGTATCCCGTCCTAATTCTCCACCAGCACAAACAAAACTCTCATGCAGCCTGAAGAATTTTCCAAGCCGTGTTTTTCTCAGTTTTGTCTCACACATGGCTCTTGGCACGATGGGAAGGTCCACTTTCTTCATTATCACTTGGTACTGTCCCTCTTTGCCTGTTAATCCAGCAATAGTTATTTATCACAATAAACAATGTTGCAAAGATAGTGATGGGCTACATTATATATGTAATTAATATTATAAGCATATGAATTATTTAAACTTGAAAATAGCTTTTGGACTACTATCATTGTCTTCAATTGGAAAACAAAATCAAATATAAATTAACTAATTAAAATTAATTATTATTAATTAAAATCAATATTATTATTATTAATGAAAATCAATATTATAAATTAAATTAGTTCTTGTTCACAGCTCGTAATTTTAGTAATTTAGGTCATTTTTTTGTAGATTACGTCTTGGAGACTCCAGTTAAGGAGTATAAGACAAGTCAGATCAACAATTATACACTAGACACCATGATTACTATATCAATTAGTTGAGGTGAGGCTTAATTTTGATGTGAAAGGAACTCTTGTACACTATAAAAAGCTTTATCAACTAAATATTAGCTCTCCCAGTTATTGAGTTGGTGATAATTAAGCTACTGTGATGCTACTTATTACACCAAGAAATTTTCGTTGAATCAAGTTTTTTGGAGTATCGGTGGTTTAAGCTTCATTTTTTATTCTTATGTGAGAATCAATCTTTCCAACAATTTGGTTAATGATAAATTATTATATAGGTAGGCCTATTTATTAAAAATAATATCATAGATTCAAATTTTTATAATGAAATTTTCATTATAAAATTTTTATAATTCTGGCTTCTTGTACCGTAGTTTTTGTGTACTTTTTTGTCCAAGTGATACCGAGTTTAGTATACACTATACACGTTGACTGTCTACACATTTACTTTTCAAACAATATTTTTTACGATATATACTCATATATGAGACTTGGCATAATTCTTGACAGATCCTTTTATTCTTGAAGTTATCTGGGTCACTAGAAATTCATAAACGATATTACCTTGTATCTGACTTCAACCCTATACAGTACTTGAATTCATTATAAAATAATTACTGGAATTGATCTTAACACTAGAGAGAGAATGGATACCATAGATCAGGGATTAGGTAAGGGCTTGATGGTTTGTCTATGGTTAAACCAACTTGATTCAAGTAAACCGTACGCAGTTGACAAGCTTCCGTGACCATCAGCTCAGGCCTCAGTTACTGCCTTGCAGTCGAACGGTCAATGTGGGAATGCCCTCCCCTCTCACGTTCCTATTTTCTAATGAAATCAGGAGCAACTGTCCAATAGTTTTTTAATTAGCAAAACCCATAATTATTGATAAACCCGTTGATGATTAATAAATCCATGAGACTCACTCATGTCACACTAATATTTTTTCTATTCTTCAAAAAAATGCCCCCCAAATTTCTATTCCCCCCAAATTTTTAGAGCCAATAGCGAAGCATGCGCCATCTTTCGTCCCCCCACTCTCACATCCTTCTGTCTCTCACTCACCATATAAGTCCTTGCCCCAGCCTGTAGCAGTGCATGTCGCAATATTAGGCACTGTATTCTGTGGAGGAATGCATACAGTATTTATGTACTCGGATAGATCCAGAGGCCGTTGTAGAATGAGGAGTGCTATGTCGTTGTGGAGTCCACCTGGATAGTAGTTTTCGTGCACAATAGTTTCTCCAACATTCACTTCGACATGGGCGAATATTTCGTTCTTTGTTTGAGTGTCCCATTCCCCTGCTCGAATCGTCAGATCGTTGGTGTTGCGACTAAAAAAAAAAACATATATATTTTTTCAATTTCAACTAGTATTATTCAAGTGAAAAAGTGATACGTAAAAAGTGCAACAGACAACTAACAGAAAAGTTTCTGTTGTCTAGTTTCTGTTATTGACTTATTTTTCTGCTGTAGCCTCCATAAAAATTTAATTAAGTGATAAAAATACTGAAGTTTCATTTTACTTTGAAAAACGAATATTAAATCTTAACAATACTGACTAAAAGTCCTCAATCTGTATCTTGCACTGGACCTTCTGTAACAACAAACTATATGGGTTGTTCATTTAATCTGATCCTTAGCACTTAGGCACGTAGGCCTTATGTGGACGAATCTTGAGGCTATCTCATGGGAGACTTGAAAAGTATACACTCAAAAGGTTTTTCAAGACTCCCTTTTTTGTTAAGAAGAGGCCTCAAGGTACTAGGTTCTCAAATAGGGCCTCAGTATGGTTTTCCCAGGACACGACGTGCAGACAGCGTGAAGTCTCTTGTTTCCCTTTTCCATAATTATTGGGGGAAACTATGAAAAAATCCAAAATTTGATTTTGGGCATAAGTATGTTAACGATAACGCTAATGTTAAGCTGACTACTCCTGCTATATAGTGTCTTGCACTTAGAGTCGGCAGATGCATAGCGTGTTCAGGTTAGAATTATCGTTATCATTAACATTTATAGCTTTCCTCAAACTCTGTATTATCACTTCCATTCTACTTGGAAGTGGCAAGACCATGTGCCAAATTCTCGTGGCTTTCCAATCCCTTTTTGAAGCTCAAAATCTCAATTACCAATCCCTAAGAAAACTGATAGCTATTTTAATAAGAATTTTTGTGTGATACCGTACTCTCTTACCCCTTGATACAATGCGCTGCTGTAAGAACGACTTGTGGATGTATCAGCGACGCTCCGCATTGGAAAATCTTCAGCGTTGTATTTTCGTTGACTTGGTTTGAGACCAGTAACGCAATCATCCAGGGAAACTCGCCGAATTGTGACTCATTATTTACATTGCCGGTTATTCTAAAGCGTACTCCATCCGTGTGTCTCCATCCACAGCCCTCTTTCGGCTGATTGCTGATAAAAGGATTGCTGGAGCTTGTTGAGATTTGAGGCACATCCGGTTCAATTTTATCCTCCTTATTCTCAATTGGATTTATTCCATCCCTAGGATGTTCACAACAGACGTCCAGATAGTGTTGGCACAAGCTTTCTGGTTTTGATCTGCAAAGAAAAATTGAAAATTCAAAAATATTTCTTGTATTAATTTGTTGATGTAATTCCATTGTTTTCCTCACTGATAATTTTATAAATTAGATGAAAGTAATGGAATTTTTCTATGATTTAATTGACATTACTATCAATTTTGAAAATTGATTTTTAGACTTTTAAATCATTGAAAATGCAGCATTTATTATTCATGTATGTACAAAATAAAATGTATTTGCAAATAAAAAAATTAGAATTGAAAATGAACGTTTTCAAACAAATTGTTCACTGTCAGATATAACCGTATCAGCAATGTATGATGATACTCGTACATTAGAGTGAAACGATCGTTAAACAGAATGTGGGTGTTTATTCCTACTTAAAAGTCGCTTTATCTTAGTTTAATACTATTCTGTGTACTTTGAAATTCCTAAATTATTTTAAAAGAATAATATATGGCAGCTATGCCAATTTTATAATTGGTTGAATTTTGTGAGTTATTGACTTAATTTTTCCTAAATACATAGTATTTCTGACCTTTTGCTATTTTAAAGTAGGTAATAATATTAATAAATAATGTCTTGTATATTTGGCAACTTGATAGCTTATTAAAAAACTATATCTTCTTCTGTCTCTTGAATAAAATTTGAGCAGCAATTATGTGAATCATGTGAATGGTTCTTTATTGGATTTATATGACAATATTAAGCCTACTGTATAGTCAAGTAAACGTAATTTCATGCGATTACGAAAAACATTAGGGCTTATGACCGTGTTTGGTCAGAATAATTCAAGTGAATCATGTAAAAGCAATTTAAGCATTTCATTTATTTTTTATTATTGACAGGCTTTCATTTCATAACTCTAGTCAACTCTAGTTTCATAACATGAATTGTGTAGGCCTATTATTGATCATGTATGACCTTCCTGTAGACTCATACTCGCGCACAGGCAGTAATGTCTATGTAAGAATTAAGTTATTTCGTATTTCTTTTCATATTTTAGTGGCAGTAGGTTGTATTTATTTTTTGTTAGTGATCCTTTTTTAATTTTACACTAAAGATTGTTGTATATATTATTTTTTGTCTGAAATAAAACTTAATTTGATTTGGTGTCAACAACTCCAAGGGTAACCAAGGGCTACAATCAGGAGCGGCCCCAGTTTAAAAGTTTGTAGGGGGGCTATGGGGGCTTGAGTTCCCCTTCCCAAGGATTCGATGTCCTAAACAAAATGTCGATATTTCTCAATCAAATTGACTGTGGGGTGATTAATGTTGGTACATCATACGATTTATACCTATTTAAATGAAATAATTTTAATAATTATATAGTTACTACACATCCTAGTTGTATTTTAAGAATATCATGGGTGAAAATGGGCTGAATGGCCTGGCAGAATTGAAAATATTCACTAGAAAATTTAGGTCACTAATAAAGAGGTAATTTTTGTTGTGATGAATTCGACTAGGCGGCTAAATTTTGTGAATTAATTCAGATATTTGGTTTTTCTGCTTGCGCCCCTGGCGGGGGGGGGGTCACAAACAGTGGTAGATCCATGAGGGAAAGGAAAATTCACCCCCCCCCTCCTTACCCAGCGCAGAAGGAGAATAAGAAGGAGAAGATGAGGGGAGGGAAGCAAAACAATAAAAAACATTGAAGAAGTGGAAAAGAGATGATAAGAAGTAGAAGGAAAGAAATGGGTAAGAGAAAGATAAAAATAAAAATGGTAAAAACAAGAAGAAATAAGAAGAAACATGAGAAGTAGAAGAAAATGAAATACAGTTTTCAAAGTTTCAGGCAAACGAGAAAAATGAGACAGCAGTGCCAAACCAACAATTAATTTTTTATTGCAAATATTATGTACTCCCCACTACTTGGTCTGTTAATAATGCCAGTTCCAAAAGGTTCTTCTCGACTCTGCAGCTTATCAATATATGGCTATGGACTACTATGGCACAAAAAGCAGACTCGTGTTATTATCCCTACTTAACATTCACTCAGATATCATCCTCGTCACCCTAGATCCTCAAAAATTTGTAGATTTCAGGTGGTTACAGAATATTTTTTCATATGATTTTTATTTAAAATTTTATTCTTTATCAACAAAATTTGTGTTAGAGGCTTAACTATGAGAAATCAGTGAAAGTTTCTAGTTGGACCCAATGAATGTCCAGATCTGCCATTGATAACACAAGTTCACTTTTTAAGTGAATTCAACGACTAAGAATAAGTAGTAATTTACTTACTCTGTAGGCCGAACGTTTTTGATTTGTGGAGATCCATTTTCAGTTCGTCATGGAACAAAAATCCAGGAATAAAATTCACTTTGACACATGAAGTGGATTGAAATTTTAATTTAGACGACTTCATGCCTCTAATTACTTATATTGTGGTTCTAGAGGTCATTTTTCAAAAATGTTCTCGGGGAATACACCGAACCCCCTTTTTGAAATGAATAGATATGTCCGGTATATTGCCTTGATTTATCTTTAAAGGACTCCTGCTTCATCCCCTGTTGGTAGGCCTACTACTCCAAATTACTATTGTAATTATTGTACTGAGAGCTGAGAGTCTAATAACTCTCCTCGCAAAATCATTGGACTTCCCCCTCCCCCTAGACTGACATTGTATTTATGCCGCTGCTTTGTGTGATATAACGATAGAATGTAGTGCCCATTTCTGTCAAAACATAACTAAAAATTGGAAGGCTATTAAAATGTGTATCTCATTACATTATTTGTTATACCTTATGGAAACAAATACCAAGACAAAGACAGTAGACGCTGTTAAGAGTTCAACATTTTCCTATGATGATTATGATAAAATCTGGGTGAATGTAAAGTAGTGCGAAAAGGGAACAATATAAAAGTTGTTTTGCTTAATAAATTGTCCCTGGATACAAATTCTGCCCAAAGATAAGTTTAAAAGATGAAGGGATTATTTTAAATAACGCTTCTTGAGAGTGCAATCTAGTCAGCTCCCAGGACTTATTTATCTAGTCGTATATAATATGATCTTTTCATTTTATTGATTTGATAGCTGCTGTCTTTTAATTAATGGTCGGCGCCTATTAATATCACATATTCTTGTATTTTCTGAGATTTGTGTAATAATTGTATGACCAGATCCATTTAATTTCAGAATAGAATTCATGTTATTTGAAACCAATAACATAAATTCAATTCTAGTTTCTAGTTAATTTCATATTATAAACATTTCAATGTGATATCCCCACTTAATGTTTATGTAAGATACAAACATTAAAATATGGGTTAAACTTGAAATTTTCTACATTAATTATTGTATTTACTCTTACACAATACACTCCATTGGCGTATCCATTGGTTTAAGTTTCTGTTTGTCAGTATAGAACGTTGTAGAGGCATTCCATCATGAATCAGGTCTTATTAACAGTATATATCGTAATATTACAGTTAATATGTGTGCAATTTAATTTGTTTATTTAGAGCTAATTGGCTAAAAGTGTTTCAAGCGTTTTACAAGAAGAAGGATTTTGAAAAACCAAAAGTTGGTCTCACATTTCAATTCAAAATACCTTCAAATTCAGAATTTTAACCCTCATTGTTGGTTTTCCCTCCAAAATCTGCTGCTGGATCCGTCCCTGGTCACAAATAGCATTTTCTGACATTTTTTCAAGATTCCTTCCTACTCCAGTAAAATACCGATTTTGGGAGTCATAACTTTCCAACCCTGGGACAGCCCTTTTCTTCAATAAATCACATGAAACTCACCTGATATCAATAATACCTGCGCCATCAGTGATCAGTGTATTGTTGACACTGCACTGATAAAAAGGCACACAGACACATGGACGTCCTTGTATGTTGGTGTGCACATCAGTGATCTTTGGAGAGCTTGTAACTGGGTTAGCGTTATTATTTTCTCTCAGCTCATTATTATCAATAGAGTTCACAACCACCGAATCATCATCGATTGCCTCCATTTGGCAGAAAAATGCCATTTCCAAAATGATTGGTAGCAATAGAAGGATTGATCTAGACATCATGTAGCTATCTGAAAATCATGAATACGACCCTAAAACTTACAGTGGTTGACAAAATTTATTTATGTTATAGAAAAAGAAGTGAGTCCAAGATATAAAAGTAATCTTGAAAAACTTAAATTCGCAAAAGTACAGGTTATAAATAAACATATAAAAGTATACATTCGTATTAAAGTACGAATATTGGAATTTTTATTTGAATGCAGCACGATTGGATCTTTTTATTCGAATGCAGTAGGACTGCTTTTTTATTTTTAAATAATACGATTGACAATACTGTTCGCTTTTTGGAAGAGTTCTACATAAAGAATTAAGTTTAATACAATGATAAGGGCCGTACGATGTGAAAAGTATTATAATTTTGTCGATCCATAATAGTTTTAAATGGGGTAAATAATTTTTAAAGTGTTACAAGTGTCATAACATAACAATCAAACATCACATGAGTTAATTTTAATTTGTAAACGAAGGTCATAGCTCAAATTGTGAAGTTGGCCTGAATAATAAGGAAAATTAATTACTTAAATTTTCAGTCCCAATCATTATTAATAATACTCTTATAATCTGAACTATTTCAGAAGGGTTATCAAATGTTCAGCACAGTGCTCTTACATTTTATGAATAAAACTGCAGTTCATATTATCTGTATTGAATGTAGTGTTTATAATTGCCTATAATGAAACTGATAGAGTAGGTTTGAATATTTTTCTCCGATTACATAACAAATATTGGCCTTATAACAAATAGAAGGCCTCAGCCAAGCTCTAAAAATGACTAATAGTAGCATACCGTACTGTATTTTTTCATGAAGATAAAAATAGTTTATTCGATTTCAGCTTTTTCTTATTACATTGTTTATGTTCAATGTTGGCGCAGCAGTCTAAATGTCTGAATGGACCTATAGGCTTACCAGCTGGTAATATATAGCACTGAAATAAAACTTTAACAAAACATAACAATGTTTATATAAGATATCCGTCAAGTATGTTTCAATGTTATATGGGAAATGTTGCCATCCGGTTAATTATTCATCTAAATTTATGATGAGACGAGTGATCTAATATCCCCTCGCTAACAATAATCATAGGTTCATCCAAACTATGTTACTGCTTTAGAGCACAGTTAAATAAAACTAAAAGTTTCTGTTTTTAGAGCACATTGTATAACAATTCAGAATCACGGTAGGGCAATGTATTTGAGTCTGAAACCTATTCAATGGATAATGGATTGGATTTCACTTTTACGAAATTGGAATAGAAATTCCTTAATTTATTTTTGACATAAAACATTTTTCAATGTCCGACGCCCAAAATCCTTACTAATTTAGTCTATATAATCTTTTATATTTTATTGTAAGAGGATTGTTACTGTTTATTTTTTTCGATAGTCTTTACCATTGGTGCTTCTGTAAAACAAACCTATTTTATTAAATTTTTATCTTCATGTTTTTCTAAAATGAGCTATTAGTTTTTGCGAGTGATTTTTTCACAGATTATAGTGAATAATGTTTTATCTGATTCATATTTAAAACGATTGAGAAGAACAATTTCTAAATTTCTGAAAGATGAATATCAATCCGATTCAGACTATTTACACACAGGCTTATGCCAGTGTAAATAATATCTTCTCTTTCTATTAAACTAATTGAATTTTCTTGTTTTAGGAATGATTGGATTCAATAGCCATAAAAAATAACTTACTTTTTATTGTAAATTCACAACTTGCAGTCAATTCTAATTGTGAATAAATAATATTTCTGTGAATAATCATTATTGTGAATAAATAATATTTCTACTCACTCAGAAATATTACTTATTCACAATTAAAATTGACTGAAAATCTAAATTTATAATAAAAAGTCAATATTAACAACGCAGATCGTTATGGAACAAGACATCCAAAAAAATAACTAATAAGATTTGTTCACTCAACCAAGATGCTGCTGTACTTTATAGCCGTCTTTTTTCATGCTCTACTATTTTTTTAAAAGCGTCAGAATTTTTCAAGCTGCACTAAACTAGCTAACTGTAATATCTGATTATTGTTTTCAATTGAAAAACTGTCTATGTAGGTCTATTGAGAAATAGTTCAGATCGTATTTCACATCATCATCATCATACGATTTAGGTTGAAAATTTCGGAGAATGTACGATGTTCTGTTCAGCAGTGTGGAACGCTAGTTGAGAGATATGACGAACTCTTTTCTATCCTTAGACCTTAGGACGCTTTGCTAGAATAAAATCTGAATGAAATATTAGTCAATGAGAAGCATGACTTCTCCATTGTTGCTATTCCATTGATATCAGCATATTTGAATCATACTTGAATGTCGTACAATAAAGTAGGGACAATAAAAATAAAATATTTAATTGAAAATTGAATGCTTAGAAATATCAATTTTATTTCAATATTATGCATTGAAATATTGTTTTAGGACATTCGGTTACAGAGTTACACTAGGGCGTTTTCTTTGTCTAGGAAATCATTACTTTTTCTGAAATTTTTAGCCTATACAGTACAGTTTGATTTATCAGTAGAGTAGATGAATTAATAACATAGGAGTTTATGCTAAAGCTTTTGATTTGTGATAATAACCTATTGTGATTTGCTTTGCTTACATCCACCATGATAGTTCGTTGATTTATTATAGAAGGACTTAATAAAATGATAAGAAATGAAAAATCTCCTGAGTATTCGTATCAAAGAATGATTGACGAAAATAGAGGTTTTCCACACTCACTTTATTGAGTTTGAACTTTTTTTACCGGGAGATAGAGGGACCTTCACTAGTTTCCACTTTTCTATAATATAACTATTAAATATAGGGCTATTACGCTCATTTCTACTGGCTCTCATATTCGCATTTTAAAAAGAGTTGTGATGCCAAGAAGACTTCATTGATTGAAGTATCTTATTACAGTATCTTATTATCAGCAATAATCAAACTATAGTGAATCTTCCTTTGAATGTTCACTGCTGTAAAATGACTTCCCGGTGGTTCGGAACCTACCTAAAACTGTAGGTCCAACTCATCAATCACCATCATCCAATTCAGGTCTCAGACTTATGTGGGCTTCATCCTCCGAAGAAAAAAAAGAAATGTCCTAATACTGATAAAACTCAACTCGTATTTAAATACTCAATAATTATCAAATAAGTGGATTTCGATCTATGAATTTATTTGAAAAAATTAATCAATTCTTATTTATCAATTAGATATGACGAATTTAGAATTAAGAAAAATTCTAGAATTGGAGTCTCGTGAGACAATTTTTGACAAAAGGGTCGAAGATGTCTAGAATCACTGAAAATGTTGTTTTATAGAGTTTTTCAATTTCCGGGGGAATAACCTCCAAATCCCCCTTTTAAATTAAATTTCCAAGTACGGTACTGCACAGTAATCAATCACAGTAATCCAATCAATTGATCAGATGAGGCGGGGGCTAAAAACTAGCAGAGTGAGAATAATTTCAAGTAGGCGTGCTTTAATATTTTTTTACTAAATCATTCAGGGTCTGGATCTCCTATTGACACGAATTAAAATACTAGATAAAATCTCTTTTGAAATAATATAACGTAAGCTGAAATGCTGAAGTGGATAAATTCATGTCTAAAACCGCTAAAAATGTAGTTTTAGAGAGATTATTTTCAAGTATTTTACGGGGGAATACCCCCAGAGCCCCAGACTCCTCCTTTCTGAAGAAATTAGACTTGTGCTATACTATCTTCATAATATGTTAGAGAGCTCTTCCTTCTTTTCCTTTACTTTTCCTTTCCTTTGCTTAGAGTCTACTCCCCCCCCCCCCCCCCCAACCAAAGTGATTGGGCACAGTGGCATACTGACATAATTGGGAGCCTGGGGCGGCTATAGATGAGAGGGCCCAATATAAATATATATATATACAGTAGCGTAGCGAAAATCTTTTCATGGGGGGGGGGGGTTATTGGAGACTTGTGCCCCCGGAGGGTCTGGAGTGTATTGAATACCCCCCAGGACAAGAGGAGTCCGGGGAGCCTCCCCTGGGAAAATGTTGATGAATAGTCCCTCTAAAATCGTATTCCAAGAGATTCTAGACTCATGTCTAGAAAAATCCATTCATTTTAGTCCACATTATGGGAAAATTTTGGAATTTTTGATGTTGAGAGTTTGATTTAAGGCTTAAAAACAGTAATTGTATACGAGTATTTATTGAAATGGAGTTTATAAATTTCTTAAATTCAATAAATCATTGCTTTTATGAATCGTTTGCCTAAGAACATGAATCCACTTTTCGTATATTGTTAGTTCATTAATTAGCTCTGAAGAAATTTCAATGTATAAAATTTAAAAGAAATATACTACTTTTATAAAGCCAATTTAACAAGTTATAGGGGTTTCAAATTATTATTATAGTCAGGGCCACCCAGAGACATTTTAGTGGCCCGGGGTAGAGTTGTGGCTCCCTCTTACACCTTCACCCTAAACACCAAATGAATCGAATGAATCAGCTATGCCTAGAGTTACCTACTGTACTCAAAAGAATATGTGTAACTAATTTGAATTGTTTTTTTTTTCAATTTAAAGATGAAATTCGAGTGTAGGCCAAATGAAAACAATTCCATAAAAAGCTGTGGAAGCTAGGGAAAAGGGAAATGAGTGGCACCAGAGAGAGCAATAAACTTCTCTTCAATTTTTGTATAATCTCTTGAAACCGCATCGAATTATTCCCTAATACTGGAATATGTAGAATGTGTAAAAATATAAAAATTATTATGACTTTCAATGGAAATTGATTCAACTTGCAAAGAGAGAATGAATTAATAATAACACATCCAATTCCAAACATATGGATGGTGACAGAACCCCAAAACATTGGGTATTCTGAGTGTTCTCCACAGGAGAAAAAAATTGTTTTCCAGGTCTTGAAAGTGCAACTCTAAAAGCTTTTTTTGTTGGTTATCAACCTCTTACCTCATATTATTTTTTGTTAATTGATTCATGGCGTGAAACATTTCACGATCACAATAAACTCTATATGGGGTATCAGATCTAAACAGTAACAGAGATGAGCATTTGAAGCAAGTCTGCAAAAATATTAGGAGACCTTTTCTCCTTTCAAGCCTACTGTGTCAATTTCATTCAAGTGATCTGGGGTACCTTCAAACACATGTTTGGGGGCTCCGAAAATTCTGGGACCTACCAGCATCGTGGGGCCTCTGATGGCCCAAAGCCGAGGCAATTAGGGGACCCTTGTTTATAAACGTTGAAATTATAAATATTCTAGTTGAATCTCTACTTCATTTATAGACTATACTGGCAATAAAAACGGGCCCAAAGGGCCCGCGGCGCAAGGGGCCTCTAGAGTCTGTTAGGCTTCTAAGAGGCCTAAACTAGAGAAAAAAGGGGGCCTGAAGGCCACCAGTTGTACAATTTGGGGCCCCTTATTTTAATTTTGTTTTGTCACTTGCTTACATTTTGTAAATTAATTTGGCCCCTTGACTTTGAGGCCCAAGAAAACTTGCCGTGCTCGTCCCATCCCCTCTGTATCCTTAATTATTTTATTTAGTTGATCAATATATTAAAATTATAGTATTCTTCTAGCTGTAACACTCCATGTAACCTATGAAAACTTTTTTACCTCCAGTAACCAATATAATCGTTTCTTTATTAATACCTTCCTACTCGTTTTTGGAGCCTCATTTACAGGTTCAAGGGCTGTAACCACCCGGAAACGATAATGATATTTTATTCTAAAATTACATAATATTATATTTTATTCCAAAATTACATAATACTATGTTGTACAGTATTGAGAGAAAACAAGACATACTGATTTCAATAAAAAGTAAAAACAAGAAACACATTAAAAATTGTTCTACGAACCATGTAAAATAAAAATAATCACGATAAAAAACGTCTGACATATGGAGGCCTTCGCTCTCAGGGGGCCTAATAAGTTATTTTTATTTAATTTTTTAAATACATTTGTATTTTTTGGGGGCCTATGCTGGTGCGGGTCCTGGGGCGAACCGCCCCACCCATCGGTACGCCACTGATTGGGCTGCATGCTGGCCCTAGGTGGCAGATGTGTAAATCCGCCTCTTCCGGTAAGCATAACCTATGCTTATGCTTATTGACCGAAAGAAAAGAGTTCTCTGTTTTAAGTCGACCGTTTTGTATCTGTCTGTCTGTTTGTATCGCATTTACTGCAAATCCAATGAAATTTCGCATGGATCTTCCTTGGCGATATGTGTGAAATAAAAAATTCGATAATCTCAACGTTGGGTGGGGGGGGGGGGAGTTGTTAGAGAGGAGGTTCAAAATCTAAAAATCTTCAATACAGTATTGAGATTTTATCAATTTTTTTGTTTTAGTAGGGCTTTCTGAGATAAGTGAAATGGTATAACGGTACTCTAAACTCTTGATAAATTGAGAATTTTGGCTGAGGGTGGGAAATAGGCCTATAGGCTTTTAAAAAATGCATTCGTGGATAAATTCTGATAAATTATCAAGCTGATACAAGCTGTAAAATTGATAATGATACTAACGGCAATTCGTTCATTCGAGTCTTCTGAAGAACGAGGCTAAATTGAAAAAATATAAAAGTTCATTAAAGAAATGGCTAATAGATATAAATTTCATTGAATCCGGAAAAAATTTAGCAGGTAAATGACATTATTTTTGTAAGGTGTTTTGTTGTTGTTGTTGCTGTAGTAAAGAGTTAGCAATGATAAGGTTTTAGAGTTAGAAAGGTGGTAGATAGTAGTGCTAGGTAGTATATAAGTTGTCATTGTGGTGTTAGTTTTTTTTGTGTTAGTTATATAACATAGAATAATTCAATAAAAATTAGAATAGCCTACTGACATGGATAATCAATAATAATGTTTCATTTATTTAACATGAATTTTGCATAAATTGAAAATTTACTAGACTGTTTCACCCCAGCACATATTTATATAGTGGGTTGTTCATGAGTAATCAATTTGGAAATATTTATACATAGACATGGTAAAAATTTATTATTATGTATCGAATGAAAATAAACTCCTCTGGACAGGGTTGTTCAGAGAAATTTGAATTGAATTTTATTCCTTTCATGATTGATAATTTATAATAAATAATTGTGAAAGTTGCGGTCTATTTGTGTCTATATTCAATTTCATTTAATTCAATTTATTCTGGCAAAAACAGGAATACTATTAGGCTATATTAGATGTAGTTTTCATATAGATATTAGATGTAGTTTTTATTCACTACTATCTCAATAATAATGAATAATTGCATAAAAATATTTGAAAATTTGTTCCAAGCGAAGCTTATGTTGAAGGATGGTATACATCTCTTAATTTTGCTTATATTCTATTTAAGAAAATTCTCAAAATTTGACTATTTTTACTATGACTAAATTATTATGACACTTTTGACCATAGAATACGAAAAAATAAATACAATTTTATATTTACAGCAGAACATAGTCTAAATTTGAAGTTCAAAAAACTCATCCAATGAATAATGAATTGTAATATTTTTAATGATCAGGGCTCTAGAGATTTTGTCTTGCATTTTAGCATCCACCTTCACCTCAAATATCGTAATGATAAATTATGAGAAAATATAAATTTCAATAAAATCAAGCATTAATTACTCTGCGAACCTGAGATCAGGCTGATGCACCAGGAGCCTCAGAGTCCCTTATTATCAAGTCAACAGCACTTTTCCAAAAGCGATCTCTTGCAGTCTGCTACATTCGACAAGCGATGTCACTTTGAGAGGATCACAATGACGCAGAGCAGAGGCCAATGCCAACAACTGACTGACACGGGGACTTCGTCCTCGAGTTTGCCGGCCGGCAATTGTTGATAATGATACGCCGCAATGACATCATCAACATTGTTCTCTTCTGCGAAACTGCAAACCTAACCTCAAACTGTGTACGCGTGAGAGAGATGAAAAACTGCGGAACTGATCAGCGAAATAATCACGACGTTGGAACTGTGATGAAGCAGGGTAGTTGGAGGTGGAATGTGGAAGGATACAAAAAATGCCGCCTTGAAACAGGCTAAAGAAAAAGCTGAGGATAAAGAAAAGACGGGAGAATTTCTTTTAAGTTCTTCGGCGCCTCTTGGTGTATTTAACTCTACGGTACCGTTCGGTCAATTGACTCGATTTTAAAGTAAATCTCGTTGCAGTTGCTTGCTTGTTTCATTGAGTCAGCTTACTACTGTTTTTTTAATTGATTCGACCGATCGATCTCCTCGTCGTCGAAGCCGTGACTCTTGTGTCCAAGTTCTCACAATGATCTGACAAGAAATGTTAATTTTTTATTCGGATAGTCGTCGTGACTTTAGTGACGGATAGTTGCAACAGTTATAGTTAATTCAAATTGTTTTTTAATGCCTTGGTGGTTCTTTCATTCTCGTCTGATTTCTCAACATATTTCAAGTATGACAAATATTTGTAGCAGGCTGCGGCAATTAGGCTAAGCTTAGGCTTAAAGTAGGATACAAACGTATACAAACCTATGTACGAATGAGACGCTGTTCCAGGAAAATTTCTTGATGTGAGCTCGGTCCGGCACAAGAACGTTGTTTGATAACCATTTGAGGGGGATATTAGGTTCAGTAGACACCTAATAAGGCCCTTACTATACAGAGCCGCTACAATCGCGGTTGCGCGCCTCAATTTAGGCCAAATTACATATAATCTGAGCATCTGACTGGGCTCAACAATGTCAAAGTAGACGAAGGCATTAACATGTTTGAAACCATCAGCTGATTTTAAAATTAATCAGCTGAGATTAAAATTACCTGGCTGGTGTAATTTATCCTCAATTGTGGCTCGCGATCGCGACTGGTGGCTCTGTATGATAAGGGTCTTTACAACAACTGTTTCCCGAGATCCTGAGAATATATATAGGACAAACAAAAATGTTGTTTTTATAGTTATTGTTCTAGGTGAGTTTGTATTGCCAATTTTTCAGATACTTCAAGCATTTGATAAACACCAAACACATTGCGCTAACATTATAAGGACCAATTTTTACTAACATGATTAGAACCATCAGCTGATTTTTTACTAAAATTACCTGTCTGGTGTGATTTATCCTTAAATGTGGCGCGCGGCTGCGACTGCAGTTGCTCTGTACAATAAGGCTCTAAGCATCGTTGGAGGAACATTGGTTGGAAAAAAGTGAGAGACAAAATGAGTGAGTGAGCGTGAGAGAGGGTGAGTGAATGAGTTGAAAAACGAAGTATACGGTAGACGAAGTATTTTTTAACAGAATAGTTAAGGATGCAGGAAGTAGTTTGAGCTGGAATTGATTTTTGGAAGAAAGAGGATAGCTGAAGAAGGGATAAACACTATTTGATTCGCTAAAGAAACGTTGATTCAATTTTCAGTCATTTCCCAATTTTATTTTTGATATCGGGAAGTCGGGGTACAGTTTCTGCAAATCATCGGTAAATGAACATAGTATTGAAAGATTATTTTTTTATTTACTAATTCGAACGGTACTAATTCGTTCCGAAGTTATTTCAATTATTTCTCTATTATTTATTTCTATACAATAATTATAAGAAGAATGGAATTTATAGTCTACGTAACTACCTACCATGACCATCTCCATTTCACAGACCTGACCAAGTCAGTACCGGTACCTATCCACTTTAAAACGTTTTTTCTGTTACCGGTTCTTATAGTACCACATATCTTATATATTATTTCTGTAATGGTGATATTTTTGTTGTAACTGTGATTATCCCTTTTGTTGCTGTCGCATTCAGCCTTGCTTTATCAATTGAAGTATCAATAGGGAAAGAATTGGGCGAAACAGTGACGAATTATTGACATTTCTCTTGAAAAATGATTGGTTAATGTATGAGAAGTAAGTCTCCACATCAGGTCTGTTACATTTCACGTTGGCTATTGTGAACTAGCATTTTCCTTGAATCATCGAACATTATCATGAAAGTGGCAAGTTCCTATCTGATCTAAGCTCATGCTTAGTTTATTGGGTTTATTTTAATTATCAAAATTCAAATCGAAGATCAAAATTATTTCCTGAAAAATTCAGGTTTTGCTCGAAATTGTTTGAGGAATTTTTTTTTAGGATGAAGCCCACATAGGTCTGAGACCTGTGCGTGGGTAATGAGTTGGATGATGGTGATTGATGTGTTGGACCTACTTTTAAGTGGGTTCCGAACCACCGGGAAGTGATTTTACAGCAGAGAACAGTTTCTTTTTTGCAGTGTCTTTTTATTATAATTAAACTTCTTGTATAAGTTACCAAACACTATAGCTATATTCATGATTTTTCTCTCTTCTTTTTTTTCAAATTATTATTATTTCTCACCCCCATACAATACATTTACTCATTACTCCTTTTTTTTGAAATATAATTATTATTGTTTCTGTGATTTAAAAGTGAAATACAGTGTCAGTTTTAATACTAGATTATTATTGTTTATTGGAAAAATAAATAAGTAGGAACCTGCAATTTTCAGTAGGCTATATATCTAGTAGATCGATTACTTGTACAGATTATCAGAAGTTCAGTGTAATATATGAATAAATCATTTCTGAAAAATCTCTCCAAGTCCAACTAATTGTCAAATAAGCTAAATTTTAAATTGAATTTATTAGATTCTCCAACTTTATTAATCTATGCGCATTTTAATTTCAATTAAATTAACTTTACTTTATTAAGGGTTGTTAAGGTATTGATCAACTTATATTTATATTAATATTAAAAGAAAAAATAATTTCTAGAATAATTTCCATTCAAAATATTTATTATTGATAAAAAAGTTATATTTAAATTCTGTTAATTTTATAATTTGAATCAATTTTTCTATCTTATTAACGTTATTTTTAAATCAATTTGATTGATTATGATTGATTTGAAATCAATTTTATCAAAGTCAATTCAAGTAAACTATCTTTGTGGTGGCGAAGATAATATTGTGAAAGATCCATAATGAATAATAATAAGACATGAATTTGTCATAACTGCATTTATTAAAAAATAGTGAGATACTAGTTTCGGATGTTACACCATTTTCAATCTCAATCTCAGAAAATTATTCTTTAGATTTTGGAATTGTGAGCAAAAAAATTAACATTCATCACAGATTCGAACCCAGGGTGACTGTAGGACCGCTCAATCAATATAAGGCCATGACAAAATTACAAAATGTGATGCAGGTTTAGAAGTATTTTAATGACAACAGTTGAACACTGCTTGTATAATAGGGGTCCAAGTTACCAAAATGAAATTTTTAGTAGTGAAAAGCTAAATTTAGTGGCTCATTTTGACGCTAGATGTCGCAATACTTTTTGCCAGTTTATGGAATTTATTTGATCAAAATATTTGATAAATCCTTCAAATATTTTCAACGTTTCTGGCCGCATGCTGTACTTTGCGTACATTGTAGCCTACTTCGTTTATAAAGTGTGAATCAGAAAACGCATTGGCTAAGGTATAAGGAATAATTTATTTATTTGCAGAACTCATTGTATTGAAATAGTTAGTGATGATAGGTTTATTGAACTAAAATTGCCTTTAAATACATGAAAGACTCAAGTATTGTTCAGTTCATATTTAAACTTCAATTCAAGTAATGCAAGTACTAGATTTATGAAGGCCTTTGTTCAAGAGACTTGGTATTCTAATTGTACCCTGATGCTTATATGTGTATGAAGCTAATTTATATGTAAGAAAGAGTGATATTAACCAAAATCTTGACATACACGATTATAATACAAGATGCTGAGGATATTATCACTTGGTGAGTCACAATAGTAGCTCATTCAAACAAAAACCTGGTTATATTGGTAGGAAACTCTACAACAATAACCTACCACAGTTTTTGAAGAGTCTTCAAATATAGAAATATTTAAAAAAAAAACAATAGAAAAAATATTTAGTTGATAAATCTTTTTATAATTTACAAGAGCTCCTATCACATTAAAATTAAGCCTCACCTCAACTAATTGATATAGTAAAAGATTGTATAATTGTTTATCTGACGTTTCTTATAAGTTACTCCAAGTTTCTTATAAGTTACTCCAAGTTTCTTATAAGTTACTTGGAGTCTCCAAGACGTAATCTACAAAAAAAATATGTATTTCATATTAATAGTTTAAATCAGAGGTAAATAAGCAGATAGGAATTGAATGTAAAAATAAATACTGTTATTTATTTTTTGAAGCAATTTCAGTGATTTGATTAGATTAGAATATAATTCTCTCCATTTTGATGTAGAACCCGTATGGTAGTTTTCCAAAAAAAAATTTATTGTGGATGATGCCTACATGAGTATGGAGAATTGTGCGTGGGTAATTAGGTGAATGAAACATCCATGACTGAATGAAATTCGAACCAAAGGCTGCAGGAAACGACGCCAGCTAGTCATCTTATCACAGAGCGGTTCATCCAACAGCGCTACCAGATCCGCCTACTAATTGAATAATTGCAAAATCTAAACAAATAATTTGTTATAAATTGTTCGTGAGGCATAATTCGCTTTACACTCTTTACAATAGGCCTACCTAATTAATTTTCGAATTTATGTAGGACTAAGAATTTCTGAAAAACTTTAACAAAAAATAACGTGCATTTTCAAAAATGGAAAACATTACGATTTCGGAGCTAAAAAACACAGATTTCAAGAATGGATTACAATATTAACTATTTTTTGGAACATGCCCAGTAAGTTGGTGTTCATAGAATAGGCCTACAATCTGTATCATGATAATAAATATGCAATGAAATGACATGATATTTTATTATAATATCTTCAACATCATTCATTTCGTATTCATATTATTATCAATCAATCAATTTATTTCCAAGACAAATACAATTTATACAGTTTAGAAAGTTTGTAATAAATTACAAAATTTCAACATTTATTGGAAAAACAACATATCCGCAAAGAAAAATCTGTGCGCGGATATGAATTGCACTTATAAATAATTCTAACAAAGGTCTTATAATAAACACAAAAATAAATATATAAAATAAAAGTATACAGAGTTACCATGCAAGTTCCTTAGAATTGATTATCCAGCCATCAAGTTCCTTCACATTATGTGTTTTACGACTTATATAAATAATTCTCATGGGAACGGAATGTAAAATTATTTTTTAACACATTTAACTACATGTGTTGACTCACTAAGAACTTATTACGTTTTTCAAGTGATAAAATTGGCATTGCAGTATTAAATGAGATTCCATGATTGATTAACAACTGTTTTCTCTTTAGGATAAAACATATTTTAAAACAAAAAAAGAAACCGACTTCAGTGAAATGATAAAATACTCACGTACTAAAAAGTTTAAAATAAAGTATTTACTTTAAACTGAGAAAATTTTAAATTTCATGCAAGTAATCTTTTGAAGTCGGCGCCAAATATTTTATGAAGTTGATAAGAAATTCTATCTAATATCAAAACTAACACTGTATTTTTTTGGAGGATGAAGCCCACATAGGTCTGAGACCTTTGCGTGGGTAATGAATTGGATGATGGAGATTGATGAGTTGGACCTACAGTTTTAGGTGGGTTCCGAACCACCAGGAAGTGATTGATAAGAAATTCTATCTAATATCAAAACTAACGCTGTATTTCAATTAAATATGTGATTTACACTCACTTTTACTGAAATACAGTGTCAGTTTTGATATTAGATTGTTCAATTACTTCGTCATGGAAAACATCATGGAGTATTTCTGTTATATTTTAGAAGTTTATGGGAAATTTGGCGCCGACTTCAAAAGATTACTTGTATGAAATTTAAAATTTTCTCAATTTAAAGTAAATACTTTATTTTAAACTTTTTAGTACGTGAGTATTTTATCATTTCACTGAAGTCGGTTTCTTTTTTGTTTAAAAATATGTTTTATTTTAAGCTTTTTAGTTGAATTTTCAAACTTTGAAAACATGAGAAATTTCTTAAAGCCTACATTATGAAATATTTATCAAATTAGCAAGCCAATAATTAATTTATAACATCCAAACATAGGCCTAAGTAACTAAAAATCCACTTATAAGAAAAGATAAACTAAGGAAAATTCTACATCGTTTTATTTAATGTGGAATATTGTATTTAGGAAAATTATAATAGCAAAAGGCTTCTTAAAAGTGAAATGGGTTTTGATTCATTTTGTTGTGGTCCCTTTCAGAATATACCTCACTGAAATAGTAGGCCTATATTACGTTACAAGTGTGGAAAATTGCATTTACTGAAAATATGATAAGTTAACGCAGGAGATGAAGTTGAGTGCGGTATTATCATACAAGTATGATAAACATCTTCCCGGACATGTTATGTACGATATTTTTCATGATATTAGTCATATATATTTTTTTAATATAAAAAACAAAAAATTTGAGCTAGTACAAAAGGATCATTAAACATAACCTCAAAATAGCCTATTGTACGCACATGTATTTAATGGCGAATAAATATTCTTAATCCATCACAGCAGTGAAACTAAAAATACTTCTGAGATCAGCTGTTTTTCCAAATTCTCCAACTTATGATTGAAACTAAATAACCTTTAAGAAATTCCTATGACTCAATAACATCAACTAAATTATTTACAATTTTCATATGAACATATGGACAGAAATATCATATTCTTCTTATTCTCTATTCAAATTAAGTTCGCGTGATTGGTCAAAACGGGACATTACAGGCTTGTTTCACACTGATCCAGCTTTGGGTTACCGATGTCGTTTACCCGGCATAATTGCATTGCATCATATGATTTCGAAAACCGTCTAGATGTAAAGCGCTCCATATGATACAATGATCAGCCTGGTAAACGACACCGGTTATCCGATTGGCGGTTATGTGTGGAACTATCCTATTCAAACTTGATTGAAATGAAGACATCGAAAAATGCTCCTTTTTGCTTAATATTGGGCTAATTATTGGGCCGATCCTTGCGAAACTTGGATGGGACCACCGCTGAGCGATGCTCTTTCATTTAAAAAAAAATTCATCGAAATCGGTTCAATATTGTTCGAATGATTGATGTACAAACATAAAAAAAAAACAGGTCGAATATAGTAACCTTGTTCTTTTTGGAAGTCGGTTAAATAATGTGATGAATATCTCGATTGCTGAACTTTTTTAATACTCTTGAAAACTTTGTAATAAAAGGCTTTCACTCATCATATGAATCTGGGACCTGTGCGTTTGGTATGATATTGAGGTGAATGTTACTGATGTACAATGATGTTATTAATGACTAGCTATTGTGCCCGTCCTTCATTTTTTTTTTTTTTTTTTTTTTTTGTAGATTACGTCTTGGAGACTCCAGTTAAGGAGTATAAGACAAGTCAGATCAACAATATTATACACTAGATACCATAATTACTTCAATTAGTTGAGGTGAGGCTTAATTTTGATGTGAAAGGAACTCTTGTAGACTATAAAAAGCTTTATCAACTAAATATTTCTTCAATTGTTTTTTAAATATTTCTATATTTTCAAGTCTCTTCAAAAACTGCGGTAGCTTGTTGTAGAATTTCCTACCAATATAACTAGGTTTTTGTTTGAATAAGCTACTATTGTGACTCACCAAGTGATAATCTCCTCGGCTTCTTGTATTATAATCATGTACATCAAGATTTTGGTTAATATCATTCGTTTTTACATATAAAGTAGCTTCATACACATATAAGCAGGGTACAGTTAGGAGACCAAGTCTCTTGAACAACGGCCTACATGAATCTAATCTATTTACTCTTTCTATACACCTAACCGCTTTCTTTTGGATCTTAAACACCCTATCAAGATTTTGTTTTGATGAATTACCCCATACTAAGATAGCATACCTAATATGTGACAGTAAGAGCCCATGGTAAGCTGTAAAAAGTAACTTTTTGTCATTCAATCTAGCGAGCTGTCGCAGGACAAATACCCCAGATGAAATTTTACTACATATTTTCTCAATGTATGGAGTCCAGGTCAATCGTCTATCCAACGTAACTCCTAGAAATGCAATTTTTTCTTCCTGGTCTAATTGATTATCGTTTACAAACACGTTTATAGCCCTATCTTCATTTAAATTATGTTTGTTTTTGAATTGAAGGTATTGGCATTTTTTACTATTTATAGTTAATTTCAACTGATTTAAAAATTGGACAATGGACTGCACACCTATATGGGCACTTATTTCTAAATTATCTAGAATGGAATTGCTGAAAATGAGTGATGTATCATCAGCAAATAAGAGGGCTCTACCACTAATTAATTCTTTAGGTAAACGGTTGACATATAACAAAAAAAGCAATGGACCTAGTATTGACCCCTGAGGCACTCCAGCTTGCACCTCTAATTTATTAGATTTATTCTTTACTATACTATTACCAACTACTGTAGTTAGTTCTACACATTGTTTTCTCCCAATAAGATATGATTCAAACCATTTCAGTTCAACCCCATTTACACCTACATTTTGCAGTATTTCCAATAAAGTTCTATGATTAACACAATCAAATGCCTTTGACAGATCTAAGAAGATTGCAGTAGCTTTATCACCTGAATCTATTATATCTATTAGTTTTTCAACTAGAGAAACTATGGCTGTTTTTTTTGATCTCCCTTTCTGGAAGCCATGCTGTTCATCACAGATAAAGTTAGCTTCTTGAAGGTGCAGAAGTAACCTATTTAGAACTACTCTTTCAAAAATTTTACTTATTACATTTAAAATGCTAATGGGCCTATAGTTTTCTACCTTTCCTCTATCACCACTTTTGAAGATTGGCAAGATCTTCCCCTCTTTTAAATTATCTGGAAAAACACCTTGTTCTAATGAATGATTGATCAGATGAATCAAAGGGTCTAACAATTGATCTTTACATTCTTTCAGAATTTTACTGGATACCCCATCCATTCCTACAGTTTTTTTATTATTTAAACTATCAATGATATTTGACAACTCGTCTTGGCATACTGGGTGGAATTTTAATTCTTTCTGAATCCCCTCAGTATTCCTCATGTTTGCATCACTAATACCTGTATTAAGAGATTTTTGAAGATCCTTAGCAACCAGTTGATAATATCTGTTAAAGAAATTACAAATGTCTACACTATCATCAATATATTTTTTATTTTCGTTAATTATTCTGGGGACACTAGTATAAGCATCTACATGAGCTACTTGCCTATTTTTGTTTATTACATCCCACACTGCTGTGTTAAAGTACACACTATTATTCAAAATTTCAGCTGTTTTCTTACATTTCGCTCTTTTCACTTCTCTTGTATAATTTTTCTTTAGAGCTTTGTAATTATCTTCACTTAACATATTTCTAGATAGTTTGAATTCATCATATGCATCTTTAACCCTATTTCTTTCTGCAAGGATATCATCAGTTATCCACTCTTCAATCTTGTCTAATTTGTTCTTTACAGGGACTTTTTTAACTGGACAACTCATAGTAATATGAAACCTTAAAATATTAATGAAACTATCATATTTGTCATTTAAACTATTGCTATTGTAAACCCTACTCCAGTTTTCTTGTAGCAGATTCTGCTTCAAACAATCGATATTCCCCTGTTCACATTGTTGAATTTCTTTCATTACTCTACTCTTTTTAATTGATTTATGACCTTGCAACCCCACCTCTAAGATTTGATAGTCATGATCAGATAGTTCCGAGCCGCCTAGTCTTGTTTTAGAGTAATCTATATTAGTAAGGATGTTATCAATTATTGTTTGTGATGTTCTTGTGACTCTGGTATATTCATGAACTTTTATTTCCAAGTTATTCATGTATATAATATCCCTTAAATCTTCTGTCATTTTATTCTGTGTTGCAAAGTCTGTATTGAAATCTCCCGCTACAATAACGTTTGTAAAACGAGTAGTAGTAATCTCTAAAAGCCTATTGAATAGTTCACAAAAATTGTTCCATTCCCCATTTGGTGACCTGTAAATACCTAACACCGCTACTTCGAAATTATTGTCGATTTTTACTCTCAAACCAGTAACTTCTAAATCCATTTCCACAGCAAATTTCTCTACATATTCTAAATTAAATGTTTGCATATTCTTAGCATTTTTAGTGAAGATAGCTACTCCCCCACTTCGATGAGATGTCCTGCAATACGACGTTTTCAATGAATAGTTTGGAATATTAAGTTGTGACAATTCATCTTCTTTTAAACCATGCTCTGTGAAAATAGCTATATCAGGAGCCTCTTCTTTAAAAAATACTTCGATTCTATCTATTTTGTTACGAATGTATTGAATATTCTGATGGAACACAGTGAGTACCGGTACTTCCCTATCATCCCTTATTACTTTATCGTTGCTTTTGCATATTGAAGTAGATTTACTTAATCTCTTAGAATCTTGAGAGCCTATCAGATTGCTACAAGAGTTCCTTCCACTAATGCTATCCTGATTTTTTGATCGATTAACGTCTTTTACAATTGAAGATATGAATTTATCATCTGAAACTAGTTTCCCTTCCCGGTTTTGAGCCACTTTACTAAAAAAGGTTCGTTAGATGATTGTTTAGGAGAATTATTGACAGTAGATTGCAAACGACTTTCAATCAGCTCTGCCAGCCTATTACAAAATATTACTTTGCCAGATTGATTTAGATGTAGACCATGATTAGTGAAGTTTTGTTTTTTCAGCCTTTCATTTAGAAAACAAATCCCCAACTGCTTAGAATTCTTATTTTTTAGGCTGTTGATTGTATTATGAATTGATTTATTTGTTGACTTAATGGCTTCATTTAGCTCTGGCCTATCAAACCTATACGGAATTGTACTTATTATTACATTAGTTTTTTGGCTGAGTGGCACAATCTCTTTAATTTTTCCATTTATTTCAGGAAGATGTTTTAGATTAGGTTCATTTATATTGTTTGAGCCACCCAGTACTATTAGAAAATCGTTTTTTCCAAAATCTTTAGTTTGTTCCTGTGCTGACTCTACGATAGCGTTTATAGGGGCACTTGGTTTGAAAAAGCTCTGAACTTCATACTTATTTTTTAATCTTTCATACGGATTATGTTTAGAAATAAGACTATATAGGCATGACACTGAATATTAATAAGAGCAAAGAGATTGTAGTCAATGGGATAGAAGATGAGAGAATGACTATAGAGGTTGAGGGACAGATAATGGAACAGGTGAAGTCATTTGAGTACCTGGGTACAGTCATAAATGAAGATGGGAAAATAGATGAGGAACTAAGAAATAGAATCTCAAAAGCTAGCCGGGCCTTCTATACTACCAGAAATTGTATTTTTGGGAAGAAAGAAGTGAGTACCACAGTAAAAAACAGAGAGTCTATAAAAGCATTATTGAACCAATAGTCCTGTATGGTGCAGAAAGCTGGCCCTTAAAGCAACAGCAGATGAACAGAATAAGGGCTGTAGCAATGAAGTGCCATAGAAAAACGGCTGGCAAGACATTGAGAGATAGAATAAGAAGTGACCGTATCAGGGAGGAAATAGGAATGAAAGATGTGAAAGAAGTGATGGATAAAAAACAATTAGGATGGTGGGGTCACATTCAAAGAATGGACAATGAACGGAAAGTGAAACAATATGCGAATGTGGTAGTTGGAGGGAGAAGGAAGAGAGGACGTCCTAGGTACTCATATGATGAGCACATAAGAAGATTGGGAGAGGAAAGAGGCAGGACCCTGGCGCAGATGAAGAGACTGGCCGCAGATCGAGACAACTGGAGGAGGCTGTCCGAGACTACCCCAACGCTGTGAGGCAAACCGGGGAGAGAGAAAGAAGAAGAAGAAGGTTAAAAAAGTGATTTTAAGTCACTTTGCACGTTCAGATGACATTCCACAGTACAGTTCTGCATCAAAGAATATGATTATTGATATGCATCAAAGAATATGAATCTGCATCAAAGAATAACTTAGCTGTTCAATATGAACGTGTTATTAGACTCGGATTTTCTTATTAAAATAGTGCCCAGGCCCGGGTTTAGGGTGAATAGCGCCCTGGGCTACACACAGCTTTGCGCCCCCCCCCCCCCCTTTGAGAAATCCGAGGATATGTAATAGCAAAAGCAATAAGGCCCACCAAAGTTGTGTGCTGAGATTTAAAGATTAATACAATACCAAAAAATTAAGTTAGAAGATAGTAAGTACTGTGATAAATTTTATAAAAACCTTTTAATTGAAGTCTTGCGAATTTGAGTTTTGCATGGCAATCAAAGCTGTTCTTGTCCTGTCCAGAGTTTGCTGGCCGGTTCAATTTCATTTGATTGTCTTTTTTATAGAATTGGAGGCCTTCCCAGGAAAACGCGCTTACTATTGAAAACTGGACCCACACTTGTCACTAATCATGTTGAATTTTAACAAATTAACAGAAAAGCTTGATATTCAGCATTTATACATTTGCTTGAAACCCGCTTACAGTTGTCGGCCAAGGGTCAGTATGTAGAAAAGCTTCAGCTTTTCCACGAGTAAAAATGGCTCAAAATTTTTTTATTGTGAAACGTATGAGTGGTACATCTACATTTTCTCTGATATCTACTGCTCCCTGCTTGTATTTCATAAACGTCAGAGTTCAAAGTTCAGATAAACCATATTTTAATTGAAAATTATTGTAGGTTAGTGACATGTTTTTTGTTTTCAGTATTTCAAATTCTAATAAAATTGTATTTTCATAGTATGTGAGCTCTAGTAGAGAAATTAATCTGAATAAACCTTAATAAAAGTGACAGATTTATTTCTTAATTTTGTTTGGGCGAATGTTTTAACAATCTCAGAAAAATTAGTTTTAAGAGTAGGCCTAATATCATGTTCAGAGCACATATACCACCCGGTGATAAGGATGGGGAAGGGTAGAGTTTCTAGGCGCCAAGAGCAGGAATTTGTTTATTTACATAGTCTGCACAAACCTTAGAATGCAGCATGGTGCATTGCAATGCTATTTCTTACATCAATACGAGGGCACTGTTTGTATTTCTGTTTACATTCATCGCCACTATCAAAATGACGTGCGACCTCTTCTTCGACCTTTCTCTCACATAAAATTAGCTTCTATTTCGAGAATAATTTAGACTGTAAGAGTACCGTAAGAGTACTATAAGAGACAGTAATTTAACTGTAAGGGTACTTATTATGTCAATATTCTGTCACTAGCCTATAAAACGTATTCTAGAATCTGAATCCTGAATCAAATATTGATTTTCTCTAGAGTGGAATATTACAACTAAGCTAATAAAAAGTATTTAAAAAAATTGGAAATTTGGCGCCCCCAAATATTTTGCGCCCTGGGCTATAGCCCAGTCAGCCCATTTATAAAGTGGGGCCTGCTAGTGCCACGCCTCTATCAAAGTAGATGAGTTTTGCTTTTGCAGGGATAATAAAAGAAGTATAATATTGAAAACCTGATTATAAACCAAGTCTTTTTCAGAGTTACTGAGCCAACGTACAAATCATATTGCTAGTTATTATTTGTAATGGAGTAAGTTTTAAAAGCATCTGAAAAAAATATTTTGCGTACCGTACATTCAGACCCATAAAATACTATGATATGGTTTTTAAATATGAATCTACAATGATTAATAATAGTAATGATGATAATAATAAAACAGAATAATAAATAATTTATCCTTAGAATGTTTTGATTTTTTTCTCTTTTCTGTGGACTTGAATACAAATTATCGCATCTCGATAAGGCTCTTCATTGAGAGTGTTCTACGAGCTTTCATATTATGTAAAAAAAATGAATAACAGAACACGAATTCCTCTTTAAACAAGCCATACCAATCACAGTCAAACCTTGAAATAGAATTAATGGCTATTAGGTTGCAGCTTTGTTATGCTATATAATACAATTTCGCAAACTTTTCAGTAATCAGTTTCAGTTTTGAAACAAAAACTGCATTTTCATTCAAAATAAACCTCCTACTTTTCAATAAAAGGCTGCGTCCTCTATTGGAGACCTACTCGCTTTTTTCCAGTAGATAGCCATCGGGAAATCCCAATTTCTGTTTTCAATTGCCTTCGAACCTTTACTCATTCATGAAATATCAATGAAAAAATTTATTAGACCGTAACGCTTCAACTTCAAGGGCTAGCCTAATAAGGCAATAGTAGTTGAAGATTAAATCATATTTCAAGGTTCAACTTTTAGAACAACCTTGACAAGTGGGACGCATATTACCTGCAATATCTGATAATTTGGTACTTCTATTGTGTGAGATGAGATTGAAGTACTGTGGCTTAATTTAATACCTACTCTTCATGGGAATGACTCTTTGCACTGTATCAAGCTTTCAGTGTATATTTATATCAACTAAAGAAAGCCAGGCTTAGCTCTGAAGTTGAGGAAGTAATGGATGCTAATAATAATTTTTCTACTTATTTAAAATCTTCCTATAAACGCATTTATATCATATCATCATCATCATCATCCGTATTTGCATTACGCATTTGTAGGTGTGATTATCATATCATCATCATCATCATCATCATCATCCGTGAACACTCTCGTTTGATTGCGCATTGTCACTATTATTACTGAGGCATACAAATTTGTTAAAATTAAATTCCTTAAACACAATAGCTTTTCATGATATTTTCTCTATTCTCACCTTTCATTATTATTATTATTTTTCACCTTCGAACAATAAATATATTTATTCCTCAATCTTTTAAAATATTTAATATTATTGTTGTTTATAAGAAAATAAATGAATAGCAACCTGGAATTTCCAGGAGGCTTTATTTAGTACATTAATTAGTAGTCCTTATTATGAGAATTTCACTGTGATAGATGAATAATTGACTTAAATTTGAAACATTCAATAATGATAAAAAGCTCTGTTTGAATTAGATAATTGATTTATTAATTTGAATCAATTGTTTTTATTTTACTTTTTAATCAATTGAAGTGAAACCTTATTAATCTTTTTTTTAATCTCATAAATTTGAAAACAATATTTGTTTCTTATAAAACAGAATTTAGGACAGGTTATGAGGAGAATATTATCGGAAATGAAATCATTTGAACTCAATTTGTCTTTAGGAATACTCTCCTAAACAATATTCCTTAGAATTTAGATTTGTGAACAAAAAAGTCACCTAAACCAGAATCGAACCCTGGGCATCACATGATATCACAGTACTCAACCAATGAGGATACAGCTTACAAAAATGAAAACGCAGTGGCTCATTTTGATGCTAGATGGCAAAATACGTTTTTCCAGTTTGTGGAATATATTTTATAAATAGTTGCCTTATTATTAACTAAAACCAATAATCGTTTATAGACAAATACTTTCAACGTTTTTGGCTGCATGCTCAATATTCATTTCAAGTTTAGATTAGATGGTTCTTTGTTTGTTATCACGTGCAGTGGGTATACGTTAGACTTCTTTTATCAAATGTGATGCAGAAAACCAATCGGCTTATTATATTATAACAGATATGGCATTGGTATTAGGCCTGCATGATAAGAATGATATTTTTTATGTAAAAAGTTATGAAACCTGTTGACCTTAAAAATCTAATAAATGACAATGTCCTAATAAAAAATTGAACAAGTAATAGGACTCTAACCAATTCAAAAAATCGCGAAATCATTGATTATTCCAATACTTTTTCTACAATTTTCTCAAATGTGTCATGTTTATAACTTCAGTAACATACTGCAGAACTTCTCCATCATGTTGTGAAGAGTGAAAGGAATAGGCAATCAGTACGGTATTAAAAAATTCCATTAGAAATTCTATGGTTCCAATATCCACGGCAAAATCCTCAGTTGAATGTAGAATCTAAAAATCTAAATCTAATTTGAAACTTGGAGATTCTTCTGATTCAAGATCCACATTTGTTATGATGACATGAATATTGAAACCAGGTTCCTTTTGAACAGGAAATTTCTTATGGAATTGACAATACGGTTCTTTATTCTACTCTATTTCTCACATACAATATAGTTTTAATTGGAGTTGGGCATGTGGTACGATAAGTAACTTACTTTAAATTTTAAAAGTTCAGAGTAAATATCAAAGGATTTGGGAAACATCAGTTACAAGGAAACATGGATTCAGGTTAAAAAAAATAACTTGATGTCAGAAACTTATAAAAGCTTATGTGCTCCTTTCAATCTTATATGAAATATTTCTAGATCTTTATAAAATGAATGAGTTTTAAAACATTAATGGCTGGTTTCCTTTGAATCCTCTCAAAGTTTATTCAAAATTACAAAAATATTTTGTAGATCTATTCGACTTAAGTTATAACGTTTCCATTCGAATTTATATTCAGTTCATCAATTTTTAATCAAATCACAATTAATTTAAAACCAAGAGAACAAAAATTGATAGAACAAGTGAGATCACTTTAGAATATACTGCAGTGGTACCATGAGAAACAAAGCCTGAAGATTATAAAGGATTTATTAGAAAATGATCTATATTTAAAGTTATCCAGCGTCTATTCAGGGCCTGATTATCCAACTACAGTGCGTCAAGTTTTAGGCGCCGAAGTAGCCTATATTTATACATCCTCCTTTCTAAGAAATATACTGAATCCAGAGCATTTAACGCATGAGAGCGAGCAAGAGCAAAGAGACAAGGAGAGAGAACCAACAAGCAAATCACTTATTTACGTAGCAGATTTTCTCAATTATTTTAAATCATCAATTGTAAAAAAACAGAGAAAGTATTGAGCAATTATATATAATGAGATCTGTTCAACAAGAAGAAGAAACAAAACATTTTCCATAAACTGCCAATTTGCATTTTTTTGTGAAACGGACAGCATTACGATGTTTATAAAAATCAAAGAAGTTGAATGATGCACATGCCTAACGGAACAACCGATAATAATAATTGAATAGAATAATTTCATTCTCAATTTTCATTTTCCCCAATTTTTTATTATTATTTAAATGTCCAACCTGAAGCTCCATAGAGCCCTGAACTACGCCATTCGATTCATATTAATTTGATGCTCGCCGGGATGACCACATCACACTTTACTTTGTTCAATTGAAATGGTTGAAATTGAAGCAGAGAAGAGACTTCTTATCCTCGCGCTGGTGTATAGGATAATATTGTGAGGAATTCAGGACCAAACTATTTAAGAAACAAACTAAATCTCTTTTCATCTGTACATTTTAGAAACACTCGCTATCACATTTTTAAGCTTCAAATACCTCAGAACACAATAGTTGTTATGTTTAATACGACGTTCATTGTTGTGGCTTCACAGCATTACCCTCCTACATTATCTTCGCTCCTTCCTTTAAATCCCAATTATAGGTGCATTCGCTGGAGAATGGCGTTTGATGCAGTTTTCGGATTTTTTGTTGATGCATCTATTGTTGGGCTACGTTGAGGCCTGTTTGTGTGTTTCATTTAAATGTTCAATGTTCACTCACTTATTAGTACTACTCTATTCTATCACCTTCACATCTTATCATATATGTTTTGTTATCTTCTCTCTTTTCATCACACATACATTTCATCTCTTATTTTCTTAGATGTTTTCCATAAGGATCTGCGTTGTACAACTCGAAAACGTTCGGCCTACAGAGTAAGTAAAATACTACTTAATCTTAATAAAAATTTGACTGCAAGTCGTTGAATTCACTTGAAAAGTTAATATTAACAACGCAGTTCGTCATGGAACAAGAAATCCAGGAATATATTTTAGTTGTACTATCACACTGCACTTCTATCCCATCTCTGACTTATAACTCTCTCTTCATCTTCATCCATCAGAACATCATAAATAAATAAGTCTGTATTATCACTCACCCCTTCACCATCACCTAGGCTTAAAATACTTGTTCAAAGTTGCCTTTGTAAATAAATAAATAAATATTGACTTTTTATGGTACTGCAACGACTTGCAGTCAATTTTAATTGAGAATAAATAATATTTTTACTCGCGTAGGCCAAATGTTTTCGAATCGTGGACTCATTTAAATGCGTACTTGATCCTCAATGTCGGTTCATATTATATTAAATTGTATAAAGTCAAGTGACCACTTTAAACGCCCGGGACAGCACTTTGTAAGCCCTTCCCCTATCATGCCTGATTATTTTCTCTGGTTTTTTTCTTAATTTGACAATTTGAAATGATTTAATAAATGATTGCAACACAATCAAAAATGGAAACGTCAACGCTTGCACTGTTAAAAAAATAAAGTGGATAATTTGGCTAAGCATCAGCCTTTGTAATGTCCAATGTTTTGTTTTCAACTGCCCAATATGTTTTGATTTTCACTAGTCTTAACTGGAAATCTGCTTTACATCATGATTATTTTTGTATTCGAACCTCAAACTCCAAAATTAATAGCGATCCCACTTGGAATATGAGGAAGCTATAATTATACCAAGTTTTAACAATCTGACATTAAAACTGACACTGTATTTCACTTTTAAATAATTTTTTACTCACATATATTGGAGATGCTTGAGGAATGCATTTCACTTCTGAAAAGAAGCTTCGTCAGCCTGCCGTCAGGGGTCATGCTTTGTTGAGGTTAGGATGAGCGGTCATTATGTATTTGAAAATTGCGTTTGATTTGAATTGTGTTTGGTCGTTGAGTAAGTTTGTTCTATCTTGTTTATGGTGTTTGAATATTTCATATTGTTCCAGTGTATTTAGTTTGTGGCTTTTTTGGAATGTGTGTAGAATTTCCAAGTCAGTTTGGATGTTATTGTGTGAGTGCCCAGTGTTGATTAAGTGATCTGCAAATGTTGAGTCAGAGTTGGAATGTAGTGCTTTGATGTGCTCTTTGTATCTTATGTTGAATGATCTGCCTGTTTGTCCTATGTAGTACTTGGGGCATGTGTTGCATTTGAGCTTATATATGCCTGGTTTGTTGAATTTGTGAATTGTGCTGTTTGTTAGGTGAGCTGGTTTTTGTTGGATCTGGTGTTTCAGGTTGTTTGTTGTTCTGAATGCTGTGTTAAATCCGGATTTTTGGAAGATGTAAGCTATTTTGTGTGATTTTTTGTTGAGATATGTGAGTGTGACAAATCTGTTTTGGTTTGCTGGTTTTGGATTTTTATTTTTAATTTTATTCATGATTTTGTCTACTAGATTGGTGTTGTATCCGTTTTGTTGTGCTAAATATTTGATTGTATTGATTTCTTCTTTGTGGTCAGCTTGTGATAGTGGAACATTAAGGAGTCTATGGATCATGGAGTTGAAAGCAGCAAGTTTGTGTTGATTTGGGTGGTTGGATGAGTTGTGAATGAGTGTGTCTGTGAGAGTTGGTTTTCTGTAGATTTTGAATTTGTGCATGTTATTTAGTTTTTTGATAGTGAGATCTAAGAAGTTCAAGGTGTAGTCTGTTTCATATTCTGCTGTGAATTGTAAGTTTTCATGGGTTTTGTTCAATTGTGTTAGGAGTTGTTCTACGTTGATGACATTATTGTACTTTACAATGGAAACCAAAGACAGTGTGAACAACTCCTAACACAATTGAACAAAACCCATAAAAACTTACAATTCACAGCAGAATATGAAACAGACTACACCTTGAACTTCTTAGATCTCACTATCAAAAAACTAAATAACATGCACAAATTCAAAATCTACAGAAAACCAACTCTCACAGACACACTCATTCACAACTCATCCAACCACCCAAATCAACACAAACTTGCTGCTTTCAACTCCATGATCCATAGACTCCTTAATGTTCCACTATCACAAGCTGACCACAAAGAAGAAATCAATACAATCAAATATTTAGCACAACAAAACGGATACAACACCAATCTAGTAGACAAAATCATGAATAAAATTAAAAATAAAAATCCAAAACCAGCAAACCAAAACAGATTTGTCACACTCACATATCTCAACAAAAAATCACACAAAATAGCTTACATCTTCCAAAAATCCGGATTTAACACAGCATTCAGAACAACAAACAACCTGAAACACCAGATCCAACAAAAACCAGCTCACCTAACAAACAGCACAATTCACAAATTCAACAAACCAGGCATATATAAGCTCAAATGCAACACATGCCCCAAGTACTACATAGGACAAACAGGCAGATCATTCAACATAAGATACAAAGAGCACATCAAAGCACTACATTCCAACTCTGACTCAACATTTGCAGATCACTTAATCAACACTGGGCACTCACACAATAACATCCAAACTGACTTGGAAATTCTACACACATTCCAAAAAAGCCACAAACTAAATACACTGGAACAATATGAAATATTCAAACACCATAAACAAGATAGAACAAACTTACTCAACGACCAAACACAATTCAAATCAAACGCAATTTTCAAATACATAATGACCGCTCATCCTAACCTCAACAAAGCATGACCCCTGACGGCAGGCTGACGAAGCTTCTTTTCAGAAGTGAAATGCATTCCTCAAGCATCTCCAATATATGTGAGTAAAAAATTATTTAAAAGTGAAATACAGTGTCAGTTTTAATGTCAGATTGTTCATTAAGTATTTCGTCATGGAAAACATCACAGATTCCAAGTTTTAAGTGTCTTGAATCTTCTTTTGAAGCGCTAGGGCACAGACGGATGAATGAACAATGGCGTGATTTCAAGAAGGCCCTGCCTGGCCCTTAAACCGATACAATCAGTGCTTAATTTCTAAAATTTTACATGTGGGAACGCTCATTTATTCTTATAAACCACCCTCTCTATTTTCTAATAAGGCCTAATTAAACATTCCCCCACCCCTCACCAAACCCAGTTAACATCTTGGTGCCTACTCTAAATTTCCTATAAACTTTTTTCGATTTGCACCAACCATTTTGTATGAAGCTTCACAATAACCAAAACCAATATACTTTTTTTAATGAATGGTAAAGTAAAAACAAATTCTTTCATGGCCGACTCTAGTTAGCCCTGCTTCTCTAAATTTATATTTATATACAGTAACTTACAGTACCGTAGTAATAATATATCAGTATGTAAACAGATGCCTTTAAATATTTTATGAAAAACTAGTAGTGCTTATAATCTATTTCTAATGTTACAACTTGAACTGTATTTTTGTATTTTACAATAACATTTCGCCTATCTTAAAAAGTGCAGAACAATTTTTATACCTTCAAAATAAACCCACGTGCGTTCCCTTGCGTTCCGGCACTCTTGGGAGGTAAGGGAAAGCCGTTCCCTCGTGTTCCCACTGAAATTAACCCCTACCCCTGGATACAATCGAGTATAATATGGACCCGATAAATTATTCTATGTACTTATTTATTTTATTCAATTATTGTCGGTTGTACTGTTAGGCAAATGCATCATTCAATTCCTTTGATTTCTATCAACATCATGTATGCTTCCCAATTAAAAAATTGCACATCAGCAGTTCATGAAAAAGTTTTGTTTCTTCTTTTTCAACAGATCTTATAATATAACATTGCACAATATTTTCTCTCTGTTTTTTCAATTCGATGATTTTAAATAATTAAAGAAAATATTTGAAAACAATAAAAAATGGAGGTACATTACAGGTGCGAAGTAAAGCCAAGCCTTACGGCCTGGGTCCTGAGTCTACATTATAAAATGATGTACTGTAGTATAAATTGACAGTATTAATTCAATTGCATTCAGCAAACCTATATTTAATTAGAAATTCATGAGTTTCAGCTCAGCCTCATTTGGAAAAATCATAGATTAATTAAAATTGATTCGATGGAATGGGAAATAGTAATGGGATCAGTGATTCATAATATATATGAAAATGGATGAAATTTATTTTTATAACAACTTTTATTCATAACTTATATTTAACATTGATTAATAAATTTATGTATCTCTCGTATCACAGCCTAAACATGATTCCACTGAATACCCGAGTTTTGAACGAACCACACTCTCATGCAACACTCTCAGTAATTTTGTGTTTTAGTTTAATTCCCCTTCACCAGGCATTCTAATATATGATGTTGATGATTTGAAAGGGTAAAGCAATGATAAATTTAATAAGATTATAAAATCCAGATAAACGCAGTCAACTCAATAATGAAGAGCTCCTTATTCCTTACAGGACAAAGACTCTCTGTTAAAATATTAACAAGATTTGTACACTAGCTTCTAAGTTTTTTAATATAAAATATTTATTTGTGACATATAATATGTAATTTATATCAAACGAATTTACAGAGTCTACTCTTGGTCATAGAACCTCTTTGTAGTTGCTGAATATAAACTCAGTACAAGAAGATAAATTATTTTCAATTATAGTAATTTCATTATGTGTTGATATTTGAATATCTTTAGTGCTGTATGTTATATTTCTACTCTGATTGATTTACTACGGTACTTGAATACTTTACTTCTCAAGAGCATGGAGCTCACAGCATCTATCAACAATATTTGCAGCACGTACTTTCTGTTCAATACTTTAAACAATTTGATATAAACATTACAACCATTGTCATTATACAGCAGTAACATCAGACTTACATTTTAGAAATAAAAATTCAATCAGGCTACATATTATGCGAGGTAATATGAAAATATTTGGGTTTAATTTCTCTATTTTAAAAGATTGTATTGGAAATATGCTGGAATAAATGCTAATAACTACAACTGGTAATACTTCCTTAATAATTTTATCAAGCTACAAAATTTAGCATATTTTATGCGGTCTAGTGCAATCTTTAATTCAAGGTGCTGTCTCTTTTATCTCAACTAATTCAGGACCTCATCAATTCGCCATTTAGTATGAAGTATATCTTTGTCTTCGATACTTTCTCTCAAATATGTCTTAAGCAGAGTGAAGTTCGTCCAAGTTAATAGAAAATTGAAATGAATTTATCATCAGTTTAATTGATTCTATGATTACTAAATTGCGGCACATGAACGTAAACCACCAGCTATGGGACTAAAACATTGCAGATTAATAATATTATTATGTCTTTTATTATACAATATTGTAAAGTGTAACTCATTTTACACTAGACAGTGTTCAATGTTTTTAGAAGCTATTTGAATCAATAATGTGGGTCAGATGGAAAAAATAAACAGCAGAATAAATAGCTGAACAGAAATTTCTGTTGTCAACAGCAAAATATGAAATTGATTCACCATGCAATAATTTATATATTTTGTCTAAAAATGTTATATATTGAACAATTTTATTATAATCTTTATGTAGCCTTCTTTATCTACAAACAATAATCTATTTCATATCTGAAAAAAATCTTGAGTTGTATTTTAAAATACATTTTTAAATACAACATAGAATAAAATAACACGCTTGCGTTACAGAGAGGAAAACTCGTATATGCTCTGACTTCGCCTTTCCATGTACATCATCACTGGATTTTTGGTTGTTCCTTTCCATCATTAAATTCTTGTTAAAATAATTAATTTTTAGTCACATCTTAATAACTACTCACGTAATTTCTCTTTCTATGTATCAAATTGAATCTTTAATATCTAGTGATGTCGATATATTTCATAGATAATGAGTTTATTTTACATATAATTGATATATTTAATACCATGCAATAATGTAATTAAAATTTGAAACGAGTTGCACAGTTTAGCTTATGCTTATCACTTTATAACGGTATGAATAATATTAATGAAATCGTCTTGAACCTTAAAACCCTATCATGAATAATATTAATGAAATCGTCTTAATTTAAAACCTTATCATGTCCTTTTCTATTTGAATTATTTATAAATATTTCCGCTGTTACATTGCCAATTGCTGTTCGCTAGTGTAAAGTAAAAGTCACAAAACAGTGTTTCTTGATGATCATTTCTTATCAAATAGTAATATACAGATAATTATAGCACTCCTCAACTTACAAAATTAAACTACCCGTAACGCAAACAGACACTTTGAAACAGCTAGTGTTGATATCATTTCATTCCAGTCCAAATCCTTCAGCATTTGATATAGCTATAATGAGTTTTTCGCACAATATCTCTTGACATTCATACTGTGGTAGAACTAGTTGGTTGAAGCACGTATGTGCTTCGGGTAAATTATTTGGTTTATTTGAAAGTTTTGTTATTTTGAAAGTCATTTCCCCCATTCCTCCAACTGGAACTCTGTCACTGCCTGTAGTGAAAAGCAGAAACTTCTTTTGCAGGTCCTCAGTTAATGATTCAAGTACTTCCCAAAAGTCACTAGAACCGAAATAATAAAAGAATGATTGAAGAGAATTGTAACCAATCAACAAATGTGACTTAAAATGCAAGTGATTTTATGACCATAGTTTGGAATCATTCATAAAATTTTCATGACGTATCAAAAAACAAAACACAGTTTAGATCTACTTTGTGCTTGGATTACTAAACAAGGGATTTTATCAGTTGAAACATTTTCAACCACGGCCAACAGCCTACACAAAAAAACGTACAAGCATCAAAACGTGAATCAATTCAATCAGAGAACTTAAAAAATCCTTGGAACTCAATGTATCAAAAAACAAGAGCAAAACTTAGTTTTGCAAATTAACTTATTTTGGTCGGTTGAGTTGTTATTTTATCTGAGACAACTCATGGTTTGGGTTGGGGTTCATGTAGAAGGTTTTTATAAAATGCCATATTATGGTGTCCAATTTGTAATTGATTATATATCTGTAGAGGCTAGATATTAGTTATATATTGTTAACATATGCTTCCAGCATATGTCTTCGACTACACAGTACGCGTATAAAGGTTTGCGTTTCCGTCAGCGTAGCCTAGATAAAATAGGATATCATACAGTTCTTACTACATTGACTGTAATGAGGTCAAGAGATCTGTCACTGCAGTACTCAATTTGGATACCGAATGGCGAATTTGAACCATCTGACCGAATTACCCAATCAGAAGCGAGCTGTTCAATGGCCACTATATAAAGTCAATCTAAATGATCTATAGTGACTATAGTGGTGTTCTATAAAAAGTCAATGTAATGTAGGCCAATCTAAAAATTTTTGAGATTCATAGATTCAACATTGATATTGAATATTATATTTAAAATATAATATTGAATAGTTGAGAATTCAATAAAGAAGAATAGGCTATACTTAAAGTCACCAGACTAAGTTATTTTTCCAAATATTGAACAGCAGTATTTTCATCAATTGTCGCATTCAACTCACAGAATGTAGGGATCATCTGCTTTGAAACCATCATACTCTGTGACCTTTCTAAGTTCGTTCAAATCGATGGTTGGAGAACCGCACACTAGCATTTCTACTTCTTCAGGCCTCAGCATCTGTCAAATAAGGAATGAGATATAATTTTTCTGCGAAAAAAATCTAAACCATACTGAACAACAAACTCGAGCTCTAATATATAACTTTCAGCCTTCCATGACCTTTTAAATGTACTTGCAGAATATTGATTTGGTGAATAACTTAATTTGAGTTCCAATATCTTTCGCATTACTATTTTTTTGAACTTTTGATTACTTGAACCAAAAACACATTTTTTGGTAGTAATTTATAATAAAATAATCATAAAATCAATTATTAAGGGAAATCATAGAAAAATTCATGAGTGCAAAAACAGAAAGAGTGACAAAAAATTCATGAGTGCAAAAACAGAAAGAACGACAATGCCTTGGCTTGCGGAGATAAAGAAAGACATAGCAGAGCTAAATTTAACTATGAATGATGTCAAAGATCGCACAATGATTTACAGTGAGACAGTTAAAGACAAAAAGAAAATGTTATCAATAAAAACAGTTAAACGAAGGGAACAGGTTTGTTCAGATGAATTAAGAAAGGCAAGATCTGACATAATGAAAAGGTATTGGGAGAAAAAGAAAAGCAAAGTGAACAACCAAAGAAGGAGAGCTATCCAGAGAGACTAAAGTGATCCTATGTGGCCATAAAATAAAAAAAAATTCAGTATAACAACATAAGTAGGCTACAATAAGTGACTCAAGATATGGCAAGTCTGCTTGGACATTGGACTTCATGTACAGAAGAACTTTCTCAATAAAATTTCAATCACAATATTGGTAATTATTGTATAATAGCTTACAATAAGAGCATTAGATGCACAGACACTATGAAATCCAAGATAGAATGCTCGAAATTGATCGTAAATGGCTGTGTTTAGAACCCAATCCAGATACAGTTGAACATATTCGTCTCTATTTTCATTCGTTACCGAAATATTTTCTCCTTCTGGTTTCAGTTTGAACGTCTTCACATCTCCATACTCCTCTAATGACACCTAGAACAAAAAATTAATTTAAAATAAGAATTTTTGATAAAAGTAGGCTACATAGAATATAACATTACTAGTAGTTCTGTGAACAGTAGACCTCACGCCAAAGAATAAGGGTGCCTGCACAGAGGAACATACTGGATGTACTCAATGACAATCACCGTCGCAAAATAGAAAAATCAATCATCAGACCTAACCCTTGATTCAATTTGCGTAGTCTATTTCATGTTTATCTTTCACAAAAAGTAACTCTGTTTTTCATCACCAAGACTGTGCTTCTATTTCCCAGACATCTGATTGTTCAAGTCAGATGAGATTTCACATGTCTGTTGATTGTAATTCATATAACAATATTAAATAAATTTGTATAACTTAGAAATCACTTGTTACTAACCGAACACTGTTTCAAGTCGACCGTTCCGTTTTGCATTCTGTTTTTTGTTTGTAACGCATTTACGGCTGAACGCGTGAACCGATTTCTTTAAAATTTGGCATGAATGCTATTTTTAGTAATGCACAGTGTAAGGATTTTCTAAATTTGCTCCCATTTAAAGGATAATCGAAAGGAAAAACTAGGAAAGTTTTCCTTCTACTATAGGAAAGATACGATTTTCAATATTTTCATAATAAATTGGAATCAGTTTTCAAGATAGCCCTTCTTATAGTCATCTGACTTAAGTTACCACTCATAAGAATAACATTTTTGTTTCGGAGAAAACAAATCATCTATTTAACTAGAAGTTCTGTGAACAGTAGGGTGCTTGGACCGAGGAACATACTCGAAGTACTCAATGATAATCACCATCACAAAATTACACAGTCATCGGACTTGACCCTTGATTCAATTCATGTCTGTTTTTCTCGAAAGGTCACTCTGTATCTCATCAACAAGGCATGATGAATGTTCCTTTTAGTAATGCACAGCGATGCATGTATAAGGTTCTTTCATTTTTTTGCATTTAAGGGATAATTATAAGGGAAAAAAGTAAAGGCACCCAGGCATATTCTTCTATAGGAACATATGATTTTTAAATTGAGCTTCTCCATCATATGCAATTAGGCCTACTATTAGAAGTAGGCCTAACTACTAGTTATATTTAATTAAAATATTAGAAATGATTTGTTTCTCTGAAACAAATATTAGAGAAGCTCATTTAAAAAATATTATTCTCCATATAGGAGAAGGCCTAAGAGCCTTTCTTTTTTCCTTTTAAATATCCTTTAAATGCAATCAAATTTCGGAAATCCTTATACACATACATGGTTGGGCATTCCTTAAAATAAGATCCTTGCAAAATTTCAATGAATTTTGTCACGCGATTAGCCATAAATGCGTTACAAACAGACAAATGCAAAACGTTCGACTTGAAACAGAGACCTCTCTTCGTTCGGCCATTTTTCCATTTGAGCTATTTGAAAGAACTAACTCTTTAATGTTTCAGCTTAATCTACTATGATGTTCTCCATGACGGAATACTTGATGAACAATGTGACATTAAAACTGACTGTATTTCTGATGACAAAATATTTAAAAAAAAGTATGTACTAAAAATGTCTAGTCATGCCGTAAGTTAATGAGATAAAAAAATAGTATCAGATGATTGTCAAAGACTTGCCTACCCGGGTGAGGCGAATGACTTCACTGTAGGTAATAGAATACATTTTAAATTTGGACGAGGAATTTAAATTAATACAATAGGATAGGGTAGTTTCAGGAAGTAATTCACGTCCTAATTCGAATTTTGGAGCTAATATTGAATAAAACACATCAAATCTGATTAATTAGTGAATAAAATTGAGAATGAAACATTTTCATCGTCTGATCAATAATTTATGTCTTGAGCAGAGAGTTAATGGTCTTATTTATAGATTAACCTGATGATTTTGCATTGAAAAAACATTATTATCACGTCTTTTTTTTTGTAGGAGGATGAAGCCCACATAGGTCTGAGACCTGTGCGTGGGTAATTAGTTGGATGATGGTGATTGATGAGATGGACCTACAGTTTTAGGTGGGTTCCGAACCACCGGGAAGTTATTTTACAGCAGAGATCAGTGTCTTTTTTGCTGGCCAATATAATCGGTCACCGTTACAAACAGGACCTACGAGAACGCAGCTTATCTCTATCTGATTGAATAGATACCTTCTACGGCTCGCGGCTATCACTTCCCTATGACTATTGTACACTTAATTTGATGTATTTAATTGATTTCAATCTTTTAATTGTTTAGCCATTGTCTTCCATTTGTTTAGTAGAGAATCAATAAAGTTGATGGATCATTGAATTATGTTGATCCGATATATCTATTATGTGTTCTTTCTCAAGTGTATCAATTTTATCCAGTCTTTTTTCAAAGAAATATGAATTATAACAATGCAATATAGTTTTATATTCCCTAATTCTGTCACATAAAAATTTAGAAGTCCTGTAGTACAGGAAAAAGGCGGACGCATACATAAGTTTATTCCATAGTACACGTATAGAAATTATATTATTATCATGCATAAATGAATAAATGAACTTTTAAGGAAATTGAAATTTCGATTATTATAATATTTATTTAATAAAATAATAAATAAAAAATAATAAAATAATGATACGATATTCGGAAAAATATATCGATATACCGATATATCGGACGCCTAAATATCGATATATCGTTGCCATCACTATTTTCCCATAGTTTCTTTGTGTCTCTGAAGAATCTACTATATTATAGTAGGTACTATATTGTTTATACAAAAATTGAATAACACAATATAGTGGCTTGGATATCGTCTGAGACAATATAGTAAACTAGATGGATCGAGACATGCTATTTTGCTATCGTAGACATGAATCAATGTGGATAATAATAATATTAGAAGAATGTGCTGATTAAAGTGAGAAAAATAACAATAGAATTCCTCATCTATTTTGCTTATAGTTGAACAATGACTCATTTTCACATGTTCCTCCATCTTAAATTATTGCTTAATATTTTCATAGTAGGCTACCGTTATTGCTTAGTACATCAAATTCTAAGATGAATCAACGGGTACAAACAATCTGATTGCAATTTCCATTCGCTTCATTTTGAAACAGGGAGCAATTAACTTTCAAAGTTCAAACTACTTTCCACGAATATTCTAAGCACATTGTTCAATAAATTAAATCAATAGGCTCTGATCTTTTGCATATTTATCAGAAAAACAGCATTGGAAGTTATTGTTAGCTGATTGATTCAATGGAATTTGGATGTCATCACCCACGGTATTATCTTAAGAATACAGTACAGCCTGTCATCACTCACTGTATTATCTTAAGAATATAGTAAAGCCTGCCACATACGAATCAATGTGGTGACCGACCGACATGAATTCATGGAGAAATCTGGATGTCGCTAGGCCATTAAAAAATACCGTAGCTGTAAAAGGTCTGAGATAGCTAACGTTTCTCAAGTTGATTTTTTTGAAATGAAATTTCTATAGCATTTTTAGCATGTAATATAAGGACTAAATTACTCAATGTTGGTGAATAAAACGTTAAACGCTCACATTATTTCTGATGATAATTCAAAATTGGGGGGTAATGATGATGTGATGTCGTTTTCGGAAAATGTCAAATTCTTTACAAATGATCTTATGGAAAATCAATAAAAAATCTCTCGTAATTATTGAGAAAAAACGTATATAAATACATTTTCTACTGGAAGCAGAGTCTAGGAATATGAATCTTCTATGAATAGAGCACGATTCATACAATATTTATCAATTATAACACTATTTATTCACATAAAACCTAGGTGGTGACCTACCTTATAGAAGGCAACATGATGTAAAACGCCATAATAATCAAATTGAAGTTTGTCTTCGAACTACGTTGGCATTATTTATATTCACATAGTTTGAATAATTCAAGATTTTTAAGATTCATAGTTTTGGTTTTGTCATACCTATTCAATTTAGGCTCGTATTGACAATGAGCGAGCTTTCAAACTGCATTAAGCAAATAAATAGTTTAATAATAAAAACTAAAAAAAAACACTTTTAAGTGGAAGTTAACTCACGTGACGGCCGTTCCACTCAGTTGTCAAGAGCATCGTCAGACGACCCACAGTACATCCCGATACAGTGGGTCGTCTGACGATGCTCTTGACAACAGAGTAAAACGGCCATCACGCGAGTTATAATTTCTACTTATAAGTGTTTCCAAGTTTTTATTATATATTAGTGAAAACAAGATGGATCTTCAACATCAAAATAGTTTCAACTTGGTTTAAACTGTGGATTTGTAGGCTCACAACCTTAAAATGAGTTTATTTGTTTACAGACAAATATGGTGGTAAACTGTCGTTTAAACTAAGATTAGATTAAACTCAGTTAGAATTCTAACTGTGCATATGGGCCCAAGAGAGCTGAATTTTATTTTTTTAGATGTTACCTGAAATGTTAAGCACATATCCTCTTCAACATTTCCTTCATAGCTCAGAAGCTCTGATAGTCCTCTGGCAACATCAGGCATTATTTCAGCCAGATCATCAACAGTTAAATTATTGATGACACCAACACCTGAAGTATCAACAGGTGGCACAACTGGAGGTGACAGAAGTTTTCGGTAGCAAATGGACGGAAAACGTAAATCAAGTATAATTGAGTTGTAGACGGCAAGTCCCATTAGAACTCCGATGAGATTGTATTCACGCAGATTGCCAGCTTGGTCAGTGCTGAGCCAGTAGCTACGAGAATTCGGATGATACACAAACATGCCATAATCCGGACGGAATATCTGCCGAATTAGGAGCAGGAACCATTCCTTGGTTAGTCCACCCATGTCAAGACCCGGTTCGCCCACAAACGAAACTTTCAGCTTCTTCTTCAGGTCTTTTTGCTTGCTTGCTATCTGAAATTGGATTAGAAATTGATTTATATAGAAGTTTCAGATATTTGTTTAAATAACTTAAACCGATGTGAGTAACTCACTTGGCAATTAACTATATATCACCATGGTGCATGCATAGCTACGATGCATAATAAAAAATATTTGATATTTTTATTTAATTCATCTTACGTTACCAGGTCTAGTAAGACCTATGGAAAACAAGAAAAAATATGACAAGAAATATAAAATATTACATTACATTAAGTAATTATAGTTGAAATAAACCAAAAAGATTAATTTAAAAAAAAAAAGATTTTCTAATGATAAAACGTAACTCATGAAATTTATGTAGCAAAAAAAAGAAGTAATAAGAAAAATGAATAACTGGGAATAAATGATGCAACGGATTTATGAAATAGAAGAGAGAAAAAAGAAAAGATAATGATGATGAAGTTGAAATTGATGAGATTAAATGCATCAAAGAGCGCAATAGCAAGGAGCAAGTAATTAAATTAGTAGAAAGTGGCCAAATGAAATGAGTAGAAACAAATTGGAAGAAAGAATTAGAAAAGGGAGAAAAAACGAGAATAATGATTAAAGAATGAAAATAAATGGGAATTTCGATTAATTCAGAGAGAGAGTGAGAGTCAGAGAGTATCATGCTTTTATACATGAGTGCTAAGACTATTTTTTGTATCTGGAGAAGTGTGCTAAAATGCAAAAATAACTTGAATGTTATGACGGTGTGAGTCAGTCATTTCGCAATTATGTATACATTCCACATTCTACAGCCTCAAAACTTATCGTAAGAAAGGATTCAAGGACGATAAACTCTGGATTGAACGACTGAAGCTTGCATAACTTACATCAAAACTAAAATTTAGTTGATGATTGCCATAAACAGACCGCTCAATTTCTAAACCAGAACTTTAATTCCACCATGGTGCTTGAGTGTGAATAACTATGATGCATTTACTACACACCTACACAGAAAGATTCAACTCTACATGAGCTGGAGGATACTGCTGTCCAACAAGCTAATGTCTTCCTCGATCTCACAAGATACACTTCGATTTTGATTGTGACTTGTCGCCATTCGATAAATAAATAATAAAAGGAGTCTTGTTGTAAAATGCAACAGCAGCCCTGGCTCTCAGAAATCTCAATAGAATAACATAAATATACATTATTATTATTATTCCTTCGATAGATAGAATTGCAAATAATTGTCAGTGTTGAAAGCATTAATACTCATGAATAGTGCAAGTCACAAATAAAGTTGGCAAGTTTAAAATCAATGTTTTTCTGTGAATCTTAGTTTTTTGAGTCAGGGGCATGTTGCATAACAATTTACAAATTACTTTTATAAGAAAGCTACTCTTATTTATAGTTAGGTACTCCAAAACCTTATGAAGTTTTTATCTGCACATGGCAATTTTGTGATTTGTAAATTCGATATGCAACACGCTTCAGGTTGAAAAATTAACATTCAATCAGTTTATCAAATCAAATGATACCCAATAACCTTCGTTGATGCCAATAAAAGTCCGTAGAGGTAGTAAACACAAAAATAAATTTGTATTTATTGAAAATGGGATTTTATCCATAAAAAATTGAAGAAGACTCGCAATACTTGAACACTAATTTAAAAGAGGCTATTGAAATAAATGAATAGGCCTGAATAAAAGATTCACAGTGATTTACAGTATTTGAATAAATGGAAATTTGGTTATATATTTAAGTTATGTATTAGAAGGTTCTACACAACTCGTGATTCATACCTTGAAACTACACCCAGCTAAACTAGAGCTCATCTTCTCATTGTGTTCTATTAGAAGAAGTACATGAACTTACCTCTAATGAATTCTGATGAGAGATACTTTCTTTTGCAAATAACTCACCTCATTCAACGAGTCACATACTAGATGTGACCTCCTCACATGAATATTCAGAAAGAAAATATCGATCTGGGGCGCCTGGTGCTGAGCCACTTTTGCAACAAGTGACCTTCTGGCAGTCAGGATCATTTGTTGTTCCGAGTCCTGAAATCATGAATGAAACTACTGTAATGAAGAGTTGTGATTGTGTCGCATTAGAATATTACTTCTTAGAAAACACGTCTAAGCAATAAAGTGGTATATCTAATGCCCGGTTTCTGAGTTGTTCATTAAGTTTAATGGATCATTAGAAAGCTTCGTCTTGTTGATTAAATACATTCGCTATAAAGAAAGAATAATCATCAACCAGAGTAATGAAGTTTGAGTAGCACGTTGATCTGTAGGCGTTTGATTGGTATGTTCAAATTTATATTCTGTACTTTTAACCCATGTTAATTATTCAACTACTATGTCAGTGAAGCATCGAGTTTACAAGCTACTTGCCGGCGAATTAACAATCTAGTTCTAAGCTTGTCCAGTGTAATCTATCAGATTATATACAATATACTAAACAACTTGAAAGCCGAGCTACTCAGTTGTTACTCGCTGGCTTGTGGGCTTGTTATCTAGTAAACTAGCCGTGTGTAGGCTAATCATGGTTGCTACCGGATTGGCTGCGAGTATATATTGTTGTCATATAGTTTAACAAAGTCGCCGGCTAGTAGCGAGAAACTCAAGTGCATAAGAAACTGTGAAGGGTATGACATTGACAACCAACTGATGATTCACATTATCTTCTAGGGTTGTTTCTCCATCAATATACATGTACGATTTACGGTATTCTATTTATTGATAGTGATATGTAATCATTTTAGTGTAAGTAATCATTCTATATTTGAACATAAACGTGACTTGTGCGCAAATATTCTGCACTGTGTAGTAGTATAATTTGTATGCTTTTCAATGAAAATGAGAGCCGATTTCTTATCACTAAGTTTTAAACAAGGATTCAATCCAGAGAAGTCATCTTCCCAGCGCTTCTTTTATTGAAGTTTGAAAACTTCGATAATTTGACTCCTATATACACATATATTACGTTCCATTAAATAATTGAGTGATACCGAAATAGAGCTAGACTATACTGTATGAGCTAGTTAGATTAAAAGTGGTGTACCGTAGTAAAAAATTTGCAAATCTGAGATTGTTACAAAAATAGGCTTCTTTTATTAGCTCCTCTGTTCAGTATGGTAGTGGTGTAAGTCAATAGTTCAAAAACGAGCAACTAGGAGCAGCACCAATTATCAGCTAAACAAAACACCTGTTGGTCTAAGAATGAAAGTGGTGAAAGTCACATAGAGTGACAAGCTATTGTTTACTGCTATAATTTCGTGTATTAGGGTCCATAACAGTGTTTTAAACGATATATCTAAGTGTTTTTGTTGTTCGTTTCTAGAACTCTTGTGAACAATGGTTGAGTTCCTGTGAGCTTTACCGGTACCGGTAATCAGTAAATGTTACCGGTGGCGTTTGATTGGTCTGTTCAAATTTATAGACGTTGAGAAATTTGAATAGACCAATCAGACGCCACCGGAAACATTTACCGGTGAATGAGAAGGTTCCCATGAACTCAACCAATATAATATGAGACAGAAAAATAGCCAAATATTATAACCCAACTTATATAGCAAATATATTTTAAATAAACTTTTTTGGTTCAATGTTTTTGTAATTATTTGTTGCTTTTTAAAACATAAGAAACCAAACTCAACACAAACGAATGATGTATTTTCTGCTGAAAATGATGTAAAATAGTGTGAAATTATGTAAAACCCTTCACAGAATACCACTTGACACTTTCTTTCATGAATCCCAGTAACAAAATCAGAATGAAAGTGGTGTAAGTCACTCAAATCTATTATAATACAGCCTAAATATAATTATGTTCTATGCTAAATAAAGAATGCAGTTGAAAATAAGACTTTATTACAAAGCAAAATACAGTAAACCCGTTTCTAGATATAGAACATAGATTTTTTAATTGGTTTTGTTTCATGAAAACGTTAATTACTCAAAACTGTGTTTAAGTGACTTACACTACTTTCATTCTAGCCAGTTCATACAATCAGCTTCACTTGTATGATACTAACTTTAGTGAGTATTATTCGTTTGGCGACTATACTGAGGATGAAAGGGTATTGACAGTAGGCGAACTGGCCAGGTCGCTGGGGATTCTGCCAGTTGAAGTAATCCTGCATCAGGTCCATGTGATCCAATGCCGAGTTGTAGAATTCCGTGTAATCCAGAAGAGGAGGTGAACTTGTGTTATTTGCTGCATCTGGAACATCCATGCAATTAGTTATATCTACTTCGAGTGGCTATTACTACTTGCACTAGATTACTAGCCTACTTGAAACTCCTATCTACGATCGCGTCCTTTCCTATTGATAGTTATGAAGTTCTCTCTCTTTCGCATAGAGTTGAAGAAGTACGGCAATTGTAATGACCAACGAACTCGATCTGTATAAAAATGGGAAGAATATGTGTTAAAAATTTATTTGAAGTAATTTTCCAGAGCGTACGAAAGTTATCATCGAAGAATTTTTGTGTGACATTACACTTTTATTCATACTTAATTTTAATATCTTTGGAATTTTGACTTTATGACTTTCAAGCTTTCAAATTTATCTCAGAAAAGATTCCTCTTCGGAAAATGTAGACGCTTGAAGTAGCTACTCACGATTTTTTAGAAAATTTATTCAATCTGAAAGCGTTTTCCTCCAATCATTAATTTAGACTCTTGATATTTTTCCCATTGGAATTGATTTTAGAGATTTTCATAGCAACTTTTATAAATTATGATTGGTGTGTGCATCATCTTTGTGCTGTGCAAATTTTAATGAGAAAAGAAACTGATGAGAATATTACAGAGAAAATGAATTAATTTATAAAGAAAATACGGTGAATAATACGATTCTCAAGAGAGAAAAGATGCATAATAAATAGTTCTATATTCGTTGGATGAGACTTGATTTGCATTTGTAAAAATACTGGAAAAGGTCTGGGAAAAGACTAGAATGAGAAACTTTTGTAGCCTTATTAGAATATATGTATAGGCTATTATTACTAGTATAATTTAAAAAATCTCAATATTTTGATATTGAAATAGATACAATAATTTATTGAAACGAACTATAGGTATTTTCATAATACTTTCTTTGAACGTTTCTTTCTCAATTTATAGAAATTGATTCATATTTAAAACAGCTCGTATTTTCGTTGATTCAACACATCATCCCAGAAAAGGAAAACAACAACTTTGGATGATAATTATTATAATTGATCCTTTGTTTCTTTAAACTTTAAAAGGCACCGACAAATCAATGCCTAAACAACACCCATATTGAAAATATCATATTTTATCCATGATAACTGTAAAATGCATATTTCACAATAATTATGTTACAAATACAATAATGAAATCAATAGAGGAATATGGAAAGTTGATAAATTGATTGGAACTACAGTAATGTATTAAATAAATGTTAATAGAAAGCAATATTTGGATATTGAAGGTGAAACTGCTTGAGCCTTTCAAACAGCCATAATCGTGCAGTAATCGCTTCATTATGAATAAACAATTCCAACAAAAATTTAATGCGTTCGCATGTTTTAGTTTGAAAATGGATTCTCTTTTAACCTTGACTAAATTTACTCCTTACTCAATTTATTCATGGCCTTGTATGATTCCAAAACTATCCAGGATTTTCTGATACTATATAGGCAGAACTTGGAAAACAATAAAATTTATTCTTAATAATAATGATAATTTATTATTGAAACGTGTCTCCATTTTTATTGTTAATTTTTTTGAAAGTCATGCATACTAATACAACATGTTGATAATTTCAAGAGAATTCAAATGAATAAAGATTGTGAATCTTCCCATGCAGTTCTATAGGATTTTTATTTTGTGATCAAAAGTTTTTTTTTGCAATCTGTATCAATTTTTTAATTATTGGAATTCATATATTCTGAAATGTCAGAGGCGTTAATAATAATAATCATACTAATACTAATAATAATAATAATAATAATAATAATAATAAAAATAGTAATTATAATAAATTAATTATAAACTTCAACACTGATTAAGAAGCTGCAACACGTGCCAGCTCTTGTTTGGCTCTTGAAATAACAAAACATGGAAAACCCTTAACTGATGGAGAGATGAACAAATAATGTGTTGGGTTGATTTTGCAATTGAGGCTTCAAGGGTTTTAAAGAAGAACTTTGATGCTCAATTTTCAGACTTTGATGTGATTGCAAGTGACATTATAAGGCCTCTCAAAATCCTTTCGATTCGGATATCGAAAGTCTGGCGCCTGATCTTCAACTGGAAGTTATTGTTTTAAAGGCCAATGACATCATGATGAATAAATTAATATAAAACTCATATTTATTGGATTTCTACTAAAGTCTTCCACTGGAACAATTTGATAATTTGCTCGTAGACTTTTTTCTGTTTTCGGGTCAACTTATTTGTGTGAGGAAACATTGTTGAATATGAAGTACGGTACGGTACACTAAAAATATTAACAGAGCACAGTTAACTCTTAACTGACAAGCATCTCAAGTCTCTCTTGATAATTGGCACTAGTCAGGTTGGTCCATAACTTCAAATAATTGTAAAAGAAAAATCACAGTTACATAATTCTCATTAGAAAAGGGAAGTTTTCCATCACTAAAGGACTTTTTAAAATGATAGTAGGATTTATTTCATTCATGGTATTTGTTAATTAATAATATTCTTAAGGTATTCCTACTAGGAGCAAGTGAATAAAACCAAGTTACTATCTATTTGTGTGTATTTATTCATCCACTTTTTCATAGTAACAATAGAGACTTTGAGCAAACCGCTGTTAACTTCCCCTTACCACTATCAATTCAATCATTTAAACCTCTTTGTTCTAGAAACAGAACACTTTTGAATAACTGAGTTAGCGCTAAAGTAAATTCGTATGGCTTTTCGTGGTGGGGAGACCCTTACGGGTAGTTCCACCTCGCCGCTTTTTTTAACGACTGCTTTTTTTTTATATATGCAACCGGGACCGACGGCTTAACGTGTCCTCCGAAACACGGGAGTGGCTCGAGAAAAATATCTTGTACTCAACTGGGATCGAACCCAGGACCTTTGGCTTATCAGACCAGCGATAAGCCAACTCGGCATAAGTTAGCATAGTTAGCGCTAATCTCGACATAAGTGCAGATCTAACCGGATGTGGCTCAGCAAGAGCGAGAGGTTTGCTCAAACTATCAAAAAAATATTGAAGACTTCATATCAAACATCACTGCTGCTACACTAAAAAATATACCGAACAATGTTAAAAGACGCATTGAGGCATGCATTAAAATTCATGGTAGACAATTGCAGCACCTATTGTAGACTGTTTATAAAGCTTTCATCTTTATGTTATCTTGTAATTTCATAAGTCGGCGTAGCCGAGTTGGCTTATCGCTGGTCTTATAAGCCAAAGGTCCTGGGTTCGATCCCAGTTGAGTAGCCTACAAGATATTTTTCTCGAGTCACTCCCGTGTTTCGGAGGACACGTTAAGCCGTCGGTCCCGGTTGCATATAAAAAGAAAAAGCAGTCGTTAAAAAAACGGCGAGGTGGAACTACCCGGAAGGGTCTCCCCACCACGAAAAGCCATACGAGTTTATTTATTATTATTTCATAAGTTGAAAAAATTAAAAGGTATTCTAGAAACAATTTTTTGTAGTTTTAGTTGCGTGACTTTTCTGCCATTCAATTTTAAGAACAACAATTAAGAGCATATTCAATGCTGTTGTCAATATTCGCCATTGCAGAAGTCTTCAGTATAATTAATAGTACTTTGAGGAATTCGTAATTAATAAATTATGTAATAATTGAGAATTCATGCAAAACTTTGACACATCTTGTTACTCTATTAAGACATAAGGATAATTAATGTTAAATTTTATTATTGAACGAGCGTAGCGAGCTCTTAGTTTTCGAGTTCACTCGTCTTAGTTCACTCGAATCTCGCATAATTGTCCGTTTGTCTGTGTGTATGTATAATCTTCGTACCCTTCGACCAATCAACTTCAAATTTTGAAAACATTCTTCCAAACTTTATATAGATCGAGTTTGTTAGCCAATACTTAATTAATGGTTTAGTAATGAGTTAGTTGATGGGAAGTAATACCGAGTGCCGTAGCAGGTATCTGTTCAATCAGAGATAAGCTACGAAACTCCTGGACGCTCTTTTCAGGGGTGACCGATTGGATTGGCCAGCAAAAAAGACACTGTTCTCTGCTGTAAAATCACTTCCCGGTGGTTCGGAACCCACCGAAAACTGTAGGTGCAACTCATTAATCACCACCATCCAATTCATTAAACACGCACAGGTCTCAGACCTATGTGGGCTTCATTCTCAGAAAAAAAAACAATAAATTGGCTTACTCCTTCATCTTTTTTGAGATGGGAGAAAAAGTATGGAACGGTTATGCTAGAAGAAAGGAGTTTTCAACATCATGCATTTTTTATTAGATTTGAAAATAGTAATTCTATATACCTTTTATTGTATTGTATTTTTTACTTATTGAACGCACCATATATTGCTCAGCCCAACGATGATAATTTTTGGAAAATTCAAAAGAAATCACAAAGTAATAACATATTGTTGAATGACTGAAAAGCTTCTGCATATTTTTGTGCTACTTGCAGACTGATAAATATAATATTTGGATATTTCTTTTATTCAGTTCATTACTTCATTCTTAATGAACCTGAATACCCATTCAGTCAAAATGCATCTGACAAAAAGTAAACTATTTTTTATTCGTGAATTTAACGTAGTATTTACAGCCGAAGGTTTAGCAAATTATATCACAACAATCTTTTGTACATTAATAAAAAGTTCCAGTATCTTTCAAATTGATAATAGTTGTTCAGTCGAAATATTAATCAACAAAGAAAATATATTATTTTTGTAAAATAAAAGAGTTGAGGACAACCAAGAATCTATTTGGTTATTACAAGAGTGATGCACTAACTTATCAGAGCAAGCGTCTTGGTCCCAGTTGGAATCCACCATCTGCTTTTACTGAGAGGGGGTAAAGTCTTGTCTGCAGGTGGAAATTGGCGAATCGTTATGAACTGGATGATATTTCTCACTATTGAGCGCAACTTCTCTACTTCTAATCTGAAACAAATAATTGATGTTTTTTTTCTCAATTTAACGAGAGCAATGCGCAAAAGCATATTATGGATTTCATGATTAATAAAACATTGGAATACCGTATTTGATGATGAATTATTAATACTGATCTAATCGATCGAAAGTTAACATTTTCTGGAATATTGGGCTTTTCAGTTCAAATATTTGTTTGTAACTCTTTCACAGTATTATAATTAATTATTTTGTTTATTAAAATTTTAAAGAATTGAAAACTAAGAAGCTATAATATAATCGAAAACTAATTACCACTCATATTTATTCTAAAATAATTTTCTTTTTGAACATAATCTCTAGAATGGATTATTCCTTTTGCATATGGTTATCTAGCATCAATGCTGTATGTCATCTCTAGCAAAAAATTCCATCAACCAGCACTCAAGTAAGGAAATAACTGAGTTGGCTATCTTTATCCTAAAACCACAGAAAAATGAGTTTTGAGTAACTAAACGACAACTAAAAAATTGTTTTTTTTAGGTGATTATACAAAAGTAAAGACTTATTAACAGAAAATTCATAACTAGCAACGCAACTTTTGACAACAGGTCAGGCAGTTAGTTGCTTTCACATAATTAAATATTTATCGAAGTATTTTTCATAGCTGAAAGCATGAAATAATGTTAATAATAACCCTTTTTTATATAGTTTGCTAAACGCTTTTTCTAATTTGTTTTAAACGGTTTTACTTGGAATAAAACTTTGTCATTTAAAATGTGACTGCTAGTGACTACATCAGTAATTTATTATGTAGGCCTATAGCTAATTACAAAACATTCATCAATGATAGTGAAGTAATGTACGGTACTACTCAGGTATCTGATATATTGATTTATAATTCGATAACAAATAACAATCGTCATTAATTAATTGACACCCAGTCTCATGTTTATGCAATGTCCACTTAGATTGTTTCAGAACTCAAAAACAATAACATCACTTTTAATAAGTAGTAGTCTACTGACCTAGAAACTAGATAGCCATCAAGCTTAGGCTACTTCAGCAGTAGATGTTATTTGAGAGCAGCACACGCATCTAAGAAATCTAGCTGATTGTTTTACGCGTAGCTGTGTAAGTTGTGATAGTGTCCAGTGCAATGAGTTTCAAATTGGTTCCATTTTTCACGATTCTCTTTGGATGTACATTGATTTTGGCGGTACCACATCACAGGATTAGAGGAGAGGATTCGAAATTGGACGATGAGATTCAAAGGGATTCTTTGTCACAAGAGTTGATACGCACTAAGAAGTCGGTGGATAGTAGTGAAATAGAAGAAGCAGCCAAGATAAAAGCTGCGAATGAGATTGAAAAGAGAAGTTCACAAGGATCATCAGCGCTGTGGGCACAAACAACGCTCAAGGATGTTGAAATGGACGGGCAGAAAAATGAAGATGAAGCGAAGGAAGATGTCGATAGGTCGCGCAGACAATATTCCAACTGTGGTTCATATCCAATTGAATTTAATGTTTCCCCTGAACAACAATACAGTTCGTATGCAAGTTCCCCTGAACAACAATACAGTTCGTATGCAAGTTCCCCTGAACAACAATACAGTTCGTATGCTATTTCACCTCAACAACAGTACAGTCAGCCTGCCATGAGGTCTGCTGCAACAGAAGACGCTCAATTACAAAACAATTTGGGAGATTCTTCGTATTCTGCAAAGACTTTCTCTCTGCACCATCAGTCTATTCTACCAATGGTGCATCAACCTATAACGCACGGCTACGATGAAGCTCTACCAATCTACAAGCCAGTGAAACAAGTTGTACAACAAGTCATTCAACCGATTCAACCAGTGATACAACCAGTTGTCCACCCCGTTCAACAAGTCATACAACCAGTGTATCAACAGATTGAACCGATCTACAAGCCACCAGTGTACCAGCCTATTTATCATGCGCCAATCCATCTACCATCCATTCATCAATCTCTTCCACTTCATCATCATCCGCTACCGATGCTTCCTCAACTTCACCACACCCCAATGTGCCCATGCCCTCTCCATTTACTAGGAGCAGGGCGATCGTCTGATGGTGAAGAAGTTGGTGCAGTCGAAGATCAAACCCCGAAATCACAAATTCAGGGCATTGCAATGTTCAGGGATGCGTCTCAGTCGGAGCAAGGAGGATCTAGTATCAATGACGAATCTAGAGTCATGACAAACCTCTACTAATTGTTTTTTTGAAGGATTAATTCTGGATGAGATGAGGACTGAATCACTAGAACTGCTGCAAAGGTTACGGTACTACAAAACACATGGAATACAGTGCTTTTTGGACTGCAACTAGACTTGCAAATGTACAAAGATGAGGTGAGTAGGTTATTTCATTGGGAAGAGTGTAACTGAAGTGTTATAAGCGTCGCGTTTTTTGAAAGTGATTTAAAAAACAAAATGAGGACTCTCACATTTGACTTCCAATTTGTTGAGGTTACTTTATAAAAGTTTACAGCGTTTTTGGAGAATTAGAGATTTTCTCAATCATGAATGACAGGTTACTTTTTTGTAATAGTCAGCAGTAGTAAGAATAATTATAAGCATCTAGTTCAGATAAAAAATCTGTAATCAGATTTCTAATTGTAATATTTTCTCATGTATCAGACGTATTTTTTTGCTTGATGATAATTTCTCACACCAGTAAACAGTAGATTGGAGGGACATTTCTGGAGAGATTTTGAGAGACATTGATATATAATATTTTATTTTGTATATAATTTGCACTTTTGTAGAGTAAATATATGTTTTTATTAAAAGTGGCATTGAATTCCAATCCTCAAATGATGTAGAAACATAAAAAACAGGTCGAATATATAATCTGTGGTGTTCTCCATGACTAAATACTTAATGAACAATCTAATATTAAAACTGACACTGTATTTCACTTTTAAATAATGTTTTACTCACATATATTGGAGATGCTTGAGGAATGCATTTCACTTCTGAAAAGAAGCTTCGTCAGCCTATAAGCCTGTAAGGCTGACGAAGCTTCTTTTCAGAAGTGAAATGCATTCCTCAAGCATCTCCAATATATGTGAGTAAAACATTATTTAAAAGTGAAATACAGTGTCAGTTTTAATATTAGATCGAATATATAACCTTGTTCTTTTTGGAAGTCTGTTAAAAAGAGGATTCTTTCGATTTCTTTTCAATGGTTTTGGTGGTTATGATTCCTTGAAAACGATCTTGACATGTTTGCAACTAATTGAAAAGTTGTCAATTAACACTCCATGTAATTTTTCAGTCATAGGATCATGGTTTCATATAACTGAACATAACACATCTTTCTACTCAACAAACTATCATATTCCTGTAATTCATATTATATGGTTTATGAAGTTAAATTTGATAGTTTCTCAATAATTATTTTGTTGATTGACAATGTGTTTCATGACAGATACTTATTGAACAATTTTTCATGGAACTGATACTGTATTTCAAACAAAGTGATTAGTTTCAAACACTCATATCAGGAATGCGCGTTCGTTTCTATCGAGGAACTTCTACATCTGATAAAAAAGCGAAATGCTTTACCAACGAAATTTCGTTCCTAATATAAGTGAATAGAAGCAATCATTCTTAGAAAAGTGTCAGTTATATGGGAAATTGGGTCAGTTATATGAAAACATTGATGATGAAAAGTTGATTATATATTTTTTTCATTACAAGTTGAGAATGTCTAGACTACTATATATATGAATAAATTCAGTTCAACTTCATCAATTCTGAAAACTAAAACGGACGTGGTCCAGTTGGTATTACGAAATAGTTTCAATAACTTTCAAGTAAATATGTGACCCTTCAACGTGAGAATGCATTCCAGTGTAGATCAATGTACGAGTACATTTTACTTGACCGATTCATAGAAAAAATAAATTGCGTAATCCATTGCTCAACTTCATTGAACTGTGAAACATTGATGGTAATAATGTTGATTTTAAAATTAATTTAAATAATAAATATTTTGTTAATTTCACAAAAAAGAATGGATTTGGAGAAAAAATGAATGAAAAATTAGGAGCGTATTTTATGAATTATTTTCGTTCTTCAAAAAAAGGTTCAAATCAGTTACGGTATTCAAGTGTACCTCAAATCAATTGGGAATCAGGATCAAATATGAGACAATGGATATTGAGAAGTAAGTTAAGTGTTTCTCCATATTCAATGATTTCCTAGAATAATGTGATTTCCAGATGTTTCAACCTCATCCAGTCCACAAACATTTATCTAGTTGACAGTTTTGCCGGATTTGATGTTTTAGTCGTATGGAAGTGAAAATCATCAACCGAAATTCTGTCAATGTTTATAGAATAATCAACATTTCATTGTAAATTCAGCGACTTCCAGTCAATTTTAATTGTTAATAAATAATATTTCTACTCACTCTAGGCCAAACGTTTTCGAGTCAAGGAAACTCATCTTCAAAGGCGTCCTTTGATCCACGCGATCAAGGCACTCAAGGACGCCTTGAAAATGAGTCTCCATGACTGGAAAACGTTTGGCCAAAAGTGAGTAGAAATATTAAAAATATTCACAATTAAAAATTACTGCAAGTCGCTGCATTTACAATAAAAAGTTGATATTAACACACAGATCGTTATGGTACAAGAGATCCAAGAATAATAGTTTTAAAATTTTGATTATTGAAAAATGAGTTCAATTTAAATCGATTAATATTTCACATACTAGTTGAATTGTGACTTTAAACTAAAATATATACCACATCATCTCATGATTCAACATTCAATTGACCTTACTCTATATTTAGTTATGTTATTCAATTAATTTATTATTATTGACATTAAGTTTACTTGTGACAAAAGGAGTAGATGCATGAACTTGTTATACACATAACCAGCCTTGGGTGACCAATGTCGTTTACTCGGCATAATTACATTGCATCATATTTCGAAAATCGTATACTGTGTGAAGCTCTCCATATGATACTATGTTCGGCCTGGTAAACGACACCAGTTATCAGACTGGCGCGTATGTGCAAAACTATCCTATTCGAACAATTTTTTTTTTTGAGGATGAAGCCCACATAGGTCTGAGACCTGTGCGTGGGTAATGAGTTGAATGATGGTGATTGATGAGTTGGACCTACAGTTTTAGGTGGGTTCCGAACCACCGGGAAGTGATTTTACAGCAGAGAACAGAGTCTTTTTTGCTGGACAATCTAATCGGTCACCGTTACGAACAGGACCTACGAGAACGCAGCTTATCTCTCTGATTGAACAGATACCTGCTACGGCTCGCGGCTATCACTTCCCGATAGATTCCCGAAATTGAAATGAAGGCATTGATTAATGCTACTTTTTGTTTAATATTGGGTAAGTATTGAGCCGATCATTGCGAAACTAGGATGGGACACCGCTGAATGCTCTTTCATTTAAAAAACATTTATCGAAATCGGTTCAATAGTATTCGAATAATTCATGTACTAATATTAATAAAACATATTTTAAAACAAAAAAAGAAACCGACTTTAGTGAAATGATAAAATACTCACGTACTAAAAAGTTTAAAATAAAGTATTTACTTTAAACTGAGAAAATTTTAAATTCCATACAAGTAATCTTTTGAAGTCGGCGCCAAATATTTTATGAAGTTGATAAGAAATTCTATCTAATATCAACACTTTTTTTTGGAGGATGAAGCCCACATAGGTCTGAGACCTTTGCGTGGGTAATGAATTGGATGATGGAGATTGATGAGTTGGACTTACAGTTTTAGGTGGGTTCCGAACCAACAGGAAGTGATTGATCAGAAATTCTATCTAGTATCAAAACTAACACTGTATTTCAATTAAATATGTGATTTACACTCACTTTTACTGAAATACAGTGTCAGTTCTGATATTAGATTGTTCAATTATTTCGTCATGGAAAACATCACAGAGTACATTCTGTTATATTTTAGAAGTTTATGGGAAATTTGGCGCCGACTTCAAAAGACTACTTGTATGGAATTTAAAATTTTCTCAGTTTAAAGTAAATACTTTATTTTAAACTTTTTAGTACGAGAGTATTTTATCATTTCACTGAAGTCGGTTTCTTTTTTTGTTTTAAAATATGCTTTATTTTAAGCTTTTTAGTTGAATTTTCAAACTTTGAAAACATGAGAAATTTCTTAAAGCCTACATTATGAAATATTTATCAAATTAGCAAGCCAATAATTAATTTATAACATCCCAACTTAAGTAACTAAAAATTCTCTTATAAGAAAAGATAAATTAAGGATAATTCTACAACGTTTTATTTAATGTGGAATATTGTATTTAGGAAAATTATAATAGCGAAAGGCTTCTTAAAAGTGAAATGGCTTTTGATTCATTTTGATGTGGTCCCTTTCAGAATATACCTACACTGAAATAGTAGGCCTATATTACGTTACAAGTGTGGAAAATTGCGTTTACTGAAAATATGATAAGTTAACGCAGGAGATGAAGTTGAGAGCGGTATTATCATACGAGTATGGTAAACATCTTCCTGGACAAGTTATGTACAATATTTTTTGCGATATTAGTCATATATATTTTTTAATATAAAAAACATTAACTTTGAGCTAGTACAAAAAAGGATTATTAAACATAACCTAAAAATAGCCTATTGTACGCACATTTTACGCCTATTGTACACAATGGCGAATAAATATTCTTAATCCATCACAGCAGCGAAACTAAAAATACTCCTGAGATCAGCTGTTTTTCCAAATTCTCCAACTTATGATTGAAACTAAATAACCTTATTCCTATGTTTCAATAACATCAACTAAATTATTTACAATTTTCATATGAACATATGGACAGAAATATTATATTCTTCTTATTCTCGATTCAAATTAAGTTCACGTGATTGGTCAAAACGGGACATTACAGGCTTGTTTCACACTGAACCAGCTTTGGGTAACCAATGTCGTTTACCCGGCATAATTGCATTGAATCATTTGATTTCGAAAACCGTCTAGATGTAAAAAGTGCTCCATATGATACAATGATTAGCCTGGTAAACGACACCAGTTATCCAATAGGCGGTTATGTGTGGAACTATCCTATTCAAACTTTATTGAAATGAAGACATCGAAGAATGCTCCTTTTTGTTTAATATTGGGCTAAGTATTGGGCCAATCCTTGCGAAACTTGGATGGGACCACCGCTGAGCGATGCTCTTTCATTTAAAAAAATTCATCGAAATCGGTTCAATATTGTTCGAATGATTGATGTACAAACATAAAAAAAAAACCAGGTAGAATATAGTAACCTTGTTCTTTTTGGAAGTCGGTTAGAAAAAACAGGTCAAATTGAGAACCTCTATCTGTTTGGAAGTCGGATAAAATGGATTGCATACCAAGGAGATTATCGCATGTTATGAGATTGTTGAAGCAAAATACTAATTTTAGACTCAGCTGGATTTTAAATGCGGAACCAGTTGATGAGCTGAGACGTTATGATAATGTGGATAGATATAACATTTTTTTAATGTTACCTGAATACACTTTTCAGTAAATTATGCTATTTTAAATTGATGCACAGAATTCCTTTCTATTTCACAACTGAAAACATAAGGAAGCTAATATATAAATTTTATCAGCTGAGGCATATTCTAATTAAGAAATTTTAAAAACAGTGTATTTTACATTAGTTAAATCTCTGGGCATTCACGTTCCAACTTGTAGTACAACTTGCAATACTGCTAGTAGTACTACTAGATGGATAGTTGACTCCACTCACGCTCCTACTTGCAATCCAAATTTATTCCTGGTCAGCTGTGAGCATCGCTCTCGAGCCTAAAAATGTAACCGAAGTTGCCCGAACTTGCCTGAAGGTCAAGCACTGACTGAGATAAGTTGGATGACTTTGATCCGACTCCCCCAAACACGCTCCAACACCGTCGACAGTCTGAAGTCGTCCATCTACAATTCCAACTATCCAACAAGCCCATTCACGTTCCGTTTTTTGATCCAACCTTGGAGGTTGGACTGCAAGTCGTACTGCAAATCGGAACTTGAATGCCCAGCTTTATAAGATATGATCTGTTAAGCTGGGCATTCACGTTCCGATTTGCAGTACGACTAGTAGCACTGCTAGTAGTTCTGCTAGTTGGATAGTCGATTCCACTCACGCTCCTACTTGCAATCCAACTTTATTTCTAGTCAGCTGTGAAAAACGCTCTCGAGCCGAAAAATGTAACCGAAGTTGCCCGAAGGTCAAGCACTGACTGAGGTAAGTTAACTCCGTAGGTAAGTCGATCCGACTCCCCCACTCACGCTCCAACACCATTGACAGTCGGAAGTCGGAAGTTGGAGGTAGGACCACAAGTAGTACTGCAAATCGGAACGTGAATGGCCAGCTTTAGTTTGGGGGGCCGCAAATTATAGTTTTGTAGATCCAGTTTTCAAAATTCAAAAACGTATTTTAAAGATGATGGGGTATAGGGAAATCGTTTCCCAACCAGCGAACTATTCATGGAAAACAGAGTACTTGTAGAGAGTAATTGTATATTTTGTTATTAATTACTTATATTAAGAAAAATGAAAATGAAAATAATATTATAACTCATAGCCGCAATACTAGAATAAGAAGCCTCAATTATTAGGATGAACCTAGAATGAACACAGCATTTGGACAAAGATCAATAGGATATTTAGGGCCAACAATTTACAATAGAATTACACTGGGAATAAAAGAAGGTAATATTAATAGATTTAAAAATAAATAAAATAGGGATTGGTTATTTAATATTGGAGTCCACCGTAGTGAGGAGCTCATAGTATATAGGATGTGAATAGAAATACGATTATGCATACTTAGGTAGTTTTAGGTAGTAAATAGTTTTTATTATTGTGTTAGTTATAATGGCTAATTAGGAATAGTATTAGCTTGATCTAAGTTTTATTTTGATGATCACCCCATGACGACACATAGTTTTATAGTGGGGAATCATATTTGTTTAAATTTAGCAATCAAATCACTGTGTTTTCTATTTAATAATATATTGTGATGCTTGAGCTTATATCAATAAACTCATCTGGATGTGTTTTCCACCATCTAGGAAATTATTATTATTAATGTAAAATAATCTGGAAATTGTTTTCAATTCCATTGATTAACAGGGAGCTCAACTTGCTTAGGCATTTCAAAAATTAGATTGTACACTTACAAGTACCAAATAGTTGGAATCATTATGAATGATTAACTCATTTCAATCAACTCTAGCCGAGTGAATTTTAATTTTGCCCATAAATTGCTGGCTAAACAGGCTACTCCTCAAATCAAATTTATTCCTTTCCTTAAAATAACATACCGCATATTCAATTCTGACAATGTGAAAGAATACAAAATACAAATTAAAAAAAGTAAATTTTACAAATAAGAGTATGCTTAGATTGTACATGAATATAAAGTATTATGCAATGTAAAGGTAGGTAGGGAAATAATACCTCCATAGGTATAAGACCTGTGCGCAGGTAAAATCCTATTTCTATAAAACCATTGAAGATGATTCTCCCAAATGTGTTCTATACTTGTGTGTGGATAATGAGCAGAAAGGATGACAGGGAAATGACACACATAGCCAGGAATCAAACTCTGAACAAAAGGAAAAGTAGTCAGTAACGCTAATCAATATATCACGTTAGACGCAAAAATTTCTTCCTTGATCAGTGTCCATGTCAATCTCAATGAAAAATCGCTCTATAAAGATCATTATACTGTAGTTGTTAATCAATAATTAAAGACTTTATTATTTAAATTGTAACCATGTATTGTTAATTATTTGAGACTCGATTATTGATAATTTTTACTGTTGAAACTGTACAGATTGCAATATTTTTGAGTGCTTGAAATAAAAATCCTCACTACATCATCAGCTATTTATTCTGAGAAATACTCACACACATGGTAGGCCTGCTGTACCTACTCTTATTAATTATTAACGAATGAGTGTGCGTTATAGGTGGAGAGACCATTACGGGTCGTTCTATCTCGTCAATTAGGCCATGTTATGGGAAACATGGTGGATCTAAGAGGGGCCCAAAACCAACGTAAAAGTGATAACAAAACAGATAACATCAAGTCATAGGTGCTTGGTAATCCATCCAAGCTCAGTCTTGATTACTCGTGACTCCAATAACCTATGAATACCGGTACTATATATAATTATATAAATATATACTATATATATATTTTAATTATTGAGATCAAATCCAATTTCATATGCTAGAATAGATGAGTGGTAGAAGTAAAAATGCCGCACCGAGTCAGAGACCCATAATTGTTAGAGTGACATCGTCAGCCATGAAATTATGATAATAATGAACTATTTTAAAAGAATGATTAATGATTGCTCTTGTATCATGTAATAAAATTTTTGTTTCTATATTATAAGCTATCCAGAATCTGATGATAGAAATAAATCGGGACTTGAACCCTGAGCCAAATAATTGATAGGCACGTTATCCATTGAAACATGGCAATATCGATCATTCCAAAATTTACAATATTCTATTAATTAAACATAAATTATCAATAAATGAGCTCAAAATAAGAAACAACCATTTGATTAGCTGGAAAGATACTCACTACACTACGGTAGCTCAGGACAATCTAAAATACATTTTTTTAAATTTATCATGTAGGTACTTTTCTATCTATTCCATTTTATGAGATTCAAGAAATGAAAGAATTCTCATGAGCTCCATAGGCTGATTTTATAAGAAACGCCAACTCAGGTTTCAACCCAATTGAGCTCACAATAATAAATTTTTATAGGCTGGAATGATAATTACTAACCACGGTGGTTCAGGCGAATAAAAATGGTGAACATTTTTGTTTTTCCATGTAATTTAAAACGATGTAAATCCCATTCTCATCCTAATTCAATTTTATTAGATTTTCCAAGATTTAATATCTGCTCGAAAATATCTATCTAAGAAGATTCAATGTTTGAGCAATGGAAGTTATATTTTGTATATTATTGGACGATTTGATAATTGTTTACAAACAGTCAACTAAAATGTTGAACAAGAATTCAAAAACATAGTGTGACCTAGAACCAGCTCGTGCATTGTCTTGTAAATTAAACTTGCTGAGCCATCAGGGTCGAAGAGTGCTGAGAGTTTATAATGTACATTGACAGTTGTACAGTTGCCAGTTAGCTCTCCATCATGAAGACTGCTCTGGTCGTATCCCTGTTCGCCGCTTGTGTGGCCGCCATCTATGCTCAGCCACTTGAGGAGCGTTTTCGTCGTGGAATCACCGATCCTGATGTGAAGTTCCACGAAAACGAGATAGATTCCTCTCTGCAAGAACTTGTTAGGACAAAGAAATCCCCCAAGGAAAAGGCCAGCGAGATTTCCATTGGAAAAGGAATCCAGAAGGATATACCTCAGACATTTTCAAGTATCAACGACAAGAAGGATGAAGGTGTGACGTCTCAAGTAAAAACATCACTGAAGGATTTAGAGAGTGAGAAAGAAGGTGAATCAGAAAAGGATGATGCTGATCGTTCCAGAAGACAACAATCAATCTTTGTGAGCCCCATAGCGATGGATAGTATTGCACCAAACATGCTTTTTAGATCATCTTTGGAGACTCAACTGCCACCTAAACCACTTGTCTCTCAACCAGCTATTGTGAGTCCATTTTTGGAGCGTAACACTTATGAGTCAGTTCCAGTTCACCTTCTACCAGCATCAGGAAATCATCAAACAGTCCCCCATTCACACATGCATCCATGCACATGCTCTTGTCCCATGTGCATTGGAAGGTCTTCTGATGTGTCAACCTTCAATCAGCTGCCATCTTCTTCATACAACATGAGGGCATCACAGTTATATGGAATTGAACAGCAGACTTCAGATGATAGAGTGAAACAGATGCGTGTAGCACAGCAACAGGACACACAACAACAGCTGAGACTACAACAGCAGGTGCAGCTTCTTCAGCAGCAAATGGACCAACAGAGAGCCGTTGATCAGATGCAGCAGCTACAGATTGAACTCCAGAAGCAGAAAATTGATAATCAACGATCAGCTGAGAGCCTTGACCCCAACTGCACCCTCCAGAAACTCGCTAACCTCCAACTACCCAAGGACATTCTCCAACAGTTGATCATGATGGAGCAGCAGCGTGTTCAGAAGATCAAGGACTGTCAAGGAAAGACTGCCGAACCCAAGGAGCTTGAGGTCCTTTCAGCCATCGTTGAAAAGGAAGTTGAACTTCTCCAGAAGCAGGTGGCATTACTACAGAAATCTGATGCTGACAAGAAGAAGCTTCTGAGAGATGAGCGTGATGAGAAAAAGACAAGGTAACGATTAAATGAATACCAGTGACTTTTTCAGTTCAAGCCCAATTCATGAACTGTGTAGGGTTGCAGATTTCATTTTTGAAAGATAACCAAAACTTAATTTTAATTATATTTGATTTTTTTAGTTTAGATTTCACACTACATAACAAGTATAATTATTTTTTTTAAATCAGAATTAATATTGATGGACATGCAGTAATTTAAAAATCATACTCAATATTGATGAACAAAATATTAAAAAATAATTTCCAAATGAAAAAAAAACAATACATTCCAATAATTACACTATTTCTTTTAAGTTTTACTACTCATACATGAGCTAGGAATGCATTTTTGATGCCTATCAGGATCTTTATCATCCAATTAATTTTGTTAGCATAATAGTTTTTTGTGAAGCTAGTGCGCAAAGTAGCACTTTGCTGCATGAAATAAATTCATTATGCATGAGCCGCAGGCTAGTGCGGAATAGTTTTTTGATTGTAGAAAAGGTACTTTGAGCACGAGTTACACATAAAATTTTTTCTACAGTTGTCGCATCTGGAGTGCGACAAAGTAAAACAAGTGCAACAATTTAAAAGAGTACAGGAATCAGCTGTTTTGTGTATTATAATGAATAGCCGCTTTGTACAAATACGTTTCTGATTCAAGTTAGTAGAATGACTTGCTCAGATGAAATAGTGTGTTTTGTTGAAAAAATCACAAGTAAAATAATGCCAAGTAGAAAAAGATCAACAAACTGAATATTTTCTTGTAGGTACAAGAAAGGTAACTTGAATTAAGTAAGGCAACAATCAATATTGCAATTATTTTTGGACCCAATTTCATCACATGAATATATAATGATAGATTATTATTTGAATTCTTTCAAAAATACATCTGCATTAGTATTGAGAGAACTTTTTACTGTAGGATCTCATTATATTATTTTAGATTAGGTGATTTTCTACTGATATTCTAGTGTACAGATTTTTTATTTGAATAAATTATAGATAACATTTGAGATTGCTTCATTCTTATTTAATTACCTCATGAATGATAAAAAATAATGATCATCAAATAATTAACAAAATCATTAACAATGATGAACATTAATTTTATGAAGTACACAATACCTTTCGAATCATCTCCTATTTTACTTCATGCTTTCATTCATCTCGAAGTTTTATTATTTTGCAAATAGAAATGCAGGCTTGGTAACGAGACGTAGAGAGACTTTTTAAACACAGAAATGAATAAGACTGAGCAAATAGAATCGAGGGTAAGGTCCAATTCATTTATATCTTAAAAAGCGTCATTTCAACAAATCTGTGTTTCTATTTTCCCTGGGTTTTGATTATTATAAGTTGGATTAGAACTGAAAGTATTTGTTAGTTTATATTTTAAATGGAGAGCTTTTTAAGCCAATTCAACAATCAATTAAGAAAAACAATGTGTGCATTTGAGAATTTGTCTGACTGATGCAATATTTTATTCAAACTATCCACTAGATTGAATTAATTATTGAATAACAATAGAATTCTTGAAACTCAGATGGAATGACTAGTACGTTAAACTAGGAAGGATTTATTCCAAAAAGTATAAATTTACTTGTTGAATTCAGTTTCAAATGTTTTTTGTCTGCTTGAAATGAATGTTTCAATAGATTAATGTAATCACTTCGAACTCTAGTTTGAGAAATCTTTGACAAAATAATTATAAATTTAGAAGTGTCCTCAGCAATAATTAAATTATTTTCAATTAAATTTATTGTTCTAACTCAGAACTCAATACAGGAACAGTACAAGCCTGGGTTGCAAGCGGCAAAAATCTGTCACATTTTTTGAAAACCCCATCTTCTAAATTGCTCGCATTTTGGCTCAATTATTACTAAATTATCAAGTTAATACATCATTCCAATGGAGGAACGTTGTTAGATATTATAATATTAATACCAACAATACACTCTTTTTTGTCCTATCTTGGGGGAGGGGGGCGTGGCCCTCACCAAATGGCGACCCTGCATAAGTTATCAATGGTTTTGCATAAAGTTACCAATACTTCTTGTATATTCAATTATTGAATGCCATTTTTGAAAAAGGCTATTGTATAATTTTAAATAAATATTTGATGTTTATCTGATAACAGACACTCTTGATTAAGTTTGAGTAGCTCATTAATAAAATATGCTAACATGCAAAAAGTCTACAATCAATGCCAAATCTGTTGAATTGAAGTGGGAGATTTATTCAATCTTCTTTTGTTCTTCAATTTCTCATATGATGATTCCTAACATTATTTCCATGTAAAGATAAGCAAAAATTAGTTGCCTTCATTGTTACATAAAATGTAAGCATTACAAAGTTTTTCTTAATTGAATAAAGCTCTAACAAGATTTATAAGGACATTTGATTTTTTTCTATTCACAATGAATCAATTTTCATGAATCGCAAGAAACCGGGAAAGTGAAGAATCATTTACACTTTATTTTTATCAGTTGTGAAATAATTTTTTATTGAGTCACTAAGGTTCTTAATGGATTACTCTGTGAGCGTTTGTATGTGAATAAGTAAATAAATAGACACTTTTCATCTTCAGAATTTTTATAATCAGAGAAAATTTCTATGTCTTGGAAACCATTGATGAACGTGTATTAAAATTGGGTTTTATCAAAATTATTTTAGTGCGAAAATAAGCAAAATAGAGTTTGCGCAAAACTACATTGAAAATAACGATGATAAATATCAGTTTTTAAAGTAAACTTCTAAATTGATATTTTTGTTTTTTTGGAAAGAATCAGTCACTGTTTTCTAGTTAAACTTAGACAACTAGACGGTAGCCTACAATTTGTATTTTTCAGTTGAAAATTTGTAAAGAAAGCAGTAGTGGACTTTACCTGCTGTATTTTTAAGAAGAATGAATAACAAAGTTTTGCTCAAACTCTACAATAAGTGCAATTTTTTTAGCGTTGGTGGACTTACATTTTGAACCAGTTGACTAGCAATTTATGATCACAGCTTTGCAGACTAACTATCTGACGCATCAGGTGGGCGAATATCATGTACGTCGACTGGGAAGCGAACACTGGATTCTGTATGAGTACAAATAAGGCACGAACGCAATCCTTCTTATACAATCTGTAAACACGATTGAGAATATAGTTAATACTAAAATATCTATAAAACCTATAAAACTATAGTGTGCAAGAGCAAAAAAAAGCACTGGCAAAAAAAACAAATATGGATTATTCTATATCTGATAGTCTCATGGTAGATACACAGCAATGAAATTCCTTTTTATGTCAGTTTCTAGACTTTTCAAAGTTCAAAGACTTATATTTGGTGCTTTTGATGTAGAAATGTTTTCTAGTTAAACCACCCCTCAACACCCTCTCCCACAAATTTTAATTTATCAAGGGGTGTTGAGGGGTGGTTTAACTAGAAAAAATGTCTACATCAAAAGCACAATATATAATTTTAAAAGCATTAAAAAAATTAATGAGAAGGATGAGCTTGCTTTTTTTACATAGTTCCTCAATGTTCAGCTCAAGTTTTGTTATGTGCAACCTTAAATCGTCCTCAACATTAGGCCTATGGTTGTTTCTGTACTTAATTTTTAGATAAATGTTGAGCTCGAAACCCCTCTTTCACATGTGGTTAAAAATCCAATAAGAATCTTCAAAAGAGTATTGGAAATAAAATTGGGGGTACCTTTGGGGGTACACGTACCACATTTTGAGAACCCCTGTTCTAAATTTCAGTGAGAATTATATTATTCAAAATGTAGGATATAGCTATAAAATTTATCAAGACAAAAAATTATCGACTCGATATCAAGTTACAAGATCTTTTTATGTCTGATAATACAATAGATTCAGAGTATTTAATGATATTATATAATGACTATATTGAAAATATGAAATTAGTATAAACTCTTCCAATAAATACTTGCGTTAGCTTAAACGTTGAGGAGATGAGAATTGTTTATTCAATTTATTCAAAAAGAGGAGATGAGAATTGATCATTATAGAACTCAAGAAATATTCATCAACCAGTTATTCATAATAAAATATATATATATCTCATCCAAAGTGAAATGAAGTTTGTAAAATTTCAAAATGCAATGACGTTGATATCAACAGAGAACGAATAACCTGGAAGTTATGTACTATACTTAATACAATTTTCATTTATGGTCATACTGTCATCTCTTGATTTTGAAAGCTATAGAACTGTTTTGTTGTTGATAAATCAAAATATAAATGTGAATTATTGATTCACAAAATGCTCAAACTAGAGCTCAGCAAACATAATAATATTATTGTAATACTGTAGTTAATTAACTTCATATTTGGATTAGAAGATTTTATTCTCCAGTTGAAATTTTGTGGAAGAAGCAGTTTTGGTCTGAAAGCCTGTTGTTCCTACATATTCTATTGCATTTATTTTAGTCCAGGTGTATAGAGAAAGAAATAAATAAATAAATTTAAAGTTATTAGATTGTAGCACGAGACCAATGTCTGTATTTTCAGAAGTCGACATGAATCCAGAAATATTATTTCAAATATTAGTGGGTTCTAGGTGGTTCAGAACCCACCTAAAACTGTAGGTCAACTCATTGGACCTCATTACCCTCACACAGGTCTCAGACAGATGTGGGCTTCATCCTCCGAATAAAAGAGAGAGAGAGCACATGTGTGATGCTTCAGGCAATAATGATGGCAAATTTATGAAATTATAAAATATGAATACAAGGATATAACAATTATCAACAATAAATTATTAACTTTTTATGTGAAATTTAACGACATGCAGTCAAATATTTGTTAAGAATAAGTATAATAACTCACTTAAACTGGCCGAGTACTTTCGAATCTATGAGATCCATCATCAGAGGCTCCTAGATCATCATGTCAGTTTTTTGGTTAGAAGTGTTGTGGTTTTTGTAAAATATGATCAAAAAACCACAACACTTCTAACCAAAAAACTGACATGATGATCTAGGAGCCTCTGATGATGGATCTTATAGATTCGAAAGTACTCGGCCAGTTTAAGTGAGTTATTATACTTATTCTTAACAAATATTTGACTGCATGTCGTTAAATTTCACATGAAAAGTTAATATTAACAACGCAGTTCGTCATGGAACAAGAAATCCAGGAATAAATTATTGTTGAATCAATGTATCAAAATTATAAAAGGTAAAGTTTATTATTATTTAAATTAATTTATTAATATTGCACTTTTCTGGAGTGTAAAAATGTTTCACGTTTCATAATTTATAGCCTCCTGAGAAAATATTTAATGCAGGTAAGAAATGAATTCCATGGTAATGATACTTACATTCGGTTTTCTTCCAACAACGCATTAATTATCGATTTCAGTACTGTTTTATGTACAATTGAAGGCTGAAAAAAGATTAAAATAATTTCCATCAACATAAACTTATTATATTGGATTAGAACAGAAAAATTGAATGAAAACACTATTCTTTTCAAAATCGTAGAATTAGCGTGGCTAGGAAAAATTGTATTCTCTTTAGAATACTTTTTCCTTTCGGACAGATGCTTCAAAACTATATTTCAAAGTTTGAAAATAGCAGTAATTCGTAAAATATTTTAGCAAATGAATAGTAAATGAATGATTTTTTCCGTATTTCAACCTAGAATAGGAGCTTGATAAAGTTTATTTCCGCGCTTTGGAAATATTTTTTGTGGTGATCCATTTCTATTGAAAAGTAAGAAAAAGACTAACGACATTATTGCGTTATGAAATAAGAATTGATTTTTCATTCAACAAAAGAACCTTTCTAGAGTTTCATGTTGTTTTTTCTTCAGTTTTTTTTACTGTTATGAATAATTTTGCATACAAATAGAATAAGATAAACATCGATTGCAATAACTTTGGTTTTTTATACTCAGCAAATTTCCATTTGTTGTTCTAGAAACTGCACTGTGTATGAATTTCACCGTAACTTCCATGATATAAATAAGTACAGTTTATTCTGTCTGAATGATTGAGGATACGGCACGTGTGAAATTCAATGTCATTATTGATCTTGTGTAATTTGATGGAGGTTTTCATTAGACATTTCACGCCTGAAAAATTATTTCATGAGTGATTCGAATATGCAATTTTTATCATACTATCCCACTTATTGCTATAAATTTTATTAATAATTTCATTTATGGAAAACAAACACGCACCAGTCCTCTAAGAGCCTCATGTACAGAATAAATAAATTCCATTTTCAGTCCCGGATCTTCTAGTTTGGCTCCATCTTCATCTTTGTTGGTCTGTAATGATGAAAATTTCAAGAAAAATGGAGGAAAAAACAGTAGCCTATGGCTTTTCAAGTACTGATGGTTAGATATACATAATAAACAATCTGGCTACATCCTCTTATAAATTAAATTAATATTAACATGCTGCATCATGTTTCTTTTGTTGCATCAAAAGAAGAAATATAAATTTAGATTTCAACATTGTTAGAAGAAAAACTCTGTGTTTTATCGATCGTTCAATAGCCATTTTTGGGAGTGGTATGAGTTAATATTTGGCATAAACATTATGTTTTGTTTTGAATGTATTATTCAAAACTATAGGTTAGATTCACAAGAATTAATGAAAAGTTTGCCTACGAGTTGAAAAAAGATCATTCCAAGTGTTTGATCAAGACGATCATTGTTGAATTAAATATTTCCTGGGGCAGTACATTCTGAATATTCATATATTGTGTTAGCTTGTTAGCTGATCTTAATCACTTCCAGTTTCATTGAATCAATTTTCCATTTTAAGAGAATTGCAATGTTTTTCGGACCGGTAGCAGATGTCTTTTGCTACAGATCGGTACAGAGGCTGGGAAGCATGTTTTTGGAATGTTTTTTCTTTTCAATTATTTACGTGACATTAATGCAGTTATTGTCATCCATATTTATATACATCCATTATTGGCAAAAGGTTACAGTATATCTAAGAACACAGGGGTGCCCACCCCCCCTAAGCCTCATGACGCACCCCCCCTAATTTTAGCAACAAACCCCCCCCCCATAAATTAGGCCCCCCACAAAAATGCGAAAAAAGCCAAATTTCTAAAACTAAAAGAAGATTTTTATTCTTTTGAAAAAATTCAAACCTAGTCGATAATATACAAAATGTATGTATATTTCTTGAGATTCTTTACATAGGTAACATGTTTTTGTAAAGGTAAAAAAGAAATATCAATGAAATGAATATATGAACTTCTGCTCAATAAACTTCATTGCAAAATGGCTAAATAAGAATTTGAACCTAAATGGTTTTTAAACAATAAAATATTATTACATATACACAATGTTCAATAAAAATGAAATACCTATAAGTTTATGTTCGGTGTAGCAATTACATTCAGGTTAAATAATTCTACAATGTTGTTCCTTCGAAGGAAGTGGAAACAATGAGTTAATAACTTCATTTGTAAAACACAAAAATTCAAAATATCAAGTCATTTATTGGACAGTAGTTAAACAACAGGTTATTTACTAAGTGTAGTATCTTGGGAGAATTTTATGTATGGATGAAGTACATAAAAGGCACATATTTCATGTATAGTTATTTACAACACACAATCGGAAGAAGTGTCTTTCAAAAACAAAATAAAGACATACTTATGAAAAATTACTGAATTTTCAGAATTTAGTAAGTTTTGCTATAGCAGTTCTCACTTATTAGTATGAAGTTATCGTAAAATAAGTTACATGAAAAACATCAACAGTTTGAAGTCAAACATTTTAAATTTGTAAGCTGTGGTCATCTACAAGTTAGCTAGGCACCTTCTAAGCTTGTTAAATCTATCTCTCTAAACCCCACATAGAAGCTTTTGTCTTTGGGGTGAGGAAACAGAAAACCTTTCAATTATTTCTTTGTTAGAAATAGATTCAAGTATATCTTTTTCTGCAGCTAGAACCATTAGATTGGACAACCATGAGTCTCCCATAGCTGATCTAAGTCTGTTTTTGATCATTTTAGATCGACTTATTGCTCTTTCTGCTGATTAACTAGTAACTGTTAAGGAGAGTAAAGTTGTATAAACCACTTTCAGAGCACTCGCTTAGCGTCTTGCTAAGTTTGAATAATAACTTCCTGCACAAATCCTAAACATAACTATTTTAGCTAATTCATATTCAATTGTATAATAATAATTATAAATATATTTTCATTAATTGACATTCTATCTGGTGACATTGTAGTATATTTTTGAATGTTGTCACATTAAACACGGTTTCAATCAACTTTACGCCGCCCTCAAAAAACGTTTTTTGGAAACCCCCCCCCCCCCAAGAATTTCAATGACGCAGTCTGCGTCTTAGCCCCCCCCCCCTGTGGGCACCCCTGAAGAACAGTACCACCTATGTAAGTGTACTATAAATATTGTAATAGACCATCGGCATTAAGCAGTAAATGGCTGCTTTAGAAAAATATTTTCTTTCATCATTGACCTCGCATCACCGGTATTCAAGCTTGCATAGTCATGATATTGTGATTAACACTTTCCCCGTCTTCGATGTTGCATGTACGATGTATTAATAGTGATAAATTAGGTAGGCCTAGTTAAATTACCTTGAAAAGTGCACAGATCTCCGCAAATGTGTCGAAACAACGCATGTAGAACCTTTGAATCGTGGTGAAGTTTTCAGTTTGTTGGGCTCGTCGTACATCTTGTCTTAAAAACAAAGAAGTAGTGACCTTATTTCATTAATTTAACAGTTAAATAACTATTTTTTTCAAATTGATAACTTGAATATATTTTTAGAATTCAATCAAACTGTAGCAATGCTTGTTATATTATATTTTAAGAGTTCTGGGAGTTTTTCAATAAGGCCTTAAGCAATGATCATATTCTGCACTTTTGTATCAGTTTTTTTAAAAGCAAACGAAAATTTACCAGAGAATGTTAAGCCTGCACTCACTTACAATGAAGGATGAAATGGACTTCAAAAGTGATCAATTTCAAAAGGGAAACTGTAATAATTATCTTTATTTATTTAAGAAACCTCTTTAGTAGGTACATACCTCACACCTTGGCATGTGAGTGCTAGATCTCTTCTATACCAGCATGTTGTGAATTGTAGGTGCCCAATAAAACAGGAAGTTCACCTCTGATTCAACTTTTATCAATTATGCACTCACATTATTAAGCATCATAATAATTTACTCTCCTAGGAGTTTCATTAAGGATGTTTAATTCAAATGATAGGAATGTATCCGATTTTGTACCTTCATCAACTACAAAATTAATATCAAAATTGTACAAAGTCACTACCAGATCTGTGAATCCTATTTTGAAACTGGTGTGTTGATAAAATGTAACTTCTATTGACACATATGTTTAATTCCTACTCACAGGAATTCTTCCCTTGTTTTATGTCTGGTAGGATAGTGAGGTTGAATGAGTCGTCCTTCCAAGTCAGTTAACAGTGTTTCAACACTAAGAAACGTGTCAGGGCCTTCTTCTTCCTACGAGATTGAAAATAATGTTATTTAAAAATGTGAACAAGCTTAATTATTGAAAAAATAAAAGATATTCTAATTTAACCCCACCAATGTACGTTGTTTAGCACTCTATCAGGACAAGGAGCAAAATCACTCATTTTGAGTTGCCTAGGAACCTGATTAATTTCATTGTTGACAAAGTGGAAATCCAAAGACTACAAAATTATAATGATAGATGTATGATTATCTATCAGTGTTTATACATATATCCAGCATAGCTCAGGTAACACAAAACCAAGTGAGTTGAAGCTCTTTAAAATAAGCTGTCATCATAAGATCTAAATAAAGCTCTCTTCAAAGTTCACTCCAAAATTAGTCCTTATTACTGAAGAGGTATTTAAAAATGATCATTGGCCTCAATAGAAAACGCGCTTCTGGTCAAATTAACTGATGTAATTCATTAAATGGTAATCGTAGTGGAAATCTTTGGAAAATGCAGATATATAGAATTTCATAAATAACAAAGAGATTTCTTCCGTTAATATGTAGGTATTTCCGTAATAATTGAAAATCAATAAAAAATTTCTTCTTGGAATATCAAGATGAATGATATCCAATGAATTCCAAACTTATTGAGTTAATAGCTGAACAAAGTAAAGTACGGTATCTCTTGAGAATGAAGTGCAATATTTTTTGGCATTTCAACTTTCAGTAGTCAGATGCAGTTAATAAAATAACATTGGTAACTTTGTGTTTAAATTTGAGTTTTTTTATTTAATCAGAAATATGAACTATTAGGAATCAAATATGTAATATAATTCCGTCTTCAACTCTCAAATCCTATAATGAATTATGATCACCTTTGAAGATTGTGGGAGAGAATGATGAGATGCAGGCCGTAAAAGTAGATTCAGTCTAGCTCCTAGTCTTGCCTCCTCTTGTTCTGATTCCTAGAAAATCAAGGAATAAATTAAACTTGAAGACATAAATCGAAATTAATGAAAATGTTGCGTTACAGTAAGTTATTATTAATGTAATAATGCAGTAAATCAAAGTCAGTTTAAATGTAGCCTACTGTAACCGTTATAATAATAATTAAATGTATTGGTACGTGGCTGTTCATTATGGCGAAATTATTATAGACTAGCCAATAGAAAGCCTTCCGCAAAAATGGTAAAGATCTGGGAAAAGTTTTGTGGAGTGCCTTGGAATACTTGCACCAGTAGCCTATCAACAAAATATGGGCTCAACCCTCAACAGAGCACATTATGATGCGTTTTTATTTTGCTGTGTTTTTTCGTTTCTTTTCAAGCTGAGTTCACACTTCTTTGCGTATAGTATAGACTAATCTACATCGAAAAAGCAAGGTAGGCGAAGGGTTGAAAACGAAGAGCCGAAATGCATAGTCTATCACCCCTAATATACTTCACGCCATCAAATTATTAGGTGGCTGGAACAAATACCGTAGTGGTGTTGCCAATCATGGGACCATGAGTGATGGATCGTCAAGAATCAACGCCCGAATTAACACTAGCCTTGCCGTGTTGCTTAGTCCTAGCAGTCTGACGTTTTCTTGATCTGTCTCTGGTCTCTACGCGCAGCCTGAACTGGAAACACAGCAATTTGTTCTAGCCGCCTAATTTGATGGCGTGAAGTATGGGTAGGCCTACCTAAAATATCCACTCACATGTGTGACATGACAAATTGTCAAACCTGTTAAGTACCTGGTAAATAAACCTCACCTATTAAAATATATTTTTTCAAAAGTAGTAACTAAACCAGCAATACATCGGGTAGTTAACAATCAATTTAGCTGGGCATTCACGTTCCAACTTGCAGTACCACTTGCAGTACTGCTAGTAGTACTGCTAGATGGATAGTCGACTCCACTCACGCTCCTACTTGCAATCCAACTTTATTCCTAGTCAGCTGTGAGCATCGGTCTCGAGCCGAAAAATGTAACCGAAGTTGCCCGATGTTGCCCGTACTTGCCCGAAGGTCAAGCACTGACTGAGATAAGTTGGACGACTTTGATCCGACTCCCCCACACACGCTCCAACACCGTCGACAGTCTGAAGTCGTCCCTCTAGTGGTCCATCTACAATTCCAACTATCCAACAAGCCCATTCACGTTCCGTTTTCGGATCCAACCTTGGAGGTTGGACTGCAAGTGGTACTGCAAATCGGAACGTGAATGTCCAGCTTAAGGTTGAAATATGGTGTTCTGATAAAACAATGTCATGACAAAACATAACCTCAAACAATGAAACACATTCAGTTTGCAGAAATTAAGAGTTACCAGATACTGTAGTCTTCCAAAAGTATCCGAAGACGTTGTCATAATATGTCACATGATAATAATTGACTATACTGTATAATAAGCATGATAATAATTGACTTTTCTGTACTTACTGTTTATTGGAGACAACTTACAATTGGTGGAAGACGAAATCCAGGAACAAGTGGCTCACTAGACGAACGATGACTTCGAACGCGTCCGGCTCCGACGGATGCCTGAACGGCTTCATGTAGAAGGGTTTGCGCCGGGAAGGGAGTGCTGCGTGGCGCGTAGGGCTGGCCACAGAATGGGCATGAAGATGCAAGAGCCAAGCCCCCGCTAACCCCACCAACTGCACTCGCTCCCGGCTGACTTTCGATGGTCACTTTGCAAGCGCTGCAAGTGGCTGCCTCTTCTGTGCGCACACGAGCCTTAACAAAAATCAAACTAAATTGACTCATTTTTCTCACATTTATAGTTATGGTTTTCAACGAATTTTGCACTGAAACTTGAAAAAAAAAACATTTTTCCCATATGGTGCCACAAACAGATAGTTCTAGACGTAATTAAAACTTTATTTATCCACAATATTTGACAAATAAATTTGGTAATACAATATATGCTTTTTTGGTCATATATCTCTAGATTTTTTGCCGTGTTGGGCTTTGCCTTACTTCCAGCTATTTCTCTTGCACTAATAACAAAAAGAGCCGATCTAGGTAACATAAACAGGAATCACGAAATACAAATATACTTTAATGCAAATGATATATTTTATTACTCAAATATTTTGACTAAGATAAATAAATTTATATCAATAACGGCAGAAATTTTAGGCAGACATTTCTCAAGGAGTAGTCTGCCCCCCCCCCCCCACATCATCACATCAATCCCTACCAATTATATATATAGTATGCACTCTAAAAAATGTGTTATTTGATGAAATATATATTTTTTACTTTAATAATATTAAAATCTAGATCACTTTAAAACCTGCTTCCAGGCATGTAGCCAGGGGGCAGCTTAAGGGGCTTCAGATCCCCCAAAATTTTGAGGAATATATTTTCCAAAAACTATGTTGAACCAAGCGGAAACACGTTGATTGTTTTTTTTTTCAACTGCTGATGACATGTGATTGTAAATGTTACATATAATTCTCATATTATTATTCTTAGGAATCCATCGATCTCTCCCATACAACACGGAATAAACACAAATACACAAATATAACTCTTCTCAGAAAAGACAGATTTTAATACTATACAACCCAACAACTGCAAGGATTGTACAAGGACTTTTAATTTTTAAGTTACCAGGGCCCCCACCATGAAACAAGCGCGTATCAATCTTTCAAAACCCACAAGCGAAATGTTTCGTAGTTGTTGACAATAAAGTTGAGTAATAAATTATTGTTGTTCAATAAAGTATAAATGCAAATCAAAAAATATGTTACCTAGATCGGGTCTTATTAGTTCAAGAGAGCTGGAAGTAAGGCATAGTCCAACACGGCTAAAAATCTGGAGATATAAATTATCAAAAAAGCATGCTGAATAATTAATCATTCTGATAAACATGAAAATTCTGATAGCTTCGGCCGCGATCCAAAAAGAAGCTGTAACATCTTTCCGAACGCAATTTTGATTTTTTACGAAATTGAGACTCAACGGTCGGAGACTTAACGGTTGAAAGCTTTAAATCAGGCTTCCTCAACATAATACACATGAAGAAGAAAAAAATTATAAGATTTACAAGAGAAAGTCATTCAACTAATAATGAGTAGAAATGAATTTTTGACTTCTTTTCCATTCAAGTATTAATGTATTTATTTATGAAAGCGCTATATCGCAATGAGATTTCCTTTTGAACATATAAATGAGTACGGTATTTTTGTGATGTTGGAAATGATTTCAACGCTTAAAAATTATTTGCCCCTATACATTTTCATTTGGAAATTCCTCACAAAGTGCAAAATTTTTCCGGAGAAAATAAAAAAAATTATTATGACGAAACTTATTGAATAAGATATTATTTGAATTGTTTTGTTGAAAGTGATAAATCGATTAATTTATAATTTTCATTCTTATTATTATTTTAGTCTCACCAGTTCATCCTCTGGTATTCGTAGTCCTCTAAATGAATTGCGAAATCTCTCCCACATCCATGTCATTGGTGTTGCCATTGCACTCTGTTAATCACTCACATTCTCAATGCTATCAAATTCTTTCAACACTGATACACTTCTATTATTAATGGATCCAATTATTATTGACTTAGTAGAAAATTTTAAAACACATAAGAATAGTTCCCTTTGTTCACACTACTTTTAGACAATGATTATTTAACACAAACACACACACACAATATTAATAATTATACTTCAAGATGATTATTAGGGATTAAATTTAGTGTAGATCTGTAGATCATGATAAAACATTTTCAAATAAACTTTTATTTCGAATTGAATAATACATTCTGTAAGAAGACATCAAATTATATACAATAATTTGCTCAATCCATGCTCGTATCCAAACCAAACAACTTTAATGCTCTTTTTTTAATACTCTCTATTAAAAATTCCATTGAAATTGCTTCCAAGTTTTATTTTACATTTTTCCCCTATTGGAGTAGGCTGTGAGTTGATTTGACTCTGATTCACAAGGTCTTAGAAAATGTCTCATCTTACACCTCTGGAGTCACTTCTGATAATTTAATACAATTGATTTGATTTGATTGATGTGTAGAAAAATTTTAAGTAGTTTATTTGGTCAAAAAAAACTGAAGCCTTTTTTTTATAAAACGCTTTATCTTACACGTTTGAAGAGAAAATTATGCCAATTTATTTTTTATAATTTTGGGACCTTATTATTGTTGTGCTCGTTTCTCTGGTTTCGGTTGTGTATTTATATCACTATAGAAATTGACTTGGGATTCAGGATCACTACATACAATTAGTTTCTTGTTTCAAACTTTTCTAACAAGATCAGAGTCAACACGACCACTCTTGTAGTTACAGAACGTTATAGCGTTACGAAATGTGGTAGAAAATGTCACATTCTACCCGTTTGAAGCCCGATGCTTTACTGAGTGACGAGCGACCCTCAAAGAGCCAACTCTAAAGAAGAAAATAATGAGAAATAATAGGTTCTATCGATCAAAGTCAATCTATAGGAAGCGTCCACTGTTGTCGGTCTAGACTTCGCGCTTTCAATTATTATTATGGTTATAGAAAGGAAACACTCTGTTACAGATAAACTTACGCTACTTGATACGGAGTGTGATACATACATGGGTAAAACAGGAAACATGTTGAACTTCATTATTAGGAAATGTAAAACGAATGGATATAGTTCTAGTACTTTGGATTCGCAGTCGTTGATGGAAGATGGAAATACTCATGAAAAATATGAGGATTCTAAGAAAGAATCAACCTAAAATTCCATAATATTTTTATATATTAAAGACTGGATTCCTTTTAATATCCACAATTTTTATTGAATATTCCCAACATTTTTCATGCTGTTTTATACAATGATTCATTTTTTTGTCTTGAATCGTGCATTTTGATCTCGAAATTTAACTTTATTTGTTCCGTCTTTTTATGTTTCATATCCCACAAACTTTTTCATCTGAATAAATCATCATAATGTTTTTCCTCAATATCGTAGTTAACAATCAGTATGTATATACAGTACAGACATACACACACACACACACACACACACACACACACACACACACACACATATATATATATATATATATATATATATATATATATATATATGTATTTGATAATCTACCGTACATAGAATATAAACTCTTCAGGCTTCTCTAAATTCTGAAGCTTCTAAACCATATACCTTTCACTTTTGTTTTATGCCTTTTTATCCAAGTAGATTACACAGTGAGTATCTGAGTACCTTACTACGTCTCTTTTAACGTTGCATTCCAATTTTAGTCTAAAAATTAATAAAATTCGGTTGAAATTAGTTAGTTATGATGTAGTTTTTAGTCTAAAAATAAATTAAAAACTACGAAACGGTATGCAATTGTTTTTTATTCTAATTGTTGTACAATTGAAATTATGATCATATTTGATATTATCTTGATTATTATAGATTGAACCTCGACATTACATAATGATTTTTTCATATCGCATAATAATGAATGACCTTATCTAAATTATCAAAGCATTTTATAATCATTACTAAAAACTGACAATTAAATACTACATAGTGGGCATAAACACTTGCTCTATGCGTCTTATAATAATAATTTCGAATAGTTGTGCTCTGATATGGCCATAACACAACTATAACAGTTCGAAATAGCCGTAGTACGCATAATGTGAACGTGTTTGGATTCACTATGAAGTAAGATTTTTGATTATCATTTCTGGTTTATAATAATATTTGTATAATATGATAACACGTAGACTCAATTTCATACATTAAATAATCTGATTTATTCGCATATTATGTATGCCAGCCTACTCCGATACAAAATAATTTTGACTGCAAAAACGTCTATTTGATTACATTTTGTCTATAGTTCACAAGTTATTTATTTAAATAAGATACATATGCCAATATAGTGAGTGACACAGTGAGCTTCAGAAATAGAAAACGTTCAGTTATTTTGTTCTAAAAATGAGTTCTGTTTCAAATGTCTGCCGTGACTCCTATTTATAAACAAGAAGTAACTGTTGTGGAACTCTACTCCATGGAGATATTGGACTTGTGACGTCACACAGGTGTCGGTCAAAGTTTTCAATAGCCTGCCAGCATTGCAATGGGCGTTGCTCTCTTATTTATTCTATTTGTTAGACAACTGACAAGGTCGAATCCTTCTCATTATTGTTTATTGGTCAGTAGTAGGAGTGTCAAATATGTTGGTTGCTTATTCAATTGATCGAAGCAATTTGGTGCAAAAAACACGTTTGGTTGTTTGGCTGGTCTATGCTGTTTTTAAAAAATAGTCTTTTGTCTTTTAAAAAGGACAAATATTAAACATCTATGGATTAAATTTATTTCACTATTATTTTGCCTATACATATTATAGATCTCATATCCTACTTGAAACCTATGTAGAGGGTACTATTACTATACTTATGTAAGCCTCCAGTTACATATCATTATCAATCAATAAATTGGTAGTCCAGGGGCAGTGCTGTGTTCGTGTAGGAGTAGAGTGAATTTCTGCATTATAATTAGAACTACCGTATGAGACATTCTGAGTTAAAATTTTATTAGGAAGCCAAAAGAACAAGATGGCAACCTTAGTTTGCAGAGATTCACAGTATGAACTGTAGTTTCTTTAAATTTATTTCAATTTCTTCTCGATATATTTAAATATAATTAGAACATATTTTACTCATATAAAACTCTGATTTTGAAGTTCGCTATTATTATTTTGAAAATAAATAAATTAAAATATTCTGTCGATAGAATTGAGTGAACGCAGACCTTTTTCACACGGGTTCACTTTTTGTGACATGTCTGTGAGGCAGATGATGGCGAAGCATTGTCTTATAAGACATTTTTGTGTTCTGTTCACACGGCGCCACGCCGCTATTTTGCGCGACAGCCGTCATCAGTGGTTGACTTTGCCGCAGAAAAGCTCTGTTCACACATACCACATTTTGTGGTGCCACAGCTGCACCACGCGAGTAGTTGAGCAGCGGTGGCACATCTGCTCGACTACGCGCCACAGCTTGCCACCAAATTCATTTTCATAGTTTTATGATTACTAGCTGGCAGGCTCGCTTCGCTAGCCTTAGCCATTCAGCTTTATCAGCGACGAACCCATTCCTCTCATCAAAATATATAGACATAAGTTCATATAAAAATAGATCCAAACACACTTCGAAATTTTTTCATGGAAGATTGAAGCCATATCTTTATCGATTTACCCATTTGGTGATACTATACTGATTCCATTATTAGGTTCAATTCAATTACAATGTATTGGAAGAAAAATTTCAACTTACAATCATAACAAAACGTTGAATTGAAAATAAAAATACAAAGCAAACAAAAATACAGTAAATCAGAAATACATTTTCACAAAATAATAGTATTAACATGAGTAGTATTGCTCCATTACAAAAACTAATAGGCATATAATAATGTAAATTCATAAAACTATATGGTGTTAAAAATTGTAATACAAACGGTGTTACCCTCAAATTAAAAGCCAATGTTGCTTTTATTGTACTCCTTCACTGATTATTAACTATTATTTAATAAGTATTTTTTCATCTCTGCTTTAAATTTATTCTTTTCTGTTTCATGGACTATTTCAACTGGTTGTTTGTTAAAGCAGATTGTATCTCAGTGGAAAGAATTTTCTTGGCTATGGCTAAATCGAAATCGGCTATGGTACATACATACCCACATGCATAGCTAAGATATCCATGAAGATGGAGAAGTATGGAAGAGTGAGGATACCGCATATTATATTGAGAAAAAAATAGATATTATGATAACCATATTATGGTTTTGTGCAATTTTTCCAATCTTTGTTACTTTGATTTCATTAATTCAAAAGTTTATTGGATAGGTAATGTTTATACTAAGTTTTTCTTTATTTTTAAGGCCCACTGAGCTACGTACGGTAGGCCAATTTAAAGTTGAAAATTAATAAGTTTCCCACACAGGTGTGTTCACCTTAAGGTTTTATTGCTTCTAAGAATATGTATATTCTAGTTACAGTAGGTACTAAGTTTTTATATATATTTTGTATATATGCAGCAATAAAGACGTTTCAAGTTTTAAAAAAATCAATACCGATACTCGAATAAAAATTATTTGATTTTATTAGAGTTATATTATATATATATTTTCGTGATTGGTCACTTAGGACCGCGATTTAACAATTTAGACATTTTTAATCTTTGATGATAATCTCGCAGCACTTGTCCCCGTCTTTTCCGTTCTTGTTCAGTAATATTAGAGTTATATTAATTTAATGTAAGATGTAAAATTGGAATGTTCACCAATAGAATCCATCAAACGCAGTATACAGGTGACCTTGATTGTCGAAATAAAAAAAAACAAAGCAGTTTCACAATTGCGTGAAGTGGAACACCAAAAAAAAGAATAAGACTAGATTGCATGACCAGGACGTTTAGGTTGTTTCTCCGGCTGTCTGAAGTACAACAAAGTAAAATAGGAGATCAGCTTTGCTTTATTTAATTTTATATGACTCTTTTGTAGGAGAGAACCATGTACATAGGTTCGCTGTGATACATCATCAATTAAGGTGATCACCTCAGGCTGAATCTGGGTACTGAGTAAACGTTTTCTGAGCCCAATACTTTTCCGAATCGACCGGAATAGTCCGATTCGGGATCTAATCCATCTAATTTGAGATCTGATTGAACAAATTCGACATCTTATCCATCAATTGACTTACCAACACAAGAAATCGAGGTCTCGTACATCGGTAAGACTGCCATTGCCATGTGTAGAACTCCACAGCACCTTCTCCTTCATTCGACGCTGTTTTCATTATGACTGAAAAAATTTAAATTTTGGATTTAACAAACAATTTAAATACAAAATGTAAATTTACACTCTTATATTTATATATAAATATATATCTCGCTTCGTTTTCATGTTTATATATAAACATTTTTTCTTATTTTTAGCTATAGAATGAGCTCCTAAGAGATTGCCGCATAGTTTTGAATGTATGCTGTACATTCTTTTAAAAAAAGAGAGAATAATGATCTTGCAACAGTATCGAAGTACCGGTATTTCTTCATCCTATTTCCTATACTATGGTATTACCATTGTGATGCTTTACTACATTACTCCACTACTAAACTTTCACTACAATACGTTTGCTACCGCACAATTCTGCATAGTCTTTATTTGAATCCATTTGAATAATCTACTACAGAATCCATTCCATTGACCTGAGACTGTTCTATTATTTGAATATCCATTAATAATATACGACATTCCAGTTTATTGTTACGGCGCGATCAGGCCTATGATGATCAATACTTGATGATAGTACAATATTTTATTAATTTATGGACTTACGATGTACAGTAAGCTTTCAGACAACTGGCAATCTTTCTTATGTTATGAGGCACAACTTCTCCAATAGAGATTGAATATGACACCCTTTTCTATTCAATGAGGATAGTTAGATAAAAATATTGAAAAAATACATGTATCCATTACAGCATCTACAAAATCAATCCAGAGATAGAGAATAGACTTTTGAATTATTCAACTATTACAAATAAACTTCTCTATACTGAACAAACAAAGGAAGACGTCCTTTTAAAATGCCTGCCAGTAGCGAATGCCGATTAAAACCTTTGGGCATGCGCTGACAATGAATATATTATATTTTCTTCAAAATGGGTCTAAAATTATTTATTAATAAATATTTGTGATGTTGAAGATCCATCTTGTTTCCACTAATATGTAATATAAACTTGAAAAACACTTTTAAATGGAAATTAAACTGGAGTGTACTGTGGGTCGTCTGACGATGCTCTAGACAACAGAGCGAAACGGCCGTCACGCCATAACGTGAGTTAATTTCCATTTAAAAGTGTTTTTCAAGTTTATATTAATAAATATTTGTAAAATAAAATTACAAAATATGCATGCATACTAATTAGGATACCGTACTCTAACACTAACTACGACGAATACAACTCGTTTTTCAAACGGATTATGTCAAAAAAAGAACCATATTGTATCACCATCAGCAGTGACTTCAAAGCGTTTTCTGTAAATACTCTGTTTTACTCGTTAAATATTTTGCTGTTCAATGGACAGAACCAAAGTTTTCCAATGGACTGGAATCCTGTTCCTCAAGTGAATTACAGTAAAATTTTGTCTAAAATCTCAATGAACAGACGTTTGTTCTCTGATTAATTCTCTGTAGCCTACTGTTCAACTTTATCCTGGATTTTCTAAGTTGTAAATAACTCTTTAACTCTTTCTTCAAATTCCTCAAAATCTTTCATGAAAAATGTTCTCTCATTTCTTTTAGTCACTCAATTACTTACTTTTTTAGCACAGTATGTTATATCTATATATTTTGTGTGAAGAATGTTGAAGAGAACGTCTATGAATGGAAATATGAAAAAATACACTAATCCAAAACTGACTTCTTTCTAGGAAAGAAAGAAAACCTTGACCTTTTGTTACATGTTTATAACAGTTTCGTTATCCCAATCAAAAGAGTTCTCGAGAAGGTTTTCAAAGAACATTAGAATCAAGTCATGTTTATCATTAATAGTGGCAAGCAGCAACAACCGCCTTCACGGGGGTGATAACGTAAGCAACGAGAACAAACTACTAGTCTGCCATGGCAGACGTAAATAGTGTACACCGTAAATAGTGTATGTAAAAGGCCGGGTCTTTAATTGTATATTATTTAGATGGATTACTGGGCGCGCATATGTTTTTCGCTAAAACTTCTCTAACAAGGCATGCGGGCTTTTTACAGCACGCATTGGACTCATGAGAGGCGTCACATTCCATCAATGGTATACGATTGTGATGGCAAACATGAATACCAGAATATTTTTGATATTTCATTAATATCTTAACTTGTTAGGATAGTTTTGACAACAATATTTTCTAGACAAATTTCAAGATCACAATAATTTCTATGTGGTGTTGTGCACCTTGATTATTAATTGAATAAGCAATAACATAAATTTACAATTCCTAGAAAGGTATAGTATACAGTAACAGTGACTACTATACAGTATACAGTGACGAAATGAGCATTTGAAAATTACTGTGTCAACTTCATTCAAGTGGCTTCAAACCCATCTTGGGGCTCCTAAAAGCCTGAAGCCGGAGCCATAAGGAGACCCTAGTATAAAAACGTTCAAATTTAAAATATTCTAGATGCAGCCCACTTGAATCTTCAATTCACATGATTGCAGTGGCAGAAAAAACTGGCCTAGATAACCCACGGTGCCAGAGGGTCTTTTAGAGGCTTCTGTAGGCCGAGGCCTGGGAGGCCCCCAGCTGAGGCAATTTGAGACCCTGGTTTTTTTCTATCACTTGACAATTGTTTTGTTACATTTACCAAATGATGTGGTCCGTGACTAGAGGCTCGGGACGAGTTGCCCGTTTACCATCCCCTCTCTGAGCGGTCTTAATTACAATGTCAGGAAGTGTTAACAGTTACTTTCTTATAAATTATAGCCACCTGTGATCGGGGAACCCCGCCATTACTATCTCCCTGCACCTATCCTATAAAAGCTACAAAACATAGTCCATTTTATGTGGCTTCAAAGAGAGAACTCATTCAGTACGGTTGGCCAAAACTTCTGTGCACGCCGATGGCTGGCTACTACTACCGTACCCTATCGTACCGTACCGTATTGTACCATACATCGATTGTTGTGATAAAATATTCCTGGACGGGCATTGAGCATTTTTAAACGTATCTTAACTTCAACTACAGTACCGTAGTTATTTATTTTTCTAGAAATAAAATAATTTACTCTTCATGTATGAAAACTTTCTCTAATTCCAGTAACCGATAATACCGTTTTTTCAGGCCTCTCTACTCGTTTTTGGGGCCTCTTTCACAGGCTCAAGGGGGGTTGTAACCCGGTAAATCCCCCGTTGCTACAGCACTGGCGTAAACCAATTTTACACTCTGAGCTTGTAATGATTGTATTTTATAACAATGAACTACCTGCTTCAATAAGATTAAAATTATACTGTAGAAGACAATCAACAATAATTTACTACTTCTGTTCTCTGGCTTCGTGCAGAAATAGGAAAAGTGAATGGTAATTGTCTCGAACATTCTCGGTCGATCTACTACACAGAAGAGTGAACATGATCAATGGAAGGTGTGCAACTATACCGGATGCTCCGGAAAATAATTTGCCTGCAATAGATTGCAAGGAAGGCAACTAAATGGTGGGCAGAATGACACAGAATGCTGATTGCCCGAGTCAAAAGTGGCTCGCTTATTCATTCGATCATTCAAATGATGTGGCTCAATTAATTCACTATTATGAAACATAGAAACAATCAGTATCAACTGCCAAATTGTACTGACTCCATATTTGGTTCATTAGCAGAAAACTTAACTTTTATCGTAATTAATCATTTATAGTTAATTTTATAGAGTTGACTTCTAAGTCTTGTTATTGTTATTCATTTACTGCTTCTATACAGAGTGTAATTACAGAAAGATGAGTTTAGACTGACTCAATAAAAATGTATAGGCTACATATATATGAAAAAATAAAAAAGGAATCATCATCATCAACGCAAACATATTGTGGAGCAATCTTATATCAAAACTGACACTGTATTTCAATTAAATATAAATTATATTCACTCACTTTTACTAGAGTAAGAAAAATTGAAAGATTTGAAATTTTTCACTTTTACTCACTCCTGAAATGCATTTCTCCATTATCCCCAGTAAAAGTGAGTGAAAATCAAATATTCAATTGAAATACAGTGTTCGTTTTGATATTAGATTGTTCATCAAGTATTTTGTCATGGAAAACATCACAGATATTGTGGAACCGAAGAGAAGGAGAAAGTATTTTTATTTGTGTGCATACTACTTCAATTATGTTGATGTTGATTATTTAGATTACACAAAGGATCCAAGTCTCAACATATATTGCATGGAAATCTGAAGACATCGCTGATCTCTTGACTAGTACACACATGTGTGAAATACCGTTCATTCACCTTACTTAAGGAAGTACTTGTTCAAATATTTTAGTCTGAAACCATTGTACAGTTTACAATAGGGAAATATGTATTCTAATGCTACATCAAATTAGGCTTTGCTACATATTAATAAACAGCGAATCTCATATAATCGATCTCATTTCTCAGCAGTTTTTAGGTAAGAAACAGTAAGAAGGCAGAATAAACACGTCAACTCCGTTCAATATCTCAATCCAAACTCACTTAGTCTTTAGTTGACTGGTTGGCTTATACTTACAGATTTGTCGGACAGTTTCCGAACAAATCTTCCATGTGTCCGATACGGCTGAATTCATTCATTCAGTCAAGAGAATGTACAGTTGAAAGAAGAACAGAAAAAATAACAGCCTTATTGCTATTTTGTAAATCTTTATAGGACAATACCCTACACGATGTCTCACCTCTAGATTTCAGCAATTGGTGTCGCTCTAGCTCTCACAGTTTGAACATTGTCCTCAGGGGGAACAATGAAAAGCAGTGCAACTTCATGCGCCAATGTTTCATGAAATTACTGATAAAAACAATTCTTCTCCTTTGAAATCAGACAGCGCTCGGGAATCGAACCTGTCACCACAGGAATAGCTGTCAGTCAGAGATAAGCGTCCTAACTGATTACAACACTGATGCTGCCATTTAAAATATCATTAGGTATGAAATTGTAGTAGCTTAAAACAGGCATCAACACAAGAAACTTCGAAGAAAGATTACGATAAAAGAGTATAGTGCAAACAAATATGTAGTTAAGTTTAAATTCTAAAATTAGTAATTCGATCAAATAGACGTCGCCTTTTTTGTGCTATGAGCATTTTCGAAGCTCCTCATTTCCTGAATAAACTCTAAAATGATTAGTAAAACACAAATTCTAAAATTAATAAGCTCTATCACACAGAAGAGGCCTTTTTTATATCGAATGAGAATGCCTATTGATAAATGCCCACCTACCTTAGGTCTGGAGCTGTGAATAACAAGAATTTCACACACGATTAGACTCATTGTGTTACAGTTTGTCGTGGCAAGTAATTTATCAAGACTGAATAGTAGCCTACACTGAAAGCAGTTCCTACTGAAGGAAATGCTGGAGAGCGGCTGGGGCGGCCTGGCACTAGCGTCTCCGCCACTCCGCCCCTTGGTCCCTGGCAGTCGATAAGTTTGGCCGGGAAACATACAAACCGTTTTTCTACCGAGTTTTCCCTTAAAATTGTTCCATCGTGCAGTGACGCAGCTAAGTTTCATACTGGAATAAATCACGAAATGTATATCTGTAACTGGATAACTTCAACAAGTAGTCGAAGGAAATGACTGGCAGCTCGAAATAGCTTGACAGTTTTAGACATTTTTGGAATTAGTTTTTGTTATGTGTTTACAAACTCCAAAGTTGACCTGTGACAGGATCGTATCAAACACGATAGTTGAATCTAGACATTATACCTACATTTATTTGGACTACGAGTATAATGTTTATTGTTTTATGATAGATCATGATATTTATAATTATAGATATAAACTTCCTAAATAACTAATTATCCGATTGATACTCATCTATGGTAGATCAAAACATTGATCTAAACATTGATCAGCCGCGAGCCGTAGCAGGTATCTGTTCAATCAGATAGATAAGCTGCGTTCTCGTAGGTCCTGTTTGTAACGGTGACCGATTAGATTGGCCAGCAAAAAAGACACTGTTCTCTGCTGAAAATCACTTCCCGGTGGTTCGGAACCCACCTAAAACTGTAGGTCCAAATCATAAATCACCATCATCCAACTCATTACCCACGCACAGGTCTCAGACCTATGTGGGCTTCATCCTCAAAAAAAAAAAAAAAATTTATTTAAACAAAATACGTATGAACATATATCCTTTCATATCCATTCATCATAAAAGGATGAAATGGATATGACTTGATATTGTCACAAACTTATGAAAATAAAACCGAGTTACTAGAGTTTTAGCAGTTAAATTATCATTGATCATTCTAAATCTGAAATTAAATTTTGAACAGCTTCACTTAGCCAATACAGCAAGTGATAATGTTGGCAAACAAAATGAAATACTATTGGCTAGTGGCTAACGAAATGGACGTCTCTCATAGGCTGAGATGAAGTAACGTTATTGGCTGTCTACGGAGTCCTAACACACCCATTTGTAACAATGGGAGGAGCAAACCAATTAAAGTAAAAATGAGCAAAAACAAAATTAACAATTGAGAAACAGTTATAGTAAATCGATAAGATGAAAGCGATATAGGCCTAATAATAAATGTAACAAGGACACACCGAGAATAAATAAATAATATGATGAAATAAATTAATGAAATACGAATTACTAAACAAAACAATCACTAAAGTTATTGGAAGAGAGCTACAGTGCTGAGAGATGAGATGCTACTAACTATTGAACTGACACGAATAAGGAAAAATAAAATACTGTAACTACAAGTGCAGAAAGAAAAGAGATTATTCTGGAATCGTGTTTTTCGTCTTCTTCGACAAGCTCTCTTTCTAAGTCTTCTTTTACTTCTCCACGACACCTTTGAAGCCTTCTAAACCTTTCATTCTCCTACATGCTTTTCTTCAGTTTTTTCTCCTCCTTTGCCAGCATCTCATCTCTGAGTAGGCTACTGTAGCTCTCTCCCAATAACATACAGTATCATGTTCTTGTTCTCTTCTTCCTTTTCCTTATTCTGTCTTCTACCTTCCACCTTCTAGCAATCGTGTTAACCGTTCAGCCTTATGTGAATAATTACATTTATACTACTTGAAGGCTTAAACCCAGCCTTACATCTTACATCATATCAACTCATTATCTACTAGAAGACTTATCGAGGTTTGTGAATATTAGTGTTCATGCTGTTAAGCTCAGATCTGTATCTAATTGGATAATAGCTGTAGTATTAATCAAGAGCGATTATTCATGAGTTTAAAGGCCAAATCATCTGAGTAGTTTTATTACCCATAATCGGTCACACCTAACACGATAACACTACAATAAGCTCAAGTATTTCGACCTTTCACTACTGTTACATCACATTTTTCATTAGCTTTAGACCTGCTGTGTTACATAAAGTAAGTAGTCTGTAGTTTACAAATGCGAGAGATTCGTCTAATTCTCCAGTCTATCACATTCTAATATTCTTTTAACCTCTCTGTCTATCTCCTTCACTGTCTTTCTCTCGTAATTTATTTCCTATCTTTCAGAATTTTCTCTTTCTCTTCAAACTAGCTCTCAGGTGTTGAGAGATTATTTTATAATAACTTCCAATAATAAGGTAAAATTGAGGGATTCTTTTATTTTTATTTTACATATTCCTGAAATTTGATGAAGTTTTTTATGAAATGTATATTTTTCACATTTCTTTGCTATCAGCTTTTCAATTTGGATTTTCTTCTACAAATTCAAGTTTTTCTCTGTTTATTCATTCATATTTTTGTGCTTACTATTTATTCTAAGATTATTATATCATGCAACCTATTTCTCACGTATATTGTTCGTTTTACATCCAAATTTATTGTTTTATTCATTTTGTGACTTGCACGTAAAAAATAATGTACCTACATCAAGCACGTTACGATAATAAGCAGGAGCCTTATTTGCTTTTGATTTTTTCTCTGCTGCATTCATTTGTACTTATGTTTGATATTCATTCTTAGTAGCCTATGATCAAGGTTAATAGAAATAACCTTGGCCTATGAAATCCATGGTTTGGCATTCATTTTATATTTATCTAGTACAACCCACTTTTCACTTATATTAGACTTTTAGCCCAGGCAAATAAGACTCATGGTGGACAAAAATTTGTACAAAGCTGAAACTTTTTTTAATCAACTCTAGACACCCTAGACATCCACACGATAAGAGATCCACAACGATAAGAGAGTCCCCTAAGTTTGCGAAAGTTTCTCTGGGCTGTGCATAAAACCCCTCAAATTTGGAACTTTTCAGTTTTTCACATTTTGATTTTTCACACACTATATCTGTCTCTCTAGACTCTCTTACTTGGATCCTGTTTCTTCCACTTAACCTCTCAACAGTCACTCTCTCGCTCTCTCTTCATCTTTTCTTTCCCCTTTTTCTCTCTAAATCTTCCACTCATCAACTCACGATTACTCTGAGCCATTGAGCAACGAATAAATATTGAAGCTAAATACTGCATTAATAGCGTTCTGATCCTCAAATTAAAAGTAACTGACCTACTCATCTAACAGAATGTTTAGGTTGGGAAACCTAGTAACCATTACAAATTACCACAGAAAACTATGTGGCATGATTAACCTTTGATCCTTTGAATAAATGTACCGGTTTGTATTTTGTTACTGCAGTCATTTGCTTTTGGTCTTCGCTGATTGCTGATTCTGAAGTATTCAGCCTCGAAATAACGACCTAATGCATTTAGGCTAGATAGGTAGAAGAGTCTTTCGAAAGAATGCCTGCTGGGATGTAGCCTATTTGTTCGCCATACCGTTTCTAAGTAATTTGAATACATTGTGCCTGATAGCCTTGAAAGTTGATAAAAGCAATCAAATTATAGATTTAGTGGATAAAATTTTTCCTATCAAATTTTGTTGGGAACATCCAGACATGTACAGATGTGCAGGAGAGCAGGCCACGTTCGTTTCAGTTTAGCTAGTGAATGATAAAGTTCAATTACGGTACATCAGTTCAGCATTACACTTAAAATACTTCTCATCAATCAATCAAGACATACTCAAAATATACATGAATGCATCAACTGAATATGAACATTCTTCAACTGAATGTTAGCATCATTCCTATTAGTAAAATCAAATCCAGTAAAAATCCTGATAAGTCTATCAAATACTTTTTCTATTCATATTTAAATTTAGCACTATTAGTCTCATTCCTTATACTACTTGGTAGGTACCCTATAAATTTAACACCAATATAAGTTGCACTCTGCTTATATTTTTCCTTGTTATGCATTTTTATTATAAAATTATTTCTGATTCTTGTTTTATAATTATACAGATTCAATTGCCGAGGATTTTTAGATTCACTGTTTTTGCATGCAATATTGTTTTATATACAGTATATAAAAAAGCTTATTAAACAGTATTACTGTTGTGTCATCTATGACTCATCCACATCCTTTAAGCAGCTAAATGAGGGAAGAACAAAACACTGAATGATGGTATGATGTAGGAGAGAGAGAACTAAGGAGAGAAAGCAAAAGATGCCAAATGAATACAATCAATATGACTATAATAAATAAATTTTGTAAAAATTACATCAAGTAGGTGACAAAAAACAGCAATTGGGTGCACTTGATAACAAGAATGTATTATAATTAATTTCAAGAAAGTTAAGGTTGTAATCAAAGGACCAGAAAAAAAATTATTTAGATTTAAATTTAGTTCGATTTAAAATTATCAAATAAAGAAAGTAATGTAATGAAGGGAAGCTTAAGCGGGTTATAGACGGGGAAAGTAGAGACGGAAAGTTACTGGCGGCCAGTACTTGCCTCTTCAACTTACCGCTTACTTTCCCTGTCTAAAGGGGTACTTTCCACTCCACGGAAAGTAGCAGGTCACGTGGGTGGTCACATGACCACTGGCGGCCAGTACTTTCCTGTATTTTTCTGGCAAAACATGCACTTTCCCCCACTTTCCGCCAGTAGAGCAGAGGAAACGCAACGCATTATGGCATTGTGGTTGTGGTGAATCAAGTTGTAGTTGTTGTTTTGTAAATATAAAATAATTAATATAGAGTAAATATAAAGTAGAGTAAATATTACAACGGTATTTATTTTAATGAAACAGTAAGAAATCAATATGTTTACAAGAAAATCATTATTGTCTTCTTTTTCAACTATTCAATTCCAATCGATTGCTTTTGCCAGGGGACAGAACCAGGACCTATGAAGTAGGTAGCAAGCTTGTTTCTTTTGTCAGATGCACTCTATCTAGTGGTTACGGTGGCCTACTGGCGGACAGTACAACCGATAAACTTGCAGCCAGTACTTTCCCTGTGTAGATGGAAATTGGTGAAAAGTGACGCAATGGCCAGTACTGGCCGCCAGTAACTTTCTGTCTCTACTTTCCCCGTCTATAACCCGCTTTACTAGTAATTTACTCAAACATGGAAAGTAAGAAATAAAACATTACTTCTATTGATGGAATTTATTCTTTAAATAAATGTGATGAATTTCGCACAATATATTAATAATTTCCTTCTACAAAAATTTTGCATAATTATTACAATAAACAATAGACTATTAGAGTATTAAAAGAAGCATTTTTTGCTGAAAATGTCAAATACCTTCCTACCCAAAAACTAATAATAAAAGCTCCGTGATGTTTTGGAACGCTTCATAGAAAGCGTTCATTCAAAATAGATATATGTTTGCATTTGTAATAGATTGATTGATGAAACATTGTTACGCAAATACATAGGCGCTATATACCACGCCCTGGCTGGAAGACTTCAAGGCTATCTCGAGGACCCTCATTAATATAATTTTATTTTCAATATCCACAATTTTATTTTCCACTGACATGATCCCTAGCAAGTCCCAATGGACCCCTGGGGTCCATATGGATCATTTTGGGAACGACTGCTTTAAACTATATGTAACAATGTTGCACAAAAAGTTTGATAAACATGGTTTTATAACAAAGTTATGGCAATAAATTAAATTTGTACAACATGGTTATTTAACAGTGTTTTGTTGCATATTGTGGCCACACCCTGAGTGTTAATGTCAAGTGAGTTTGCAATGATTTGAAGAAATTGGGATAAATGGATAATGGGGATATTGATTGGTAACTCAGTTTAGACCAGCTAAATTGAATTGATCTGGACTAAACTAGTCTAGATATACTTTTGTTTTCGTCTATTCTTCATCTTATTTATTTTTATATTTGGCACACAAAGTTCAAAATCGGTAGGGCTCTTCCTTGGACTAAGAGGGACCTATATAATATCAAGTTTATAGAATTCACAAGCTACTATTATTCTGTATATTCTACAGACGGACGGACGGATAAAGAAACGATTTGTGTTAGGTGCTGTTGGTTGCTTAATAAAAAAAATATTGAAAGTTTGACTTCCAATGAACGGTACATTTATATTTTATCAGTTAATTTATTCATTCATAATTTACTCCAATCTGATAAACATTTCTTACTATCATTATATTTATGATCTAAACATAAATAATTTTTATTCAGTTAAGGTCTTTTATATTCAATCCCAGACAATGGGGAAAAGGTTTTTGATACAGTTGACTAATAATGACTAGTTTGACTTACAAGAAATTTTAAAATCCTTAGCTTATAAATGTATCATGTCAATTCTCAGAATTCAAAATTGAAATTATTTCTCATGACTCACAACTATACTGTGTAAAGAGAATGTATGTAGCTGTTTTCCTGTTGTGAAAACACTCAGCGCTAACCAACAAGGTAGCTAGCTCAGTGAAGCGATGTGATCATAATGAATCTCCTACGTTGAAGGAGACATGTATGCGTACTCGTAGCCTGCGCGCGTACATTTCGTTTGATGTGACAGGTAAATACTGACAACTGCTGGAACACTGGAATTCGCCAAGTCGTTTCCATTGCCCACTCAAAAGTTTCAAGATTCATGTACGTATCAAATACTATCATTGAAAACAAGAAAAAAGATTGCTGGAATACTACATCGATGAACCACGTGATCACTGGTGGAATCACATGGCTGCAAAATCATCAAAGAAAATTCAAGAGTAAAACTGACGAGATGGTTCTGTCCAATCATGACTTGGGAAAATAAGTTTAGTAGGTTGAATAGTTGTATTTAGTGCTGTATAAAAAGTGAAATGCTTGAGGATTTCCTGCTCCAGGTGTGCTTTATACTGCTGGGTCATTTAAAGTGCGAACTCATTCGCAAGCTATTAAGGTTATTCGGACTTGCAGTGAAGTCGATTTGTCGGACTGACATGTTGTTAACGGTCCAGGAAAGGATACAACTAGACCATGACTGAGACCGTGAACTGACCACATGACATAGGATTACGTGCGTGAGAATGTGCTGCTCCTGTCATGTATGGGTGCTAAGGAGAATAATAAACTAATACAACGGAGTCTCCAAGAATTAAATAACAATATTAATTATAATAGTAATAATTATTATTATTATTTTTTTCAATAACATATATCTTCATTTTACTGGGTAAGAGGGTGGCATTGGCTAATTTAGCAAAATGACACCCTTTCTATTTTGGAATATTTAGGAAGCTCCTTAGGATGTTGTGCACAATATGACAGCTTTCTGCATTAAATTTTGCACCCACACAGGCAGTCTCAACTTTTTCATTCTCTCAGGCAGCTCTTTTGGTATTAAGCCTGTAGCTGATATTAGCAAAGGCATAATTGCCAGTCTCTCTTGCCTCCACAAGTCTTTTATCTCCTCTGCCAGAGGCAGATATTTGAGCAGTTTCTCATTACTGTATTGCTTTATATTGTGTGTGTTTGGTATGCCTATATCTATTGAAAAGGTGGTTTGGTTTAGTTTGTCAATTAATATGATATCTGGTCTATAATTGTTGGCTATTGTTTTGTCTGTGAGTACTGATCTATCTGAATACAACTTGTTATTATTATTATTATTAGACGTAAAACTCCCAAAGATGAAGACGCTGAGTAAATCACATCAAAATTAAGCCTCCCCTCAACTAATTGATATAGTAATTAATTATGGTAACTAGTGTATATGACTAATGTTAATCTGACTTGTCTTATACTCCTTTAACTGGAGTCTCCAAGACGTAATCTACAAAAAATAATATGGTTCATTTTTTGGGCTTGGTCTTCTTGTTTGCCCACCAGCTTTTCATTTTTTGTGCGAATTCAGCTTTTCTCTCTTCACTCCATTTTGTTCCAACTCTTGGAGTTTTTGTCTCTAGTATAACATCCCATTTATAAAGTTTTATTCTGAAGTTTTTTCTAATGTAAATTTCTTTGTTGGTTATTTTGGCCAGTACTAGGTCTTTTTTAACATTTCGTATCCATTCTCCTCGATTGACAAGTGACGCTACTTAGTTTACAATTCTTTTTGTTAGTCTATTGTCTTTATTTTTATTATTATTGTATTATCATTATTACTATTATTATTATTAATATTAACTACTACTATGGAGACCTTCCTGCACAGCTGTTTGAAGAGACTGACAATTAAACAAACTGACATAAATATATATATATGTTGTCAATATCCGCCATCGCGGAAGTCTTTAGTATAAATGAATAGCACTTAAAGGAATTCGAAATTAATAAATTCTGTTTCTACAACATTCTTCAGTCTGATAGAGTTTACATGTTGATTGAAACCTAGTAAATTTCAAGAAAAAATAATTTATGAAGGATTTGCACGGAACCATTACTAAGCAGGCGGCCATTCTTATCACTATAGTGTACAAGAGTTCCTTTCATATCAAAATTAAGCCTCACCTCAACTAATTGATATAGTAATCATGGTAACTAGTGTATAAGATAGTATTTCATTTCATTTCATTTCATAAATTCTTTATTCATACAACATATATCAATACATTGAATAGTGTCATAATGTTTACACATTGTTCCTAAAACTAGGTTCCTAAACTAAATACAATATTACAGTTAATATCAAATAATATTATAGCTTATATAGATTTTTTTTAAAGTGGTTATTGAATAATGGATTGTTGAATATATGCAAGGTTATGAATTATTGGAAAGAGCCTTATGTATAGAGCTCTTCAATACTATAGAGAGCTCTTCTTGTCAAAAAGTCTCTCAACAAGGTTTTAAATTTGACTAAATTTGTCTCTGTTTTAATTTCTGGGGGCAAATAATTATGAAATTTGGCACCAATGTACGTAGGCTTTTTTTTATAAAACTCTAGATTATGTCTATGTAAGTGCAGATGGTTTTTACCTCTAGTTTGATACCTATGGCTGTGCCCTCGCTCTAAAATACTGCCGAGGTTCTCCTTAGCACATAGGATAGTATCAAAAATATATAGACTGTACACCGTCATTATTTTCAGGGCAGCAAAATGCTCCCTGACCAACTCCCTGTAATCCAAATGTAAAATTATTCTTATAGCTCTTTTTTGGATTCTTAAAATTGAGTCCATATTTTTGTTGGAGGTCGCACCATATAAACTAATACCAAAATAAATGATTGAGTGGATGTATGCGAAATATATAGTTTTTAGCGTAACTGAATTACATATAAAAGACATTTTTCTAAGAGCATAAACACCACTTGCTATTTTTGATAAGACCATTGTAACATGTTCTGACCAATTCAGATGTTGATCTATGGCTAAGCCCAAAAATTTAGTAGAGCTGGACTGTGATAAAATTCCTTTATTCAACTTAATTATGGGGTTAAATGGTTTCCTTTGCTTTGTTGTAAATGTCAAGAAGATTGTTTTAGTTGTATTTATGTCCAAATTATTTCCTTTAAAATGTTTTGATAAGGCCAAGAGATTAATTTCTGACTGCTTTTCGATTTCCTCCTGAGATTTTGCAGATATTTTCAAATTTGCGTCATCTGCATACAAAACCAGTTCGCTGTTACCATCAAGCTGTGGCAAACCTTTTAGATAACAAATAAAGAGGATTGGGCCTAATATTGAACCTTGGGGCACTCCAAATTTACTTGACCTCATTTCCGAATTATAGGTATTTTTGAATCTTTTTTTATTTAGATGGGTTATTTGCACAAAAAAACGTCTGTTTAGAAGATAAGATTCAAACCATCTGTAAGCTATATCTCTCACTCCTATACTTTTCAGGCGCCTAAGCAGGATCTCATGTGATATACTATCAAACGCCTGAGAGAGGTCTAAAAAAATTCCTAAGGTTTTTTCTGAGTTATCTATAGCATCAATAACCGACTCAGTATAATTATTGTTAATCTGACTTGTCTTATACTCTTTAACTGGTGTCTCCAAGACGTAACCTAAAAAAAAAACTACTATGTACTCCATGTTTAAGTGCAATAATATTAGTAGTGTTTAAATAGATGACTATAATTATTATGTCAGCTATCTATAGCTTTTTCGCAAATCTTATTATAATATTCAATACAATAACAATACTAGAAATCATTGTAATACGGAACGATACAAATAAACATTTTGGATCGTAGAAATTCCATAAGTTCATCGTTTTTATACTGTCAATACGGATAGCGTGATTCAAATACCGCGAAACATATTAATAATACAATCTCCCACTGCTTTCAGATTCACACATCTAAAAACAGAGTTAAATAGAGGTGAATCCACTCATTAATAATATTAACACTTGTTATAGGATACCATGTTTTCCCTGGAGCTTCTAAGTTAGTTGTAAAGATGATGTTCAAATGCATTTTAGTACAGCAGCTAGTGAGTTTAGCGGGCGGTGTGATTTAATCTTACGATTCATTATAATAATAGGCGATGCGCTCGGTGAAACGGCGCGCCGGTATTAATCAATCCACAGCCTCCTTGATCGACTTAATGTCCATTGTTGTAATGCAGACAGCAATTCATGTTGTCCGCAACCGGCGACGTCAACGTAGGAAGGACTTAGAGAAAAATCGAAACAAAATGCATTATTCTTAGCAACACGAATCACTTAGCCTGGTTTCTCAGTTGAACGACTGGAGTGAGACGGAAACGCAAATTACGAGAAACTGAGTGAGTGCGTTGACTTGTTTGCAATAAAATTAAGAATCTATATGGCGAAAATTCCTCTTGCTTCACCTTGTTTTGGTTCAGAAAAATCAGGCAAGAATGCAACTTTGAAATGAAATGAAAATTGGGGTTGGTTGTCGGTTTGAAATCATGGTTCAATGAATGGAATTTTAAAGAAGGTACAAGACACAAGAAAAAGAATTGAAAATTTTAGAGAAGTTTGGTTTTCAAAGAAAATAATTTTTGAATATTGAAGAAAAAAGGAGGCTGAAAGAGAAACTTGAAATCTCACTTGAATGTTTTCTTGAGCAGGTTTCATTTCATAAAAATTCACTTTCGTAAATTGAGGCTACAATGCTACAAATATAATTTTCTGGTTCGCAGAGCAAAAATATGGTGAAAGCAAGCTTTGCCAAATGAAGTGCATTTTCAATCATTTAAGGGCTGAATCTTACTTTAATAAAATACGATAGTCTTGCATTCAGGTTCCAGGGATTATTTTCAAAAAAATAGTGAATTTATTAGAACAAGAGAAATAAGTAATTGATAAGAAAAAGATGATTATTTCGATAATGAAGGAAATGCACGAGTCGAGCCTATGAAAAATAGCAAAGTAGACTCCAAAACAAGTGAGGAGGTAAATATAGGGAATTAAATACAGGGAAGAACTGCAGTATCCTCGAAAAGCCCTCAAACATGTCATAAGGTCCTCACATCTGACTAATATAGCCTATTCTTGATATTGTTGAAATATCAAATATTGTCATTAACAGCCTCTATAAACATAAACAATAATGTTTAAAGGACATGACTTTATATTCAGTGCATTCATGAAGGTGAAGTTCATCGATTTAATCCAGTAAAATTAATGAGCCATTTCTTCAAGGTGAAACCCCTTTCTGTCTCTACTTTGATCGGCCAAAACCATGATTTCAAAGAAGTGAAGCTAACAACCTTGAACATGAAACTTTCTTAATAAACTCCAATGACAAAAACGAAATGTTATACGTATGCATAGTGACTCAAACCAATGTATAACAATTCCTACAATAAACATGATATGTTTGGCAGAACTCAATATTTCTGCCCAATATTATATGAGTGTAGTTTTTTGCATTCCAACTTCTTCAATTTTGGATTTGATTTCCAACTAGGCAAGTCTCGCATTCTTACCTCTCTGATAATTCATCTCATTTTCCTGTTCACGAAAAACTTTTTCCAGGTTCAAAGTAACAGGAAACTTGTTTTATTATTATTTTGCTGGCTAAAATGTCCAATAAAAACATTGATCTCATACATTTCTCTCTTTCTATTGTCTTCAATAATGACTTTATAGAGAAGACATTAAATTTTCTTTCCTTCCAACCATCTTGCATTATGCTATAGCCTACACATACAAGTTAAGGTGCATGCGATGTAGTGTAGTGTTCAATAATAACTTAGTACAATAATGCAGTATTTTAGAGTGATACAAATGTGATTAATTAATTATGATCAAATGAAGCGTCACAAATCATACAATTTTACGAGCATAGATCATCAGGGATAGTGAAAAACATCATGCAAAATAGAATCGAGAATATTAGGCTATCTATTATCAGTCAAACATTGTCAATATAAACAAAATACTTATTGCATAAAAAATGATTCATGGAGAGAAGGATGCGGAAACATAGAAGACAATAACACTATGGGATTGTCTATTGTTTTGCATTATCTATAACAAGACCAGCAGTATGTTTATTGATTCTTTCCTCAAGAAAGACAAATAACTAGGAAGACTGTGCTGAAAAGGCGCTAAATAGGAACATTTAAAAGCCATTCACTATGGGCCGACATTGAAACAATGTGTCTTTTAGGAGATTTCAGGAGATTTTGATGGAACAAAGACATGAACAATTGAACACTTTCACAAAATAGTCTGCTTTGACGTCGAATACTTCCTGAAGCTTTATTATTCATCAGGAGGGGTGAATGAACAACAGTTACAGGTTAAATACAGACATTTCCAATTTGCCAGATCGAGAAGCGTGAATTGTGAATTGTAGGTACTTATCATGAAAGGCGATAGCAGTATTCATGCTTAAAAAGGAGTGCTTTTGAAGTGATTTGGCGCTTTCAAATGGATAATTCGCAAGAGACATCTATGTAGGATGGGTGAAAGTTTTATATCGGCAATAAGTGATCTTAGTGACTGAACAAAGTAGAGTGAGTATAGTGGGCTGGTTTCATATTCCTGTAATTGTTAAATATAGTGACATTAAAAATGCATATATAAGTTACAAGACTACAAGTACTCACTCATTCTTGAAGGTTTTGTAATTATTGTGAAGTGGATCTAGGTTGGAGGTGTGATTATGGAGGAATGTAGGCCTACACCATTAAAAATAGCAGTTGAGAAGGGCTTGGTAGGTAAATAAATAATGTTTTATTAACTCCTTGGTGAGAAGTGAATTATTGATTGATTATTATTTATTCATTCATATTATACTATTTCGCAACAAGACACAAAACATGATGAATTTTGAGGACAGACCTTCCAGCATGAGTGTTATCGCTGTCTTATTTTGTAATTGATTGGACACGCCAGAAATTAATCAAATCATCAGGTGGTTTTTCTAGCTATCTACCTGTATTGGACCTCATATTTTGTCATTAAATGTGTAATATTTTCGATTTACTAAATTCTAAGTTTTGATTATTACTTTAATTTATGTCATGAGAATTTTGAACCAAACGAGAGAAACTCCTCAGATTTCGGGTTCACCAAATAAAATTTCCAAGTTCCAATCGACCTCTATGAATAAGCTGGAGTATTAGAACAGTAATTTGTCAAGCACAAAACAACGTTTAGTTAGCAGATCAGTAACATACCTTTACAGTAACGTACCTATAAATAGCTTATTCGTGTGAGAATACTCTTAAAATTTCTTGAGGATAGAACAATTTAAAATTTTCAAAAATCGAATCACACCTATAAAAAAATTAATTTATCACAATCTTAAATTTCTGATAATAATTATTATTCTTTTTTATTTTTTTCGGGAAGGAACAATAATTGTTTCTATAGACTTATCACCCTCTCCAAGCTCCAACTGTAGCAACAACTATTATGTTCGCAACGCCTATATAAATTATCTTAATCATTTATTGTCCGTATTACGTAACAACTCCTCAATATGCTCATCATTCATTGTCAATAAGATCAGAGTATAAAAAGCTTTCAAAAATTTGGAATCAAAACGCACTCTAAGAACCGTTTCTGGTTCAGTTTTTTCGTGAATATAGATAATGCAGATCATCTCACAGAAAATAAGAAATTTTGAGTGAGTATTTGATAAGGGCAATGCCAGATCCAGTGAAAATCGTACACGAAGCCAACGATTATATACAGCACCAATTAGCAACACACTATGCAGTTAATACCAAAAGTCTCTATTTCCGTAGCTCCGGTGAAGATGAAATATCAATATTCATGAGCTCCAGTGATGCAATTGTCCTATTAAAATCCTTGACCTGCGTTCGACAGTCTATTTCAGTACTTGCATAATAAGACGCCAATTCTATTGCAAGAAAATGACAATGCAGACAAACGTCTATTTTCTCGTATTTCTATGATTTGGTTACAAGCTTCATTTATCAAATCGACTGACCACTTCAAAGTAATAATCTTATCAGGTATGTTTTGTCTAAATTAGAAATTGATTCACTGAAAATATTCTATGAATCAAATAAGGTTTGAGGGTTGGATAGGCCACATAATCAGTTAATCAGTTTTTATAAAATGTTTTCATCAATAATAGTGAATCCAGTAAAACATTCACGTAATCTTGAATTCATTAACGTTTGGCATCAAGTCACATTTAACAAGACTTCAAAAAATAATGTAGACTATTAAAAGGTCAGAAAAATCATAGATTTACTTTAATCAATAAATCAATGAATTATAATGAATATTGAACCTTGCACTGTCACTTCAAAAAGTAATAGTGTAATACGAATTTTTTTCATGCGATTGAATAGGTACTGATATTAAATATGAAATAAATAAATTTTATTTATTTATGTTCATTGAAATTAATCTATCAGAAAAGTTGAAATGACACTCAATAAATTTTTCATACTCAATCCAATTAAAGAAACCATAATCAATACAAAGTAGGCCTGTAATAACTTATGTCTTATTTATTGATTACTAGCTGGCCCGACGCGCGTTGCTGCGTTCTCATAAATATTTTTTGATTTTATTATTTGCCACCTCCCACTGAGGTTACATTTCAAATTTCTAGGACCATTAGGGAAGAAGTTAGTCCTAGGGCTCTTCCAGCTGATCAGAGCCCTTCGTTGTTTTCTTACGCACCACCTCTCAATGAACATTTCAAATTTAAACCTCATACGACTATTAGGGTAGAAGCTAGGTTTTTAATTTTATTATTCGCCACCTCCTACTGAGCATACATTTAAAATTTCTAGCTGCATTGGTTAACAGATGTCATCAACCCGGCATAATTACATTTCATCATACCCAGTCATATGCTTCCTACATACTGCAAGGCTCCAACTGCACGGTAGCCTACATGCAAAGTCTTTGCGTTCCAGACAGCGTAAATAACGCCGCTAAGGAACGTAACTAACGCTACTACCATATGATTAAAAACTGTTGACTTCTATCAGCTGTTCCTTTAAGCTGTTGGCCGGCAAGTTCAGTAGGTTAGGTCTGTAAAATGGATTAATTAATAATAATTATAAGCCCCCCCTATTAAAATTCATGGTCAGAAACCATCCCCAATATTCAGACAACATATTCCCACAGTTTCATGCCGATCTGTCAAGTAGTTTTGAAGTCTATAGGGAACATACATACATACATACATACATACAGACAGACATTCATTTTTATATATATATAGATTATTTAATGATTCCTTAGATAATAATTTATATCGAATTTAGGAGTTACCAATTCAATATTATATTTTAAAAAATCTGAACATCCCAATTTTGATGATTAATGCTCACAATGCAAGAGGACGTCATGCAATGAGCATTGATTTGGATAATAAACTCAAGCAATAAATTGAAACTTCATCATTTAACTCAATGTATCCAGGATAGTTAGGCCTACATAATTATTATGATTCATAGGCCTAACGAGTGGGGGTTATTGGGGACCTAACCCCCCCCCCATTGCTTGAAAGAAATTTTTTTAAAATTGTAAAAAACAACTTAAAAAAGTAAAAATTTGAAAGATTATTTATTTAATTTGAAGCTAGGGTGAAGGCACCAGTAGCTGACACCTTAGTGAGTCAATTCATGAATATTATCTATTAACTTTGGAAATATTGTATGGATTAATAAAAAAGTGTTCAGAACCTATTTATTCAAGATTCTCAAAGGGCTAATTGAAATTGGAATCAATTTGGATACAAATTTGAAGTTGAAATTTAATTTTGATTTTAAAATCAATTGAAATCAACAGCTGACACCCCTATTTTTGTCACCTCCAGTAGCTGACATACCTTGCACCGGTAGCTGACATCCGTATCAAGTAAGGAATGAGCTAATTTCTAATATATTAAATAATTAATAATATTATATTAATGAGCATAGTAGAGAACTTTCTTAGTAATGGCGAAGGTGATATTGTGGAAGGTATCCATAATGAATAAAAAGTTTGATTGAGATTGATAATGGTGTAACAACCGAAACTAGTTTCTCGAAGTATTAATAAATGTGGTTGTGACAATTTCGTCTTTTTATTCATCATAGTAGAGAAATTTGAAAATCAATAATAAGTAATAGCTTAGAGTCCTCAATGTAACCAACAAATTTTTTTATTTTCTTCTATATAAAACAGACCTAACAATTTAGTCCAAGAAATAAAAAACAAATAAATAAATATTGTCGCGCTCTACAATTCAGGCTAAATTATATCAGCCAAGCGCAAGACCGAGCTCAACTATGTCAATGCACAGAAGGCATATTAGAGCTGTTTATCAACTGATTTCTTAATCAAATTTACCGGGCTGGTGTAATTTAGAATGTGTTGAAAAATATACCCAATAGATTGACATCCCCCCAATCACTATGAAATATGAAAATCATCCCCTAATAAGAGAACACGGGGTATAGTCAACATATATTCTAGCATTAGTAAATTTCAAATAATAATTATCTTGACAGTACTTGGAGATTTTCAAACACTCTTACTTCGTTCGATATTGCCTAAAGAATTCCACCTAGAAATAATAAAGGATTAAAATATCCTATAAAGGATTCTTGTAGACTGTCTGACAGCTCAACCTCAAAGTATTTTCCCCCGTCAAAAATGATGCCCAGCACATGATTTTCAATGGTATCACTTTATGCACAAAATACCAGAGTTTATGGTTTGAATGTCAAAACTACTCATTAAGGCTTTGATAATAAGAAAAAATATTAAGATGTGTCAGCTTTTGGTTTTTTTACCCTACATGAACATTGCATAATATATATTACGGAAGTGATAGCCGCGAGCCGTAGCAGGTATCTGTTCAATCAGAGAGATAAGCTGCGTTCTCGTAGGTCCTGTTCATAACGGTGACCGATTAGATTGGCCAGCAAAAATACACTGTTCTCTGCTGTAAAATCACTTCCCGGTGGTTCGGAGCCCACCTAAAACTGTAGGTCCAACTCATCAATCACCATCATCCAACTCATTACCCACGCACAGGTCTCAAACCTATGTGGGCTTCATCCTCAAAAAAAAAAAAAAAAAAAAAAAAAATATAATATTCTGAGATTTTTTGAAGGGAGTATTATGTAAGAGTGGTTGGTTGACCGGGGGTGTAGTGAACCCCCCCCCCCCCCCATAAGAAACTCTAGTTACGCCACTGTATATGATTACCATGTTAGTTGCCCTCATAATAGACTAAAATGCAATTCAATATGAGTTTTAATTCTTCAATTTCTGTTCAACGAAACTCGCTGTTAACAAAGCAGAATACAACCGTTTAACATTTCATTGTCGGTCGGTTTTGGAACAGTGATTCTGCAATTTGCACACTTTGTCTTTGAATCTTTAAATTCATCTTTCTTCGAAGCGGAAAGACCGTAATTGCAGTCACGGGTCACAAAAGATTACCGAAAATAATAAATTGTGATAGCTATAAGAAAACCATGAGAAAACTCTTGGTTCATCACCAACATTATTTGTATTATTTGATGGAGGGACGATACGCTAGCTGAACTTAACGTTTGAAGAAATTCGTTAGTCTACCAATTTACATTCTTTGTCTTTGTCTGTTTTACTTTGAGAGCCGTGAGAAAATTCAGTAAGCACTCAAGTACTGTGGCGTAGCGAGGTCTTGTGGCACCCGGGGCGGTATTTCAACTTGCCAACTCCCAACCCCCCCCCCCCCCCATCACTCAACACAGTTAACAAACGACACCTTATTCATAGCTGATTCTTATTTTGTATCAACCATGGAAGAATAATTTTTATGTAGATATTACAAATTTGTGACTCCAGGGGCGGGCGTCAGAAGAATTTTGATTTTTAGGACTTTTGAAAGCAATTTTAAGCTATTTTGGTTCTGTTTGTCTTGATATTGGGCTCCGCTCAATTGATTAGCTTAGTCCTGTATACTGCATATTGCAACTCATCAGAATGTGGGAATAGCTATTTGTGTAACTAGAGTGCAAAATAGCGTTTTTCTGCATCGAGAGAAAAAAGTTTCTTGAGTGCAGAAACAATACTTTGCACTCGTATTACACATTAAATTTTTCCTACAGTAATGTATAAAGTAATTTAAAGAGAACAAAACAGGACATACATAATCTGACAATTCCTCACATAACCTATTTTCGAATCAAATCGATTTCAACAACAACAACCACTACAACTATTTCACAGCTGAAGCAGAGTAGCCAATCTATTTTTGAATGCAGAATAGGGAACCTGCGTATTACATGCTTACTATTTTATGTTGTTAAGTTGCAAATCTGGAATGCGGAAAAGTACTTTCCCGCACTGGTGTAGGAATAGACTATTTTGCGTGCTACAGTTAGTGCAAAAATAGGCACTTTCTCGAGTCACTGTAGGAAAAGGTAATTTAAAATATTGAAATAGCTTGTTTGAGCAGCATGTGATTCAGATGAGTATTCCATTAGATTATTAGCTACTTTGGGAATAGTAGGCCTACTTAGGACTCTATTATTGAAATTTTGAGAAAAAATGTGAATTATGAAAGAGCTTGGAGGAGCCCCGTAACACTTCAAATGAAAAAAATACCTCTTCTATAGATGGTAGAAGGGTAGTGCGGGGGTTTTCCTCCAGAGAAAAATAGAAAATAATCCTCTCAAGAGCTTTTAGGCACAAACTCATTCATCTTGCACCATAATCTTTGGTAAAAAATTCAATTTGTTTTTTTTTGTGTGTTTGAGAATTGAGTTTAATTTGAGTTATGGCAAATGTTTGGGTCCAACTCCTGGGAGCACCTTACTTTCTTGACTATAGACTATTTTTATAAGTTTTTTACACCGTAAACGGTAAAGTCCATAGTAGTAAAAAGCACCTACAAATATACCACTGAAATTTATTTTAAAAAATTTCTAACTCCATAATTTTTTTGCTGAAATAATATTATGCCTTGAAATCCAATTACAGTATATTACTTTTTCCTTGCTCTTCACGAATCAAAGTGATAATTTTTATAACTTTCCCTACTAAACTCTATCATCCCTTCACAGTAGGCCGATAACTCAGAATAATTTAGGGTGTCTTTTCACGATGTTGACAAACTATATGACTATCTTGTTTGAATAGCGGAGAGGGGTGAAAAAAAAAATTAAAAATAGCCCCTCTAAAATTGCATTTTGAGCGTTTCTATACATAAATCCTCCCACATTATTTTAACCCATACTCTCTCTGTATTAGCCGACCCAAAAAGTGTCAGCTCTCACCCAAAAACCCAAGCGCTTTTAGGCACAAACTCATTCATCTTGCACCATAATCTTTGGTAAAAAATTCAATTTGTTTTTTTTTTGTGTGTTTGAGAATTGAGTTTAATTTGAGTTATGGCAAATGTTTGGGTCCAACTCCTGGGAGCACCTTACTTTCTTGACTATAGACTCACCGTAAACGGTAAAGTCCATAGTAGTAAAAAGCACCTACAAATATACCACTGAAATTTATTTTAAAAAATTTCTAACTCCATAATTTTTTTGCTGAAATAATATTATGCCTTGAAATCCAATTACAGTATATTACTTTTTCCTTGCTCTTCACGAATCAAAGTGATAATTTTTATAACTTTCCCTACTAAACTCTATCATCTACCCCTTCACAGTAGGCCGATAACTCAGAATAATTTAGGGTGTCTTTTCACGATGTTGACAAACTATATGACTATCTTGTTTGAATAGCGGAGAGGGGTGAAAAAAAAATTAAAAATAGCCCCTCTAAAATTGCATTTTGAGCGTTTCTATACATAAATCCTCCCACATTATTTTAACCCATACTCTCTCTGTATTAGCCGACCCAAAAAGTGTCAGCTCTCACCCAAAAACCATATACAATTTATGTAAACGCTGCATTTCAATATTTCAACCCACATAATGAATCAAATTCTATTGAGTCATCGCTAATGGAGGGTGTCCGTACCCAAGGACGCTCCTTGGCTACTCTCCTGACACCTGCATCAACAAATCCACTAATTCTCTAAGAGTAAATGGCAGTGGCAGGTGTAGTGGAACAGAACAGATTTCTTCAAATAATGAAAATAAATTTAGCTGATAAGTAACCTCTGTGACACACATTTCGATACTCACTGCTCCTGCACCATCAATCTTATGACTAAATTTATCTCAACTCAATTGCCTGTCAAGTCACCCCTAACCAAAATAATTTTTTCTCTATTATTTATTAAGAAAAATGATGTATTGAAAAATATTAAAAAAAAAAAACATTTAATACCAGTTTTTTTAAAGCCTGATTGGATCTGTTTTTTGTCACCCCCTTGGGCTGTCACCCGGGGCGGTCCGCCCCCTCCGCCACCCCCCGTTGCTACGCCACTGCTCAAGTAAATATATCAAATAGAATACTGGAATCTAAAAAATATAAGAATTTGAGCAAGAAAATTAAGTTTTCTAATAACATGAACTATGTCTCTTGACCTTCCATGATTATTGGTTTGAATGGGCTATGTGCTTCAGCAGAGTATTTTTATATCCCAACCAATAAGTCATACTTTTCTAGTCTAAATCTCAATCCGTTAATATTAATCCATTTATTATAATTATAAGTTCTGAGAAGTCATCAATCAGAAAGCCTTCATGGACAATAAAAATATTCAACACTATAGCTTTGTTTTATGTTATCGTAAGAAGGTATTTGAAAAAATTGGATGGCTTTTTGGCGGGTGGGCTTATAGGACCGTTCAGTTATGGAATTTGAAAAAAATGAACAAATTTTTGACTCCAAAAGATTAGAGGACGTGAGGAAAACTTGAAAAATAGTTAGAATAAAAAACTAAGTGTATTTCCAGGAGTATAGATTGCCATTACAGTACGTAGAAATAATATGATTCTCACTCTAATTTGAGGTTTTTCATATATTTCATATAATATTGGGCTTGAATAATGTGGATGAGATAACATAACCAAGAACTCAACCTGCAGTCAAATAGTTTATTACAATTTTCATATACTTCAGTTCTTATCAAATAAGAAGTTTACTACACCATCATCGAGGTCGATAGGCAGTGTATCCAAACAAAATAGAGATTTCAGTTCTGAGAGAGAAACTTTGCATCATGCAATAGCCAAAACACATCCTCTAATGTAAAAAAATCTCATTTTAAAAACATTGATCTCATACATTTCTCTCTTTCTATTGACTTCAATAATGACTTTATAGAGAAGACATTAAATTTTCTTTCCTTCCAACCATCTTTGGTAGAAACACACACATTTTGCACGGATGCTTTCAACTTGCTTTTCTTGAGGGTTTTGATCCAATAAAACCCTGATTCATAAACTTTCGGATACATTCATATTTGGGCTGTTGGTTTATGTTTGAGCTGTTAGTTGATCAACATTTTATGTTCAGAATTGAGCTGTCTACAATTTACGTTGAGAAAAAATAGTTTATTGACAAATTCTGTAATAATCAAGTTAATCCATTTCAAACTTGAAAAAATGCGTTTTCAAGGCTTTTTAGCGAGTTTTGTAAAATAACTCGATAATAACTACGGTTGTTACAGTTTTGTAACATTCTTACTCGATCTTTTAGCTCATTTGAAATAAAATATGTTCAATTTAACAATTTAATGAAGGCCCTAGAGATTTCTGAATGAGTAAATTGGTAGGGATTACTGTCACCTTCAGCCATGTCTATTTCTGTAACGAATCGCTTCCGAACCTATATTTAGATTATATGAAACTTTTCCTTTATTTTGGTGAGAGGAAGTACAGTGCAGTATGATCCTTTCCTCCTGGGACACTCTATACACAGTAGTGTAATATGTATTGGATAAGTTCAGTATACTATATATACATTAATATAATGTATTGCTTTTATTTTGATTTGGTTCATCATGGGAAAGAAACAATCATCATTTTGTCAGTAGTAATAAGACCAAGACCATGATTAATCAGAAAATTACTATCATGTTATATTAAATTTACTGTTGAAAAATACCAAATTTCATTCAGGCTGGTTTCATAGGTTTTTTCAATTTCCTAATTGGTTTTGTCTCTCTCATTTTTGGCACCTTCTCAATGACCATTTTTAACGATCAATCAGCACCTCTGGTTCAAAATGTAGAAATGTGGATATTGATATGACTCAATCAAATTTTCAGATAGAAAAATTTACACACAGATAATAGCATTCTTGGGCAGAAATTCTCCTATTCTCCTTGTACAAGTAAATGTACGTTTATAATCATGATTTTTGTGATATAGCGAGTGTTTTACATTAATTAATTAATATCAACCAGGTCTGTATGTGTACAGTACCGTATGTTCCTGATACAGTTTTAAGTCGAGAATGAAGTGGAATCAGACGTTAAACTTTGAAGATTGTTAAGTTTTGAGGAATTTTCGCTAATACTGTAAGGTTAAGCTTTAAACTTTAACCGACACTTGAGCCTTTCAAGCCCTTTTAAACACAACATAATTTTGATAATCCGGAGATTCAGACCCACAAAGTCCGTATAAGCGATGAACATTCCTAGTTTGTTTGTTTGTTTGTTTGTTTATTGCTCCTGGTGACTCTTCACAGAGTATAGTAGTTGTCAAAAAATACCTTATCACAATTACAAGATAGAAACCCCAAAACAAGAAACTGATGAATACAATAAACAATAAACCCCATTTATCATTTACCCCACTTTGCTTAATTGTACTTCAAAAACTGATAGGTTTTCACAGCCACTCAACCATGCTGGCAGCCTACTCATAGATTTAAGACCCATGTATGTAGACTTTTTTGAACAGAGCTGCCGAAGCATCATAACTACCTTTATTTCTGGTGTAATGCCTGTCACAGTTTCTTGTGATAACTCTCTGTCTAGTATAAATTATGACCTCAAAAATCAAGTTTTAGTGATCAGTGAATCAAGTTTTTGATGTTTAAGAAATTGGGCTTTGGCAAGTGTATTAACAAAAGTATCTATTTCTAAGAGATCCTCATTTTGTGCACTACAAAAGTAGGATTTATCGTCAGGATACATTAAAACCTTACCACTCGATATTACCTGTGATAAATCATTGATATAAAGCAGAAATAGCAAAGGTCCAAGGATAGAACCCTATGGTACCCCTGACCAAAAATAATAGAATAGTATCTATTACTATTCTATTAACTATTGCTATACTATATAACTATTACTATTCTATTCTCTCTGCCCCTGATTTGACTAGAACATTTCTTGATTTGCATTTAATTATCTGTCCTTCTTCCTTTCTTGTTATCTCTACACTTTGTGCTCTACCCACAAGCTGGGATCTGAACCATTCAAGTTCAACACCCCTCTTACACCCACAAATATATTAAAAATTTCTCAACATGATCGCATATTTTACAATCTTATAATTCAGAGTTTTCAACTGCAACTTCACAATCATTTATATATTACATTATCAATTATTGTTTGAGAGTTTCTGGTGATTCTAGTGCATTCTTTTACTTTGTTGCGGTTATTTACAGTGAAAAGGTCTTTAAAAGCCTTACTCCTGGGTTCCTTACATTCAGGCCATCATTGAAATCACCGGCAATTATAATCCTATTTCAGAGTCAAGCCCTGTAGAACCGTGTCCATTTGCCGATAAAAGTCATTTCAATCTCCATTTGGTGATCTCTATACTCCAGCAATTACAATCTTATTTTCCCTTCTCCCATCACCATTCCAGTAGCCTCCATATTAGTTTCTTTTTTTTTGTAGATTACGTATTGGAGACTCCAGTTAAGGAGTATAAGACAAGCCAGATCACCAATCATACATTCGAATAACAACCAATTATTTCAACCGAATAACTGTCCAAGTATGAAATCTTTCTTACAAAAATCTTATTTATTGTTAGAATACATGAGCCACCACTTCTGTGTGAAGTTATACAGTACCTTACATCTATTTTTGTAACCTTCAAAGATAAATTGTGACATCTCATTATCTCAACATCTTTTAGACTTGGACCATATTCTGTAAATATAATTACATTTAGACTTTCACCTTTCAAAAAAAAAAAAAAAAATGTTAATCCCATCAACCTTATTATTAATGTGTTGTATATTTTCCTGTATTATAGTCCAGTCCTTGGAAAGTTTCGAAGTTTTGAATTATTTTTCTACTCTTTCTGTTACCTCCTATACTGGAAGTCTCTCGGAGTTAAAATGCTTCTACTTGCAGAGATACTAAATTCCTCCTCTTTCTCAACCATTTTTCTAAAAAATCTCCTGCGTGATAACTTTTTTCCAAGGTAATTTATTTGTAATTATTTCTGCCAGTCTGTTACACAAGATATGTTTTCCTGATTTATTGAGGTGTAGCTCATGCTAGGTGAAATTTTCTCTAATAAGCTCCTCATTTATAGAACATATTTTTATTTTTTTGATATCCTTTCTTTTAATTGTGTTTATATATTTATGGATCATATCATTAGTCCGATTTATTAAATTATTCAGTTCCTGTTTGTCAAAGCGACTTGAAACTGTAGTTATTACAATGTTTGTTATGAGACTTAAGTTATAGGAATCCAGATATTTAATATTTTTTTAAACTATTTGAGGTTTGATATGTTGAACTTGAACTTTATTGAGTACAAAAAAGAAAACATAGTTTCATCAGATCTAACTCCATCAAACAATAAGGAGTGAAAATAAAAATAGATTTTATCGAAAGTCTTTGTAAATCCTGTAATAAAACCAAACTAAATAAATGATAAGAAAACACAGTTCATTAGGCTTGACAATCAGTTTTGATATGTTACAGATTAAGATTACTTGAACATCCAATCACTATCAAGTAATCTTTTGGGATAACATTTGCTGTTTGCTCCTTAAACCACCTGTTCCAGTGTAACATTCGGTTTAAAAAACATCTGTACATCAAAATTTGAAAATTTATTAACAATGAGTACCCATAAAGTTTTCGTCCATGACTTTCTGCAAGAATCAGAATTTTATTTCTAGCGCTGACCGAGCTGTAAGAAAACGAATGTAGGAGAACCACTTTCGCTAGCTGCGAACGGCACGATTCACAGTGAATTAAAGACTGGCTTAGAATGGTTGTAGTTGAAGATTAAAGTTCAAAGGTTCCTGCCTGCTCTTTAGAGGATCTAATCTCAGCGCATGGGTTGCAATGCAATCAAAGCAATTCTAGAAGGCCGCAAAAGGTTTTAAAAGCATGTATTCCTTTCTCCTTTCCTAGGCAAGGTGTAGGTGTTCTCCGACTCTTGCAGTAAGAACGAAAATGAAAGAGAAGTGGTGAGGAGGGAAGTGGAAACGACAGACGGATGTCTAAGAAAGAAGTGGTATCCGTCACAGGAAGAACTTTGCTAGTTCGCCTCTAGCTCTACGCCAGTAAGCAGACACCTGGCACAGGTGAGTAAGAACTTGCGGCTTCAACGGTCTCAGGATAGTAAACATAGTTCGAAGAGTTTTTTGGATTGTTTACTAAGTTTCCAGTTTGGAAGGACAGTGTTGTGAGTTGTGTGTTGTGAGTTTTTTATATTTTTGAGTAGTGCCACCTGACGCTTTGTTGAGGAAATAAAAATTTTGGGACGTTGAGATGTTTTACTGAGGAGTGTTTTGAGGTAATGCAAATTTTGAGAACCGTCGTTTGCATGTTAGTTTAAAATTATTAGTAGTTGATTAATTTTCTTTTTCAGAAACAATAATATTTGACAAAACTGGAATGTTATTAGTGTTAGTTACATTATTTTTTATCGTATGACAACAAGTAGTCATAATGAAGATGTGTATTGTGTATTTTAATGATAACGTGTAACCGGCACTGTATGCTGGGAATGATGTTTGTCAGTATTATTATGTCTTGATTCCTTTCGATTTCAAAGTACAGTATTGTCCAAATCTAATATTAAAACTGACGCTGTATTTCACTTTCATATAATATTTTACTCACATATATTGGAGATGTTTGCAGTTTGAGGAATGCATTTCACTTCTGAAAAGAAGCTTCGTCAGCTCTTTTTCAGAAGTGAAATGCATCCGTCATGCATCTCCAATATAAGTGAGTAAAACAATATATAAAAGTGAAATACAGTGTCAGTTTTAATATTAGATTGTTCATTAAGTATTTCGTCATGGGAAACATCACAGATCCCAATTTTGATGATTAATGCTCAATCCCAATTAATGCTCACAATGCGAGAGGACGTTATGCAATGAGCATTGATTTGGATATTAAACTCAAGCAATATATTGAAACTTCACCGTTTAACTCAATGTATCCAGGATAGTTGCATAATTATTAAGATTACTATGTTAGTTGCCTTCATAATGGACTAAAATGTAATTCAATGTGAGTTTTCCTCAAGCATGTCCAATATATGTGAGTAAAATATTAGACTATATAAAAGTGAAATACAGTGTCAGTTTTAATATCAGATTGTTCATTAAGTATTTCGTCATGGAAAACATCACAGATTGTCCAAATGATTCTCATTTACTTCAACCAGCAGTAGCTGTTGAGCATCTTCGACTACGGACTATAGATAACTATCTGAGAGTTAACACAAATGAAGATATCATCAAATCATAAATGATAAAAAATTATATCAGAATTCCAGAGGGCAGCATGTTGTATCAACAATTTAATAGAAGCAATATTCTGTTATATGCAGGTGGTGAATGGAACTGCTCTCAACTCCCACTTAGGCTATGCCTAAATTTGTACTGCTATAGATTATTTTGGTTATAAATGCAAGATGCATAAATTTTTCAACTAAACTTAAATGCTGAATTATAAATTCCTGAACGAGCATAATTGAGCAATGATCGTTATTTTAATAACATTTTCTTTCGATTATAAATTATTCAGCAATATTCCTTACTATTTAACGCGTCTACTGTGTTTTATCTAATTGAAAGGAAAATGCTGTTACTACTTCCTTAATTCTTCCTAATGAACTCGGAAGTTATTTATCGATTAGAACAGTAGGCTATGGGATATTTGATGATAAAGAGTCCTAGGAAATCCTAGGAATGTGTTATTACTGTTTCATTAGTTTGGAAAATTAAATTCTTACAATGAGATTTATTTACAGAATCTTCCTGCCTCGAAGTGCGTTGAATGTTTTAGATCCCCCCTTCTGACATTAGATTTATTACTTATCACTTTTTTCAGGCCCACATAGGCCTGAGACCAGAGCGTGGGTAATAAATTGGATGATGGTGATTGATGAATAATACTTATGATACTTATATTAGTATACTGAGGTGTAATTGTAATATAATAGGCCTAGGGCACTTATTCTGACTCACCGCCTCACCGGTGGTCACGGGTTCGATTCCCGCTCAGCCTGGCATCTCTGTCTCCTTATTACCCAAGCACAAGTCTCTGACTCATATAGATAGGCTATTTCATCAGAAAAAAGATTATCCATTTATCCGAATATTTTTTTAGTTACAACATTATAGGCTAGTTAGGGTACAAACAATCAGATATCACAACGAACATAACAGTATTTCCATACAATTTTGTAAATTCCCACTTCTGTCATAAAACATTTTATAACCGAATTCACTCTGTTTCTTAGTTCCACTTTTTATCAGCATAAAGTGTTTTTATAGACTGAAATCCGGTCAGTCCTCTGAGTTCTTCAAAAGTATCTTTTTAACGACTCTATTTGTATCTCAGAATTCATTTTATTACTCTACAACATAATTGTATCATTTCCCAATAGCTCCTAAGACTTTTTGTCGTAGAAAGGCGAGGTTTTATAGCTTCTAATTACAGCAATTTATCTCAACCTAAACAATGCTACAAAGACAATGGTCTCAGAAACAAGATAGAGAATTAAAAGAACAACAAATCATTTCAATATTTTTGCCCAGCGTCTTTGTGTTCAATAGAGGGTGTAATTGGATTAGATTAGTCTATTTTGATGGAATGACTTTTTGCAAAGTGATAAGCGGGGGAAACTCGTAATTTCCCGTCATGGATGAAGAGTTTAAAACGTAAATGTTGGATAATGAATGGAAAAGTATCAGTACGGTAGCATACAAGTAGCCTCTAATGCCTACATTCTCAATATTATACGTGTGATCTCCGCGATTTCACGAACTGCCTACGATAATACAGAATCATTAAAAAAAATAGCTTACATGGAACTAATACTTTCACTTTCCTCAGCTGCAAAAGATGAGTACCAGTATTATAATTTAGCGATCATTTTTACAGAAATCAATTTGGTTTTTATGGAGTAGACGCGCTCAAATTAGCGTAAGACATGTTACGCACTGAATCTCTGAACTCCGTTTCACTGCCTGAACGAAAAAACTAGTCAGCTTGAGAGATAGATAGCTTTATCGTTTCTTATATTAAAAAATTTTTATGCGGTTTTTCTGTTACAGAAAGTTAGAAGAGAGATTTCTCTTACTTGGTAGCATATTATCATTGCCATCGGGAAGGGGGGGGGTGCATTTGCAAAATTTGCTAAAAATGTATTGAACAAATAACTACAAATGGGCAATGACTCTAAAAAAATAGATGAGAATCAAATTGTGCGTTTGAATGGATGAAATCATCCCCAAAATCTCTTAAAATGTTGTTTTAGATAGATTATTTTTCAAACATTTTCTGGAAAAGACCCACAGATCCATTTTATGGCAGAATTTATCTAAAATGAAAGCTGACACAGTACAGTTTTCTAATTTTTTGCTTTTAACTCACTAAATTGTGAAGAAGTGAGGTTTTCACTACTTATAAGTAAGGAGAAGCTTCATCATAACTACTGAAAAATATAGTATCGCTTTTCACCTTTTCATGGTCATATATTCAATAAGAGTTGGCCTACTGTATTCTTTCATGGAAGACATAACAGATAGAATAGTCTTAAATTTCAGCTAAAATGCAAGAAAACACTGCTGACTGTAGACTGTACTTATCATACATGGATTAATTTATTCATAGAATAGTGAAATGCGAGTTTAAGATAATAAGTTATTGCTTAAATAAATTGAAAAAAGGAATGAATTCCAGTTTTTGTAGACATGAGACTAGTCACTTGAAATACAATTTTAGAGTGATTATTTACACAAAGTTTTCCCGGGGGAGGGCCCCCGGACCCCATTCGAGGAGTGTTCCAGACCTCCCGGTTCTGGCAAAACCCTTCGGCTATCCTCAGATACGACAATGTGTTTTGTATAGATGGTCTGCATCAAAAATTTAGATTAAGTAGGTGGGCCGACGTTCATCTATATAACGGTGAACTTTTCTTACAAGTAGAATTTAATGTTGGTGTAGGCCTAATTATTAATTAGATAATAGTTATTGAATTAAATAAAATTATGAATAAATTATTATTAGTCATAGACTCCGATTAGAGATTACCTTTGAGGTGAAACTAATGGAAGACTCATAGTTATAGCCTATGATGATTTCAAAGAGTTTTTATGAGGTTTGAGCTTCAACTCTTCGTCTTAAAACCCCTCGCCCCCCCCCCCCCCCGCAACGCATCTAAAGAGGTGTCCCTCCAGAGGGGTCAAGGGAACCCAGTGTTTTTGCACCCCTCTGTAACAAATCCTACCAGCCTCCATCCATATTATGCAGGATATCGAACCAAGTTTTATCAAAGTCATCATTTCACGCATTTAGGTCAGATTACGAGCTTGTCATTCAATATTCAATTCAAATTAGTATATCTCACATAAATTTGGACAATGAACTCGAAGAAATTGTCACAATTATTATATTATACTGTTTAAGTCGTGGTTAACAGCCCTGTCTTACATTGGAGGATTGGAGTATGCGACATTGAGTTAAATTTATTGAAAATTAAAAATATAAGTATCAAAAACTTGTTATTAATATTTCCATATAGGAAGTGTCAGGAAGTGCTTGACCATTCAACCAATTCCTAGGTTATTATTATAGATTGAATTATAGAATATTATTTTTCTAGTGTGGATAATATATATATATTCATGGCTTTTGTATGAATGTATTCTTTCCAGACTTTTCCGGCTGTGAGTGCTATTTTAGACTTCAACAGTTACTATTCATGAGCATATTAAATTTATGTATCGGTCTAAAGATCGTTAATACGATCTGAATTCTGTACTAAAATAAAGAATTCTATGCTTTTAAAAATCTCCTCTCAACTATGATAAAAGTTTTGAATGTATAATAAAACTTGAAGTTGTCACAACCATATTTATTGAAAACCGTGATACTAGTTTTGGTTCACCATTATCAATCTCAAACAAACTGACATCATTATTCATTATGGATATCTTCCGCAATATCACCTACAACACAAAAAAGAAAGTAAAACTTTCGAGTTCAATCACTGACGTATTTATTTAGCATATTCTAACTTTTTTAGGGTTGCGAGAGCCACTGGCTTATTCAACAGTTGTATTGGTCAGGTATTTTCACAAATTTTAGAAGACAATTACACCTATGACTAGTCAAAATTTTGCTTGCTACTTCGACGTCTTACTTTTGCCATGAATAATTTATTTACCACTAACAAGCCCCAGACTCATCTAGAAATGATCCGAAAAAATTGTAATGTTCGATTCCCGAACTAGGCCTGATGGCATATTGTGTCATTACTAAGGAAAAAGTCCATTATTAAAAATGATCTAAAAATAATAATGAATAGTTGAAATCTACTGTGGATTGTTGAACAGCAGTACATTAATAATAATGCTTGCCTTTCACAATGAGAAACTCCTTAATCATTTATCAATAGCAGTTGCAGTGTTCAACTTCTTAAAGGGCACGATCTTCAGTAACAGTAACAGTACTTCACTGCACGAGATTCTATAGTCTAGGCGTTAACAACAAGACACGATGTTCTTCAAGTGATTGCAAACAACTTTCGACCGATACTGATGAAGCATATCTGTATCTATATTATTTCAAGTACATTCTATATATCTGACAGGGTCTATCTGCAATAACACTCCATGTATTCGCTAGACATCAAAATACTAAAAAGGTGATGCAAGGAGAGAAGAAGTATGCCTCCGGATTGAGAAAAAGTGAAAGGAGTTGACCAAATGAAAGCAATCAAGAGACGGCTTTACTTTTATTGGTTGCAACAACGCTTTTTAATCTACCTGCCACTAGTGCACTGCAACCATCAGACAAAATTCTCATTTGAATCATATTTATCGATTTTTTCATAAATGAAATTATTGCTTTGAAAGAAGCATGTTTTGCTTCTCAAAATACTGATGATTTATATACGTACGGTGGCGCAATAGGTGCTCAGAATACTTAGTTCCGAGTTTGATTCGAAGTTTTCCCGAGAATGCGGTTTTATTCAATAGATTTTGGAAAATTTGTAAAGCTGACTAAAAGAGATCGGCTTTTAATTCCAAACTTGAATGGATGCTAATCTGAGATTGAAATGAAATAAATCAAGAGTAAAATTTACAAACATGTTTGTCACTTGCTCATGTTACAAGCGGATCTATAAAATGTTAACCATAATCTATAATCAGAGGTAGATGTTTCGGGATACTTCCCCCCCCCCCCCCGAAATGTTGTCATTTTTCATAATAACAGTAACTTACAGATTAAATTAGAACAGTAAATACAAAAATAAACCTTAGTTTTTTTAGCACAAGAGTTTGTCACGGGAAACACAAAAAGTATACAATGTTATTAAGGTGCTCTCACTCTGCAGCGGCATGTACAGTTTAGTGAGCAATGTGGCAATGCAGTGTTTTCGATTGGTGTCTGTCACTGACTCTTCCTGATCGGAAATATGTTTCATTTAAATTAGCAATTGCTTTAATTGAGATATCCAAGTAAAAATTACTTTAAAAGGCTCAACAAATCATTATAGAAATGATTAATATAAAATAATTCCGGGTGAGGACCCCCGGACCACCCATCAACTGGGGGGATTCCAGTCCCCCAAACAACTTTTTCTAACAATAACCATTTTTTAAAACCAAGAGATCTTTGTCAACTATTAAAATCAGAAGTTAATTGAAAATAATTGTTAAGTGCCAACATTTAGTATCTCGACTGCTAACTTGGAATTAATACTAAACTGCCTACTGTCAGATTAGTTTCAAGATTTGAAATCGTGGCTGAACAGATTGGATGTTTTCACTCCAGAATATGCTCCGCAATAAACACAGTTTCCAGGTCAATAATTACTATTGTATAATGATGAGAAAGTTGGATTAGTTGAACGAGAAAATTACAGAGTCGACTAAAGGAAATATGAGATGATTATCAGGGGGATTTAAAGGTGTTCGTGGGAAGACCGCAGTGGTCGATCAGCGGAATAAAACCTCAGTTCAGTCTTGTTGAGCGCGGACGATGCAGAAACACAATAGGGGAATTGAATTCACTCTCGTTTCGTGGCATTTGGAAAGTGAATTGGACAAGTGGCCGATAAAAGATGAAACAAAGGAAAGGTCGGAGAAAAGAGACGAAGTTGTACACTCTTGAACTGTTGCACGCGTGGATTGTATACGGCATAAGTGCCTCACTATGAAAATAAAGAGGTTTTTCAGTGTTTTTCAAGGACGAGGACGTTTGACTGTTATTCTTCATGGATGAGTGCAGAATCTCAAATGGTGGGCCAGAAACATCCAGAAATATGCTCGATTCTGGTAGTGGGGGATTTTAGAATATGATGGAGAAATATCGATAGCTAATTAAGCTACTCAGGAACTATATTAGGAAGTACATCATTTAGTTGATAGAGAGTACAGAATGTATTAGGAAATATGTCTCAGAACAAGAGGAAACGTGAAAATAGGGACGATGTGTTTTGTTCCATGATGCATTTGTATGTAGATTTGTGTAGAATGTGGATGTGAAACTGTAATGTGAAGTAATTTAAATAATTTACATTTCTATACTGTTTTCATGATAGTAGAGCTATGAAAGTAAAGCATGAGTGAGCTTTCAGTACATATTTTCTAAATAATTAGGTATCATTTACATAATACACAGCAGATGATGACTTTATAGAAAACTTATCTAATTAAACAAGTACTCAGTGAGATTTATTCTAGGGCTAACGAAAAGGGTGAGTCTGTAAACAGTCCATTGAAGTTTGAGAGATGAGCGATGTTTATTATTTTCAATTGTTTTTTATTCATGCTTATCTATGAACTTTCAAAGGTGAGAATAAAACATCACTTGAGTAGAATTAATTCATTAACAGGAATAAGAGGAAGCATTAATCTTATTTAGGAGCTAGTGAAATTAATTTATCATAGTAAACTAGTTTTGTTTAAAACTGAAGTTCAAAAATAATGTTTAAAGCTTATCTCATAAATTAAATATTGAATGCAATGTGTGCACCAAGACAGTGGGGTATGAATTTGAACACCAATGGCCGTTTCAAACAATTCACAAATTAATTTTGCTACTAGTAGTTTTAATTTTTGTAATTGATATTAAAAGCATATAAAAGATTTTTGATAGTGAATTGTAATTTGTAAATTTTTATGCAATGGGGTATGTCTCAGATTTTAAAATCAGAAATAATCGTTCTCCATATTCTAATGGAAAACATAATATCACCACTAGGTTGTAACTTATGAGAGCCCGAAATCCCCCCCAATTGACAGGATGAGAAGTCGGTAAGAAACAGTTTGGAAGAAAACAGACTCTTAAAAATAAACGGGGCGCACATGCCTCTTGTCCCTCTCAACAATGACGTGCTCCATGCACTCTCAATGTCATATATGTCACCATAATGCAACGTATGTCCTTTTTACTTGGTCATAAATCATAGTGGAAAACGTACTGCAACCTTTTTGATAGTGTCAAGCAGTCCAGGAAGATTTCGAAATGCTCTAGTAATTTTTGGGGAGCGCGGCTTCGAGGTGATGACCCAGTGTATAGTGTGGGAGTCACGGTCTGTCAGGGACCATGCCACACCACACTCATTGTTTGAGGCCTGATTCCTTTGCTTTGTTGACTGGCCTTGAACCCGCTAGGCATGACCGTGTGAGCCCCTCCCCAACTACTTCCTTAATTAGAAATTTATCCATTGAAGATAGAAGATTGAATGTGTACGGAAAACAGTCATCAAATACACGTTTTGGTTATACACGTATAATAAGGACGAAACCATAGAACTTTATTTAGATCATTTATGTCATGTTAACTGAGCCAAAATTTTCTGTTTTCTCAATTCTTTATTAATTTATTCACCTGTATTTATCGGTTTTATGCCATAGGCAACACGCCATGCACCATTAACAATAGTTATAAATAAATAAATTTATTTCCACAAAGCTCATATCTATGAACACTTTACAAAATACAGAAATAAACAAATAATTAATGATAGTTGCAAAGTTAGATCATGACAAAATCAGAAAACTTTTATTATTGTAAAGAAAAAAAAAGTATTTCATGTAAAATAAAATAAAATATACATCTGTAGAATAGGCTACTTCTGAGGGTTGAATTAACCCTGAATTGAAGCAGCCACACAATTCAATTAAAATTTTAGAAAAGAAAAACAGATACAGACACAAAAACGGATACGTAAATGAAATGCAGATACAGATACAACAACAGATACGTAAATGAAATGCAGATACAGATACAAAAACGGATACGTAAATGAAATGCAGATACAGATACAAAAACAGATACGTAAATGAAAAACAGATACAGATACAATAACAGATGCGTAAACAGATACAAAAACACAAACAGCAATGACACTAGGATAGGCCAGGAGAAGTGGCACACTGTTCAATGTCTTCAAGAATGTGTTCTAACAGTATAAAACTGTTGTAGTGTTCTAATCTTTCTTTTAATCTTTACAGATTGGCAACAATGTGAACCAGATGAAGTGAATGAAGCTCCCACTGGCAATCGATATGAATAGAGTAATTAATCCAATTGGTAAGTTCTACGTCGATTACTTCATTAAGCAAGATCTTTCTCTTTTTCATTGAGCATCATCTTCTCCATATTGCCGAATAGATGATAGGCTACATATAGCAAGTGAAATATTAAGACTTTATCCCATACTTAATTTAGTCAGCATTTATCCCGCCTAATCTTTCACAGAATAAGATATTGAATAGATCTTAAAATATGACTAGAGAAATAATAAAAGCTTGAGTACGGTGTGTAGGTATAAACTACTTTAAAATGTATGTCATTCACAGATATTTATTCATTCATTGCCAAAATTATCCTTACAACAATAATGTGCATTTTACAGTATTATATTTGGCGCCGTTACCCAAGCATAGGTTATTGTTCGCCAACGACGAGTTCACTTTACATCTATTCCTATTGTTCAGATACATGAATGAAATTAACTTCAAACTTTTGAGCTGAAGGCCCACCAACAATACTATGTTCAGAAACAAACATCAGAGCTCAAGAATAGGCCAGTTATTCTAGAATATCAGAACTCTAAACTCACTGACCCTCTTCATAATGATGAACTTTTTGTTCTCATATTAAAAAGAAATAATTTAAGAATTCCCCAGAGTGCTATCAATTGATTATTATACTGAAGATTTCCGCAATGTAGAAATTTAACAACAGTAGGCTATTGAATATTGAATAGCTGATGGAGAATCCTCAGTGTAATTGAAAGCACCTGGGGAATTCGAAGTTAATAAATTAATTTCTTGAAATTTGGCAGTTCGATAAATGATCAGTTCCTTCAAAATCAACTTGTAATAATTTAGTTTATGAATTCTGTTTGTTGTTCTATTTAGATCTGTTTCCAGGCCAATGGATCAAGTGAATAAAACTTAGTGGTTTTTTAATATAAAAAAAAAAATTATTATTATATTAGGCCCGTTTAATCAAACCAAACAGAAGCTAACACCGTCTCCTAGCAACTACATAAAATTTGAAATTCCGTAGTTACAGCTTGTTTTTTTGCGCTTCCCACTCCAACATAATTATGACTATGTTAACCGTTTAAGAAAAAACTTAGTTGGAAACCTAGTGTAAGGCTATGTACACATGGTAGCGTCGCACCGCGCGGTGCGACGCGCGTCCAAAATTCTGCAGTTGTACACATGCGAGCGTTTTATACGCGGCGTCCACCTCCAGTTTAGCAATGGAAGTTGAAGAGGTAACATGTATGTGGCTTGTGTATCGTAGATATAAAGCGAGAAAACGAAGGCAAAGAAACTTTTGGGTTCACCCTATTTTGACCGATAGATTAACGCATGGTGCTTTTGTGACACTTTACCCTAACTTGAGGAAATACAAACCCAAATTTTTTAACTATTTGCGAATGTCGATTTCATCTTTTGACGAGTTGTTGGAGATCGTAAAAGACGACTTGGCATCAAGTGAGAACTTTGTAAGGGATAGTATTTCTCCTGAAGAAAAGCTCGTCATCACATTGAGGTATGTTTTATTTCAAGTTGTATCACATTAACATTTTAAACATTTGAACAAACAATATTGTGATTTTATTTAAAGTAACATTACAACATCAATTGAAATTTTTATTAACAATCAAATTGACATTTTTTTTATGAACACTTTTATTAAACATTAAATTGAAACCAACAAAATGATGACAGACTAATTTTGAATAAGCAGAACTTAATTCTTTAATACAGTTCCAATATGTCTGTGCTCTGATCCGATAAGTAGCTATCAGTTGGTGATGTAACCGAACTTTGCATGTTGTTTTGCATGTAGCTTGTAGCCGAACGAGAAGGAGGAGCATGAGAAGGCCCGGCATTTGCCTGCCAACTGGATTGAAATGCACTGGTAGCTTCATTGAATTGTCCTTGATATTGATGATTTGGATTAAACCTAGGTCTCATCGGTTCCAGAATTGGAGCGGGGCTGTAAAAGTTTTGAGCTTTTTGAATAGTTTCCAGCAATTTAATTTTAGTTCCAATTCGGCCGTGTTCAGGAACTTTCTTAAGTTCTTTGTACAAAGAAAGACAAAATAGTTTGTCTTCATCTTCCTCATTTTTGTTAATGCTTTGCTCTCTTAGTAAGATGCTTTTATTTAAAATATCTGTAAATTGTTGTTCGACTGGGTCTAGAGCTTTTCTTTTTTTACCTTTTGTATCGGGAGTGTCGGAAGGTCTGATTTCCACATCTTCATTGTCTGCTTCATTTTCCTCAACTTGTGTATTTTGTGTGTCTTCGTCTTCCCAATTATTGATTGTTTCCTTATTCGATACACAACTTTCCAGAAACTGAAGACGTGTGAAGTAGATGTAGGGAGTATGGTTGATGGCCCCGGATCCTGACTTCATAATCTTCTTCTTTTTCAGTTCTTTAGAAAAATGGTCACGGAGGTTCTTCCATCTCTTTTGCAAAGTATTTCCTGAAAATAAAATTACATAGTTTGAAAACTAATATATTTTATTTCGTTATTACATAGTGTTAACATTTTCAGGTATTTGGCGACAGGATGTTCATATGCCGAACTACATTTCAACTACAGAGTGGGAAAATCAACAATAGGAAATGTGCTTCGTCAAGTTTGTGGTGTAATTTTCGATAAACTTAAAAACATGTGTATGCCACCTGTCACAAGAGAAAAATGGGAAGAAGTAAGCAGAGAATTCCTCAAAAATACCAACTTCCCCAACTGTATTGGGGCGATAGACTGCAAACATGTTCGAATCCAACAACCCAGTTTCACAGGATCTCTCTATTTTAATTATAAACACTTCTTTTCTATTGTGCTGTTAGCCGTATGTGATTCCAACTATCGTTTCTTGTTTGTGGACGTCGGGTCTTATGGAAAGAGCAACGACTGTTCAATCTTTCAAGATTCATTGTTTTTTAAAAAACTAACAGAAAGTACATTAAATATTCCAGAGTCAAAACCTATTTCAAATGTGGATGCAACACCTTTACCTCATGTTTTTGTTGCGGATGACGCCTTTGGTTTGTCTAAACAGATTATGTGCCCATACGCAGGAAAAATATTGCCTCATTCAAAGAGAATTTTCAACTATCGACTATCAAGAGCTCGTAGGTACATTGAATGTACTTTTGGCATAATGACGAACAAATGGAGAATATTTCATAGACCCCTAAATGTCAGTTTGGAACTGGCCAACGGTATAATATTGGCATGTTGTGTGCTGCACAACTACGTACGAGAGCGAGATGGGTACAAATATGAAGATTTGCTTTATGAACCACCTTTGGTGGACCTTGGTGTAGAAGATGGTTCACGGCCGAATATGTTCGCGAAGCAGGTGAGGGACCGATTTGCTCGGTATTTCATCGCAGAAGGTAAACTATCATGGCAGGATAAGATGGTGTAAATGTGGTGATGTTCCCCAAATGTGGTTTATCCTGTACATAAATGTATTATATCTGTACTTTGTATTTTGATAACAAATATTGTAAATTTAATCTGAAATAAAAATATTTTTACTTACCAAGATTTTTCTTTTCTTCCTCTGTAGTATCCTCTTTACAAAATATTTCTACCAATTGTTGCCAAGCTGTTCTCTTCAACACCCTGTTCTTGTAATCAGGACTCGCCATATCCCATATGACACGTCGACTTTTTACTTCTTCTATAAACAATTCTGTGTCAAAATTGTTCATTTCCATGGCTGCACACTGAACAGAGTTGCTGTAAAATCACTACACAAAACAAGTGAACTAGATCAAAACTCGCGTCCGACTGCTCTCATGTGTACAGTCCAACTGACTGTAGTGTACTGGGAACTGCGCTGTCGCCGCGCGGTTCAGGTTGAAAGTCTGGGCGGCGCAGTGCGCGGCGCGTCCAGATTTGAGTGAGTGGTGCATGTGGACGCTGCCATTAGCTCCATTGTATATCGCACCGCGCGGTCGGACGCGCGTCTCAAACCGCGCGGTGCGACGCTACCATGTGTACATAGCCTTAGGGTTATTTACAGCTTAGCACTAGGAGTTTTAAATTCCAATTTACAACTAGGTGGCAAGTTTTATTCGCTCGAAAAATAGTTACAACTTTAAAATCATCTGGTGTTAGCATTATAACTACGTTTTATTCTCTTCACCCGTCGAGTTTAGTATCTTATGAAAAGCAGTATAAACTTTCAAATTGGATGAATACTTGAACATTAAATAACAATGATTATGATAACAACTAAAGAAACAGTAGGCTACTACATTGAAAGAATGATTATTTTAATAATAAATAAATAATTAAAAAATTATTAAATTATATTATTAATTATTATTATTATTATATTATTATTTTAATAATAGAATTAAAGCCAATTATAATTAAAACGGAAACGCCCATAACTGTTCAAATATTGAGTGATGCGAATAAACTGTACTTGTTACAGATCAGTGAATAATGGTCAAGTTTAGTAAATATTGAACAAGTACAGTATTTAATGAAAATTAGGTGAATAACATTTTACTTTTAACCAGTAAATAGGGCTGACTGAGTTACCTACGTAGAAATAAATAATACCGATACCGGTATTTGTGCGAGGTAAACTTTCGGGTTTTATTTCAGCATTTTTTTATTTTAAAGTTATTACTGAATAATTATGAACAAAGCTGAGCGCAGATCGCATCGTGAAACAAGATCTTTATTGTTCATTTTGAACTTATGTCTGTGAAACAAATGACCACATGTGCTATGCATCTGTTTCATAATTTATGAATTTCTTATTTCTGCACTCTTCTCGCATACATGTCCAGTGATAACAAAACACAATTTCCCAAGATTTTGGTAGTGCAAACAGAATGCAAGTTTTTGTTATGCCTTTAAGTATAATTCAATCGTTCTAAATAGATCACTTTCAACCAAATTGACTGCTCCAAAGGAGCAAGAAAGATTATAGCACTAAAAATTTAAATTGAAGCCTTATAAATTGCAATTATGAAATGTCCCATGTGTCTGATGAATGAATATCAATATCAATGATGATTGTCTTAGGATCAATATCAATCAAAATTGTATAATTAACATTTACTTAGGAATCACTTGTTATTAAACTTGACTGAAATATAAGAAATGATTTGTTTCTCTCGAACAAATATTTTTTATTACTATGAATGATAACTTAATTCGTATGAAGGCTTAACCAGATGAATAAGAGGGCCCAAGAGCTATCTTTAAATCTGATTCTAATTGCATATGATTAAATTTTTTTTAAATTGGAGGAGTGTGAAGCGCTTCATATGATACAATGGTCGGCCAGGTAAACGGCACCAGTTATCCAACTGCCGGTTATGTGTGAAACTTGCCTAAGACTTCGATGAATGCTCCTTTTTGGTCGAAATTGAGCTAATTATTTGGCCGATCCTTGCAAAACTTGGATGGGACCACCGCTGAATGATGCTCTTTCATTTAACTTTTTTTTTATCGAAATTGGTTCAATAGCGCTCGAGTAATTGATGCACAAACATTAAAAAAACAGGTCAAAAACGCTCCTTTGTTGCGGTCGGTTAAAAATCTTTTTTCCTACAGAAGAATGCCTGATGAGTGTCTTTCTTTTCTTTTACTTTTAAATATTTTTTTAATGCAAACACATTTCGAAGATCTTTACACATAAATAGCTCGGCATTCCTTAAAGGAAGATCCATGCAAAATTTCATAGAATTTGGTCTATGCGTGTAGCCGTAAATGCATTACAAACAGACAGAGACATACTGACAGATAAATGCAAAACGGTCTACTTGAGAGACCTATCTTCGTTCGGTCAACTTTTTACATGTTATATGTTGCTAATATATATGGTGAAAACGATCGATGTGCATTTTTTGTGAATCGAAAAGCATATTATTATAATATGTTATATATTATTATATGTTATATATTATTATGATATGTTATATATTATTATGATATGGTATATATTATTAATACTATTATTACTCTTATTGTTACTATTATTATTATTATTATTTCAATAGTAGCCCATTAACGAGCACGTTGTATCAACTTCCTGGTCCACGCAGCTTTCATTTTTTCGGAGTGTGTTGTGTTTTCTCCTCTTGGGTCCATTTCTCTCTCAATCCTCTTCGGGGTCTTTGTACCTTTTGAAGTTCTATCGATTTTCTCACGAAATGCATTCCTATCTGTGATGGCTTTTTATGATGTTTTGTTTTCAGAAATCAAAGAAGTTAGGCTAAATAGTGCAGAGCTCAACTGATGAGCTACGGAACTAATTTTTCCATATGAACTCGTCGGGTCTTGGATACTCTGTTGTACCGATTTATTATTCTCGTCATCTGTTTAAGAATGAATAATCTAATTAGATGGACCGAAAAATCTGAATTTCGAACTAAAATCTCCTAGGATGAGCTAGAAATAAGTTGCCCTTTCAAAATTAGTTGTTTTCGAGTCCGCAAGCCCTCGCTTGACATTACAGACTTGTTTCACACTGAACCAGCTTTGGGTAACCGATATCGTTTACCCGTCATAATTGCATTGCATCATATGATTTTGAAAATCGTCTAGATGTGAAGCCATATGATATAATGATCAGCCTGGTAAACGACACGGGTTATCCAACTGGCGGTTATGTGTGAAGTTATCCTTTTCGATCAAAATTGAAATGAAGACATCGATGAATGCTCCTTTTTGTTTAATATTGGGCTAAGTATTGGGCCGGTCCTTGCGAAACTTGGATGAGACCACCGCTGAATGATGCTCTTTCATTAAAAAAATTTCATTGAAATCGGTTCAATAGTGTTTGAATAGTTCGTGTACAAACATGAAAAACAGCTTGAATTGAGAACCTCCTTCTGTTTTGGAAGTCGGTTAAAAAAGGCTACATCAATTCTATGTTGCTTTCCAAACGTCTCTGTCGAATGATGGCTTGGACGCAGGAGGTGCGCTGAATAGTATGCACACTCACCTGTGCAGCCAAACCCTGCGTAAAGGTGAGAGTGGACTGTCAAACAGCTTTAGAATTTGTTCCGGTGGGCTTGGCATACTGATACAATTTTGTTAGCTCAGTGAGGAAAGCAATCACAAACTACCTCACTCCTAGTTTGTGTACTACGCTTTTTGGACTTAAAAAAAATATTGAGGTCTAAAGAGTCACCTACAGTTGAATCGGCTATTGTACTATATACATGCATACATGCTATTGTCCAAAAATGTTAATCAGTCTGGAACTTACCTAAAAATATTCATTTTCCAAAACATTCAAATTTATTCGGTTTCTATAATTTTTTAGCTGAACTCAACCATGCCACAGGGCCAAAGGTTATTCGAGGCCGTAGGGACTCGTCTCTTGACTCAGGCATCCACCATCCTCTTTCTGACACATCTTCTGACCAAGACGATCTCAGCGAAGCTGTCAACAAGTAAGTCAATCTCTAAAATACTCCTAATAAAAAGCAATTCCATTTTTAATTAATTATTCCTCTCACCCACTACGTTACAAACCATAATGGATTTTTTTTTTGTAGTCACTACAATAATTATTATTGCAATATTTGTTTGCATTGTTTTTCAAGGCGGGGCTAAAGCATACTTGATTTAATTAAATAATAACCCAGTTTTTTGAATTATTTTTATTATCTTTCATTGATATTGAATGGTTACAGATAATTGACCGGTTTAGGACTTTGCGAGATACAGGCCTATTGAAATGTAGAGCAATCTAAATTCCTGTTATACTTGTGTAGAAGGAGTCGATTACTCTACGAGAGTGCTCTATTGCTTAAACTACCTGCGTTTGAAGAAGTCTCTTTTTATATCTTTCTACCTATATATAGACGATATCATATAGGATTTTACACTATTTTATATTGGGCTCTAGGACTGTAAAAAAGGATTTTTGTTTCGATGCTCAGTTTTGGGTTAAAACTCGTGCTATTAGATTAAATCTAACATTTTTAGTTATTGCTAAGAACTTTTTTAAATTTGTTGTTGCATGTCATTGATCTTCTAGATATACTTTCTTGGGTATTTCAACCACCCTTTACGCTGGTAACTTTTATCCGCTGTGGTAGGGGAAAGCTACCAGGATCGAGGAAAGTGATGGAAGTCGGCATTATTGTTAGATTCAATATGAAGGCGCGAGTCCTCGCGGAACGTTCCATAGCTTGAGTGATCCCGGGTGATAGGAATACTATATTTCTACATTTCCTAGAATACTATATTTACCTATTACCGTTTATTAATTTATTAAATTTCCATTCAATCAGAATTTAACAACAGACATTAATAAAATTGCGTTATTAGCAAGGATAGTACCGTTTTGCCGTGCGAGCATGATAGTTTCATGCAATAGAGCGGGATTTTCATGCGATACTAGCAAAACTTTGCTAGCGAGTCACGAAACTTTTTGTCATAAGAAACAGTAAAGTAATATATTTTTCAATCATAACACATTATTGATCTGATTGTAACAAATTTTACATAGGACAACGAGGCCGCGCATACAAACAACGTTACAAATAGAACATAAAAGAACAAAAATTTACAAGCCTTACATACAAAAACCGAATCGACTTTTGCAGACCATATCATTCGAACTGGGAACTTTTTCAAGGAATGGTTTTCAGTTGGCCTACACTCGAATTTTATCTTTAAATTAAAAAAAACAATTCAAATTAGTTACACACATTCTTTAGAGTACGGTAGACAACTAGGCATAGATGGAATACATATTCAATGCTAGTTGGGAAATCGAGTCATTAATAATTAAATTATTCAATTACATAGTATAAAATTATTTAATAGTTTACAATTATTGAAAATTTGTGTTTTGGGTGAGTGAGCCTTACCTTTTGGTGTAAAAGAGCCTCCAGCCAAAAATCTGCCCCGGGCCACTAAAATGTCTCTGGATGAGTGGCCCTGATTGTAATAATAATTTGAAACCACTATAGATTGTTAAATTAGCTTTATAAAAGTTATATTTTTTTGATTTTATACATTAAAATTTGTTCAAAACTGATTAACGAACTAACAAAATACGAAAAGTGGGTTCAAGCTCTTAGACAAACGATTCATAAAAGCAATGATTTATTGAATTTTAGCTTTCACTTTACCCAATTTATAAACTTCATTTTAATAAATACTTGTATAAAGTTACTGTTTTTAAGCCTCTAATCAAGCTCCAAACATCGAACATTCAAAAGTTTCCGCATAATGTGGACTAAACTGAATAGATTTAAACTTTTCTAGACATGGGTCTACAATCTCTTGGAATACGACTTTAGAGGGATTATTTATCAAAATTTTCCCGGGGGAGGGCCCCCCGGACCCCCTTCACCCTGGGGGGTATTCCACACACCCCAGACCCCCCGGGCCCCCCCAAATCTTCGATAACCCCCGCATGAAAAGATTTCCGCTACGCTACTGCCCCCCCCCCCCCCATAGTACTATAAAGGATATCTCATGACGCTTATCTCTTTCCTAAAAAGAGGAACGGAAAACAGCTGTTTTTTTGTAGTATAACAAAAAATAAGTTGCAATAGATCGTTATAGAAGAATGATAGGTACTTAACAGCTTCGAATATTCAAATATTATTACTTTTCTCTTCAATTTACATTATTTTTACAGCCGCCTGTGTTTTGCCAACAGTGTTCGACTGAGTCCTGTTGGTTGTAATGAGACTGACAATCTTGTTGAAGAAGTCTATGTCTCACAACTTAATAGAAAATCAACAGAAATTGGTGAGTTGAAAAAAAATGAGTACAATTGATTAACAATTTGAAATAAACAGCTATAATAGTCATGGAATTACTGTTCATACAATTTCGTATTATAATCCAAATAGCCAATTTCTCTATCACTTACTCCACTAAAATAAGAAGTGTCACACTTAGCAAAAAGGCAGGAATGTTAAACATAAATTACTGAAAACAGCTATTCCATTAAATGATTCATAACAACTCACATTTAATAGGAAATAAAATAGTATTATTTTTGTTCTAGTAGTACAAGTGTTTTGCCTACTCTTCGCTCGTTTCATACTATCTCTTACCTACCAACTCTTCGCTCTTTTCATACTATCTCTTACCTACAAAGAGGAACGGAAAACAGCTGTTTTTTGCAGTATAACAAAAAATAGGTTGCAATAGATCATTATAGAAGAATGATAGGTACTTAACAGCTTCGAATATTCAAATATTATTACTTTCCTCTTCAATTTACATTATTTTTACAGCCGCCTGTATTGTATTCTTATTTTAGTGGAGTAAGTGATAGAGAAATTGGCTATTTGGATTATAATACGAAATTGTATCAACAGTAATTCCATGATAGTGTTGGTAAGAGATAGTGTTTTCATACTCTTCGCTCGGTGTGACACCAGCCATACTTTGGTCAAGTATTGGAAATACTGTACTGTGAACCTGTGATACTGAAAGTATTAGACAAGCTGAATTCAAATTCTTATTGAAAAGTTCATATTGCTGATGGGATGTTCTTGTGATTTTTATCTTGGCAGTTACCACACTTTAAAATAAGAATTATTATTAATAACCCACTTCCCCCACCACATCCACTCCTCCCACTACCTTCCAACAACCACCAGACCTTACATATCAGAAAACTAGTCAGTCTGCAACCAAGCGCCGAAGAAGAACAACATAGTTCGAAACGCGTCCGTCGCGACTCAAAAAGGTCAGTTCTGCACAGCAAGATAATACATATGAATAGTTCTACTGCAGTTCACGAAAAATGGATAACCACAACAATAATTAATAATAATTTACAACTGGATAAAAATCAAAATCAAATGGATATCCATCCAATTGTTCTATATAATAAGAGAGAGTAGGAGTATGCGTGCGTGCGCATGGGCGCGTGTGTGTCAGTCGTACGGATTTCAAAAAACGGCTAGGCTACAAAAATTGGAAATCTAAATTTGGCACAAAGCGTCTAAACTCGATTCAGTGCACCTCAAATCCCGATTTTTTATTTTCCTTTCAGACTTTTCAAAATAATTAATGTTCTAAACTTTAAAATTCCACAGAATTGTTGTTGTTATTGTACGGTCATAGATTGACATTGTACAGTATTCATAATTATTGTCGTTCATAATTTCAAAAGAGATTTTAGTAGCACTGCTGTCCCATAGAGGAACTGGATTGGTAAGGCAACTGTTTCTCATGTGGCAGGACTTGAATTAAATTCCCGACAGACATAATTTTTTGTTCATAGAACCAAAGAAGTAAATTTTATCAAATAAGTTTTCTATTTTAAAAACCAATTCAGTTTAAATTTTTAAATTTGCATAATTTTTTCTCTTAGTTTGATCTGAATAAATCAGAGAAAGTATTATTTCCATTCCATTCAGCGTATACGTAGATTTTTAATTAATAACTAGTGAGCCCCACGTGCTGGAGAACTCGCTCGCCAACAACTAATTTTGGAAAGGGCAACTTATTTCTAGCATAACCTAGGAGAAAGTGGTAACGAAAAGCGGCGTATTCACTACTGGCATTTTACCCGGTCTTACCCAGGAATCCAGTAATCAGTTAGGAGTTTTTTGTTCTGGTAGATAACTGATGGTAGCGGTTACAAAATTATTGAATTAAGTTGAATTTCATATTAAATTCATAATTATCTTTCAATTTTATTCTTTTTCAATCCAAGAAAGTTCTGATTAAAGTTACTTAATTTCATGTTTTTTTAAAATATTAATGGGCAAAAATAATTCCCAAAAATCTCCGTTCAAGTCCAATCAACATTGGATTTAGTTAAATTACGAATATTTATTATTGTTTTAAAAAAGCTACGTATTTATTTATTATGCTGATTAGAATGGTAATAATAGTTCCTCTTACAGAAAAGAATTCAGATCAAACTATTAAAACATTATTAAAAAATATTGTTTATTCTGAATCCCTCAAATTTGAATCCCTATCACTTGGATATAGTTTCTTTTGGTATAAGCTAATATTCTGAATATTTTTTTTTAATATTCCCCAAAACTTTGTAGCACTTACTCCCCTAACAAAAACATATTTTTACGTTCATGTCTGTCGTTCTTAGTTTGTTAAAATAAACTATTAATTTCCTCGTCATTTTATTACAGTTGATGACATTGAAAGCATAAACAACAGTCACAAAAGCCTATCAGATGACTCATTATCCGAGAATGTAGTCAAGACGAAGTCTCCTTCACGTGTCTACATTGCACCTGACATTCCTCCATCAACCAACCACCTGAATGCTAAAAATGACGTGGTTGGCGAAGAGGCTGACAACGAGGAACCTGATAAAGATGGTGTTAAAGGAAAAGAGAATAAAACAATCGAGAAGAATGAAGGGGAACTTGAGGGTACGGTAGAAGTGGAAAATCTTGCTGAAGACGAATATGTTGGAGGAAAGTTTGAGGCTAAAGTTGTAGTAGCTGTGGACTTGGGAACCACCTACAGTGGTTATGCATACCGTTATATTGATCATCCCTCGGACCTCGATATACATCTTATGTCCAATTGTCAAGGTAAGAGCAATACACATTATAATTCTCGTCTTTTAAAAGAGTGTTGTCATTATAGTAGAACCACTTACGCTCGCCCTCCACTCGGGAGTTACACGCTCCGGGTTATCCGACCATGTAAAATTCGCAATCTTGTCCCAAGTATCAACTCTTTTAGCAAAATAACAGCTTTCTTGAATTTTATTGTAATATCCAATTTATTACATCACTGTAGAAGACGATAAATTAAGGCGGTTATTTTATTCCAAGTATTGAATTTTTCTCTTTAAAATGTATTCTAATGTGTTTTGCAATAATGAGTTTTTCCTGGTAAATTTTTGCGTTCCGGCTACTTTATATGTAAAAAAGAGTGATATTAACCAAAAAACACGATTGTAATACAAGAAGCCGAGGAGTTTATCACTTGGTGAGTCACAACAGTAGCTTATTATTTTTCTGGAGGATGAAGCCCACATAGGTCTGAGACCTGTGCGTGGATGATGGTGATTGATGAGTTGGACCTACAGTTTTAGGTGGGTTCCGAACCACCGGGAAGTGATTTTACAGCAGAGAACAGTGTATTTTTTGCTGGCCAATCTAATCGGTCACCCTTACAAAGAGTGCCTACGAGAACGCAGCTTATCTCTATCTGATTGAACAGATACCTGCTACGGCTCGCGGCTATCACTTCTTTATTCAAACAAAAACCTAGTTATATTGGTAGGAAACTCTACAGCAAGCTACCGCAGTTTTTAAAGTGTCTTGTAAATATAGAAATATTAAAAAACAATTGAAAAAATATTTAGTTGAAGCTTTTTATAGTGTACAAGGGTTCCTTTTATATCAAAATTAAGCCTCACCTCAACTAATTTATATAGTAATTATGGTAACTAGTGTATAAGATAGTATAATTGTTGATCTAACTTGTATTATACTCCTCAACTGGAGTCTCCAAGACGTAATCTACAAAAAAAAATTTGTCCTATTCCCGAGGGTGAGGGATTAGAGAAGTTCAACTGTGTTATTTATTTTTCTATTACAAAACACAGTAGGCCCAATTATTGTAGATGAACGAATATTTATAGTTATTATAGTCTTGCTGAAATTGGTTTTCAATCTCTATCAAATTAGAGCAGCATCATTATGTACTCTACAAAAAGCCTAATACTATTGGCCAATAGAATGGTAACCCTCTAAGCTAAACTACGTCATTGATATCACTACATAAGTTTGAAACTTGTGTATGATTCAGAATAGAAAAGTGAAGCTTTAAAAGAGTGCTGTTTGAAGTTCCCGGCTAGCGGTCTCGTCAAACATCGTTTGCGCTTAAAAGCGTAAGCGCAAACTTATTACAAATTTTAGCAGAGCTCTCATTTGGCGAGGACTTGATTTTGCGATGAAGTCCGATACACCTTCTGCAAGTTTCCGGGATCCTGGTAGAGAGAGCACACTGAAGCCGACCTTGCGCTTGCTAAGTCCCTCACATCGACCTGCTAAGTCCCTTTTCCACCCACTGACGACTATTCACCAGCATACACAAACCAGTATATTGATTTGCTTTCTCTATAGCCTACGACTTACTTTATCACTCTCTTTCACTGTACTACTCTCTAAATCAGTATCACTCTCTCTCTCTCATACACACACGCACTCTTTTTTCACTCATTCTTCTTGTATCTCTACTTTTCTTTGGCTTCATTTGATCTATTTGAAGTTCATATGATCAAAAGTGGATCTATTACTATTGCCGCTACTATTTGTGAAAATACTTGCGATAGTCGTCTGTTTTCACGAATACTATCCACATAGTCCTTGGTTCAACTCCCGAATATGTCTCGTAATTTTTCATACATAATTCACCTTATACCACCTAGCTACATTTCAGGCTTACAGCTATGAAATTTAATTACTACAGTACTCAATCGTTACAAAATTGAGTGTGAGATAAAGAAATGATTGCATGCTCTAAAGGAAAGCTGTTATTGATTTTAGTTTCTTGATTTGATTCCAAGATTGTTTACAAAGATATGAAAATTTTACCACACAGTGTGGAAATTTTGATGTATTAAACCAGGGGTTCTCAAACTGTGGTACGCGTACCCCTTGGGGGTACTCGAAAATTTTCAGGGGTACGCGGGACAGGTTATTGAAAAATTAAACCATTTTTTTCTGTTTTGCAATCACGCAAGGTTATTATTTAATAATGAAATCTAATAAATTGAATACTTTGTGGTCGAGTTACTAGAAACCAATAAGTGCAATAGGTTCGTAGAACTATTTCGTAGAAGTTCAGAGACAAGGTTAACGTTGGGGACGATTTAAGGTTTTACCTTGAGCTATTGAGGAACTATGTTAAGAAGCAAGCTCATCCTTCTCATTAATTTTTTGAAATGGGTTTCAAATATGATTCCAAATGTATTGTGTTTTTGATGTAAAAAGTTTTTTTAATTTAACCGGCAACCCCCCCCCCCTCCAAAATCTCGCGGTAGCAGGGGGGTACGCTAAATTTTTATTTTTCATTAAGGGGTACAGTCCTTGAAAAAGTTTGAAAACCCCTGTATTAAACAATAAGCATCATGAAATTCAAAACGATAATGACGTAAATGTTTTAAAATTGTTGAAACATCATAATTAATAAACCGATACAACGGAGAATCTAAAGACCTGGCGAATTTACATAGAATAATGATTATTATTATTATTTTATTGTTATGATTATTTTATTATTATTATTATTATTTGTGCCGATAGGCACTCAACTTTTTCGATTTCTATAAATATCAATCACATGCTTCCCGATTCACAAAAAATGCACAGCGGCAGTTCTTGAAATAAGTTTTGTTTCATTTTATTCTTGTTCAAAAAATTTGACGATTTAAAGAAAACATTTTAGCACAATGAAAAATGGAAACGTCAACGCTTACAGTGAAAAAATAAAGTGGATAACTGTGCTGAGCAGCAACCTTCATAATATTCTTAATTTTTTTATTCGAAATGAACCAGTTGTGCAATTTTTTTGTCGGTTCGTTAATGATTATTTCATTTCAAATAATAGAAAAACACTTTTCCAATCATATGGATTTTAATATTGCTGAACTTCATCCATCAAATCCCATCATTTTTCCATTAAAATTATTAACAAAAGACTAACTGGAAAAGGTAGGCTAAGTAACTGAATCTGTAAACAAAGGAAAATTTTATATCATATCTCTAGTCATTTTTCAATCATGAAAACACTTCTTCAACATCGAGTTTGCTTTGATAAGAATTAACTTTCTTCAACAACCCAGCCGTTATTTCCATCGAAATTAATATATTTAAACTGAATAGCTTTAATACAGAAAAGATCTCAACGTCTTAGGAAATTCAAGGCCATCAATTTATTCTCTTTTCAATAAAAAAAAAATTATTCAATAGAAATCAAGTTGATTTTAATATTATGAGTTGGATACACTCGTCAATAATAATATTTCAATCTAGATTCCCATCAAAATTATCAACTGTTTTCAAATCGACACACATTTTTATAATAAATATCTTCCACAACAGTTTATCAATTATTTATTTTTTCACAATAAATATTTTTCACAACAATTTCACTACAAAGAACGAACGACTCGACGTTTTCGAGGTTCCGTTTAAGTAACAAAAAAAAAGTGATATAAGCCACAACTGCAGCGCGACGTGTTTCAACGAAGAAGCGGCACCACTCCCGCTTAAAATTTTGTGTCAGTGGAGGTGTTGAATGGGGAAGGCTGAGTGCATCCCGCACTGCACAGGTGAGAGAGGTCATACAGAGTGAGGTCATTGAGACGCATAGTGGCAGGTGATAGACCTTTTTAGAACAGGGCACCAGAACTGTGCACAGGATTAAATCGCATTCCTGCTCGTCGTTGGGGGCTGATGATGTACATTTCGTTGCGTTGCTTCACCCTCTCTGATACACGATAGAGTTGATACAGATCAGGTTGAGCTGGAGGCAGGATAGTTTTGAAGAACTATTTTCCTTCATTGTTAACCGAGTTTAGAAAAATTCCAAAAATAAAAAAGATATTCGACCAATCAACTTTTTCTCACTAAAGATACTCTTTCGTTTTAGGCAGCTTTCCCCTCCTTAAATAGAATTTGAAAATTATAATCTTACTTCTAATTAAATGGATTATATTGAGGTTGTCAAGTAATTGAATAGCTTCATTTGCTAATCGTCCAGGCTATTGTAAGCTCTTATATTTTCCAGCAGATTTGCACATTTGCCTTCCTTTTAAAATATTAATTTCCCTGGGCAAAAATTCTGACTGATAGTTTTGTATCAACGAAGTACCCTCAACAATGCAACGCCGTGCTTAACTTGATACAGTTCCAACTTCAGAAACGAAGTCTCAGTGGAGAATAAGCGCTCCTATGAGGGTCTACTCTCCTGGTATCTGAAACTTCGGTTGAGACTGCTGAAGGGTTTTTGACTGACAGACTCCGCCAAGACACGTTTCTACAACCTGCCCCTGGACATCTCAGTGACTTCGATGAGGCACCAACTGGTGCTGAGGCACAGAAAACATGTAGAAATTAAGTTGGTGACGATTACCGATCGTGTATCTTTTCATATGGACCTTGTTGCATCAAGGAATTTGTATCGATTGAACTGAATGTTGCTGCAATGCTATTGTGTGTGGGCTTTGCGGACAGAACGCTCCCAAAAGTGAAATGCTTATGGAAAGGAAGCAGCTACAATACGGAGGGCAAGTTTTGTTGCATATTCATGAAACAACTAGTGTATTCCAGAGTAGTTTAGTCACAGACAAGGAGATAGGCAAATACTTATTTTTTTAAGTAGTAAAGTTTCGGGTTGAGTTTAGGCTTGGGGTTGATTCTCGATCCGGCCTGGCATTTTTTATTGTAGATATTTTAAATTATGTACGCAAGCTCCAGACTCTTGTAGACACCATCAGCAGAGAAATAGGGAAAAGATTATAATGGTCAATGAAGTTAATACAAACAAAAAATGTAATTTTTCGTACTGCACAAAATTTACTATATTTAATAATAAAAATAATCCAACTAATTGTGATTGTGCAAGATCTTCAACCTCTTCCCGTACAAGGAAGGTTCCAGCTGGAGAGTTTGGGAGTCACAAATTTGACAAATTAAAGGAAATTTTGCTAACACTTTTTGAAGCATTGCCCCTCCGCCCCTGCCACCTATATACCTTTTTCCAGCGCATTTCCGATTGTTTTTGTCATGACCCCTCCCACTGGAAGGCCCACTCTTGTTCCTTTATGACATTTTCCAAGAATCAAGAATATCAGCGAATTCCAGAATTTTTAATATTGGATTTTTTAAATCTACGTATTAGAATTTCAGTTGTTGTTCATGAGTGATTCGCAAATTTAGTGCATACAATACTATTTCCAAAACAATATGCATCACTGTATAACATTAGCGTTCCATCGCTAATAATCGGAGGTATTATCATAATATTAGCAATTTCTGTTAGTGGCCTTATTAATTGACACGTTGAACTGAATTTGAATGTAATTCAGCTACACTAGGAATTGAGTCACCAAAAAATGTGTGGAAATTTGTTGACCAAATCAAACTGAATAGTGCTGAGCTGTTATTATCGATTTCAACTAGTACAGGATAGAAGTCTCGATTGATTAGGCCTTTAAAAATTATTTTCATAGTAGGCTGTATTATATTGTGTAATAACTAGCATGATAAATTCACTCTTTTGATGCCTGCTTCGCTGCTTGTCGAGTATAAGTAATTGTAGGGCGAACAGGCGACAGACTCGGATTCCTTCAAAGCTCTAGATTTTATCCTATCATTAAATTTGAATTTGAATTAAGTTATCATTAATTAGATTTTATCTCATCATTAAATTTGAAATCCAGAGTTGGTGGACTTAGAACTCACCAACTTTTTCAACTGACAATGTCAAAATTTTGGTCTACTGAAGATTAATTTAGGCTACTTAATCCAATAAGATATCATAGATAAATATCTTCCACTATTATTTAGTGTAGCCTAAAACTGACGTTGCAGTCAATATTTTTTTTTTAAATATAAATCTTAACTTTTTAAGTGAATTCAACGACTAGCAATCAATTTTAATTAGGAATAAGTAATATTTTACTCACTCTCTAGGCCGAACGTGATAAGCTTCCCTAGGCCTAGGGGAAGTGATAGCCGTGAGCCGTAGCCGTAATTTTTTTTCAAATAAAAAGTGACAGGCGCAGCCTATTACAGCCTATTTGCATTAATATTGAAGAAATCCTTATTTATTAAAAATAAAACTTACTTCTTAGAACTAACTAATAATAGATCAGCATTTCGAGCTAAATGTTCAATATACTGTCTCGAAAATTCTATCGTTTCACTTTCTGTTTGCACAGACATGGAAATTGGACCGTGATAATGTCATTCCTGAAGCTAAATCGATTTGATCAAAGAAATCAATTTGAACCTAACAAAGGCTATTTGTATTTGAAAGTTCACTTCCGAAATGTAAAGTAAGCTATTCTTTCAATTGAAGTTCTTTCCAACATTTGAGATCCTTATACGAATTTATTTTTCAACAAAAATCAATAAACAAAATTACACAATAAACAAACATCTTCAATGAACAATTACATTTAAATCACACAAACTTTTTGATCACATTATACAAAAACCACAATTTCTTCTAACCAAAAAACCAACATCACCGATCTAGGATGCCTTGAAGATGAGTCTCCACGACTCGAAAACGTTTGGCCGAAAGTGAGTACAAATATTATTTATTCACAATTAAAATTGACTGTAAGTCGTTAAATTTACAATAAAAAGGTAATATTAACAACGCAGATCGTTATGGAACAAGAAACCCAAGAAAAAAAACAGAGTTGCAAAACATAATTTTTCATAATCGTAGAAGCGTAGGCCTGGGAGTAATCCTGGTGTAATCCTGGAGTAATCCCAGCGTAATCCTGGAAGCGTAGGCCTACATGATCAGTGGCGGATTCAGGGTGTTGGGTGGTGGATATAGAGGCTGCAGCTTAGGGCGACAAGATTTAGGGGGCGGCGTTTCGGAAGGTTTTCTGTTTAAAATTTTAATAAGTATTTCTTATTAAGGAAGTTAAGGTTGAAAAAAGAGAGTTACAAGACCGTTGAGTGCCGTATTGTTATTTATAATTAGTATTATTATTTATTGTAGTAACTACTACCCTCCATAGGGCGGCTCTGTAATTGCACGTACAACTGTAACTCTGTACAACCGTTTTAACTGTAGCTCTATGATAGTACACCTGTATGGCACTAGAGTCGAAAGAAAACCATTTAAATACACAAAAGTGATATGATTTCAAAATTTATCAATTTATTATTATTACTAAGCATTTCTTTGTTTTAAGGTTTTATTTGTAGAAATAAATTAGTGCATCACACTGTAAAAACAAAAATAAACATAATAATGCATTAGCGGGGAATTTCAATGACATGTTTTGAGAAAGCATATCTCAAAAGTATTTTGTGTGTAAACCGGTCTTTGCAGTACCGAAACTATGGGTGGAGGTCAAGGGAATTATTCCCCAGAATCCCAGGGACAAAATACATTTTGGAATTGGAGTTTTGAGAGACAATTTTTGACATAAGAGTCGAAGAAGTTTTCTGGAATCACTGAAAAAGTGAGAGATTTTCTTTCAAAATATTTTCTGGGGAGTATCCCTCATTTCTACTGCACTCTTATAGGGTGCTCGCACAGCTTCAATAGGCTCCTAGATGATAATCATGGATGCCAAATCAAAATTGGATGTGAAATGGTAGTATTTACACTGTTCCAATTTGTGATGCACCATTTTTTCCTTAGTATTTTTCATTAATTACTTTTTTTCTTTATGTTTTTTCTAATTGTATTGGCAAATAAATAAATAAAAAATAAAATATTCATTATTTAAAGCTCTACGAGCTTGTGAATTGAAATATAGGCCTTGATCACCCGTGCATGGAAATACATGGGATCTGATTTTAAAAACGCGTCACCTTTCCTTTTTAATTGCGGATAGTGCCCACATGAGTCTGGAGACTTGTGCGTGGGTAATGAGGTGAATGGGTGAATGATGAGAAACATTCATGGATGAATGAGATTCAAACCAAGGAAATCTCAATTTCACGATCATTGAAATGCATCTGTTTTAGAAAGATTTTACAATTTTAAAAGACAAAAAAGCATGAAAATAGCAGTAAACAGGGGTTTTTTAAAATTGATTACATCATTGATATTAATTTATCCTTATGTAGATTGAAAATAATTATCATCTATAAGAAGAAATTTTTGAAATACTCATTCAAGTTGTTTCAGTAATATCTTTCTTTTTCAAAAAGTCACCAATCATCAAACTCAGCAACGTGAACTCAATTATTTTTTGTTTATTCCGAGAGAACTGGAAACTGTATCAAGTTCGAGAACTGTATCGTTCGATTGAAGTAGCAAGCAACCAGCTGTTGTTGGCTGATATCCTGGTAGTGATTTCGCAAGAGTTGCGCACTGCTTACTGCGACACACGCTCCATCCAGCCCGGTTAAGCTCCCGCCGCCGCCACTGAATGCGTGTGTGCAACCGCCAAAATTCAAAATTATATCAGTCATTGGAATCCCTTCCCTTCCCATCCGCTTCATGGATCAAACAGAAGTTACACAGTTACTAACTCGGGAAGGTTTAGATTAGTGTGTAAATAAATTTATTCATGTAAATTTACAAAGTTTTATTATGCATCATTAAAAACTGATTTATCTCATAAATCTTATCTGTAAAAAATTATATTCCTGATATTCGATATATGTGATAGCAATACAGCGGTATTGAAATATAATAAATAAATAATAATTTTATTACCATTTTCAAAATACAAAACAAAGAATTTTAACCAAGTGGTTCAATAATTATATTCAGGTAATAAGGTACATAAATAAAATAATAAATAAAACATATATTTTGGAAATCATCCTACCCCACTATGGCATGCCATGTTCTAGAGTAGGTGACAAAGGTGTACAAATACATTTAAAAATATACATTTGCAACGCAGATGAAAATTTATTTATAAATATGAGCCACGCAGAAAGGTGCAGTAGTGCAGTGTGCTACACCCAGGTATTGGCAATTCTAACCAGGGGCAATTTTAGAACAGTAGTGAACATTATCGAATCAGATTATAATTATAATAATGAAGTAGAATTGCCAAAGTACGGTAGCTATTGCCTAACTATGGGTCTAAACCATTCTGCATGAAAAAGGTTCCAGAGTCATTGAAAAACATATTAACAAAGATATCATATTTAACAAATTAATATAATATAATAGAAAGGATAATCACTGTAATATAAATTAATATTGTTATGGACAGGGCAGGGAAGAGGGAACAGTGATTTTCCTGGAATTACTGCTGTGTTAATAAGTCTTCTGGTCGAAGCTAATTGGCATGATTGTTTACTTTTTCCCCATACTCTCCTCGCCTTGCTGTTTATCTAAATATCTTTAGAATGTTTTCTTAGAACTTTATGGAATGGACTAGAAAATGGGAGAATCCTTATTTGTTTACTTTAGAATTTGATAGAAAATTATAGAACCCTCTCCATCTTTCTGGAACATTTAAAAATGTATAAAAGCAGGAGCTCTTATAAAAGTCAGTCAGTTGTGATTCAAACGAAAATGTGGCAGAGTGACAGTGACAGTTCCCACTCATACAAACCAGATTACCAGTGAGCGCTAATACAAACTGTGTTATATGAACGTTTAATGTGTTCAGTTATAATGCAGTATATTGTGTAAGACTATTATTCAGGCCTCATTAACAGGTTATACAGTGACTCGTAAGTACTTGTGGTGTTTCAACTATTATGTTTTAGACGCGTCTCCTTGAATTATTGGACAGTTTATTGAACAGTTATCATTTAATATTTGATCGGCCTTTTAACAGTTAGTGATTGATTTTTGAACAGTAATATAGCAAATTCTTTATTAGCTGAAGATTATCGATTTATCTGCTTCTGATTAATTTTTTTTTTTGTGATATAACTGATTAGTGCGAGTTTGGATAATTTGTGTTAATAAAGTGCGAGAGTTGCCAGCATTATTTTAGAGAGAGAACCCGTAAAAATATCTACATTTCTTGTTTTCATAAACTCCATTAGCAGTAAACCTGTTTTGAATCAAATGACATGGATAGCTATGAATTCTCTTGCTATTGCTGTGCAATATTTAGTCAAAAGATAGCCAACATCAAGTAGAATATAATAATTATCAACCGATGTAAATCATTTAATGAAGATATTTTTACTGTAAACGTGTGTATACATTCTGAGCCTACACATTAATCAATAAATTAAGCTACTAAGTAATTTACATAAATAATACTTCCAATTTCAATAGGTATAATTTTATTACTACAATTTTGAATTATATTCAAAAGTCATCCTCTCACAATTCGGGTCTTCAAGAGATTCTCGTCCTTTTACACCTTTGTCAATAATTCACTGCTAGCACACAAGCATTATGCTTATACTAGTTTTCACCACATGCAAGATAGGCTTACGTATGTGTTTACATTATTATTTATAACTGTTGACAGTTGTACTCATTATTTGTAAGTCTCTTTAGAAATGAGGAAACTTTCCATGTAAAAATGTGAATAAATTAATTTGATTTAATTTATATATAGCAATCATTCAATATTTTCTTTCTAGGAGAACCAGGATTAAACAACCAGAAATTGCCTTCAATTCTTTTGTTGGACCCTTCTCGTAAGTTCCATTCATTTGGATGCACTGCAAGAGATCACTTTCACGATCTAGAGCCGACTGAGGCACATCTTTGGCTCTACTTTGACAAGTTCAAACTTACACTGCACAACAACACGGTAAGATATTGAATTTATAATATTGTAGTCATTGAACATCTGTAAAAGTGTTGGATAATTAAAATGAATATTTCATTCAATATTTTTTTTTTTACAGATAAATTCACTGGCAAGTGGAGAGTGGTTTATTAATCAATTGCCTTTATGAAGGGCAGAACTAGAACTACTCATATAAAGTTTATTGAAATTAAGTATTATTTGCGTATAACTAATAAATACTCAGGAAAATGTAGAAATTATTTGATGTGAGTGGGTTATAATATAATTGAATTAATTAAAGTGATAATTTTACTATGTAAAGAGATCATCAGCATTGATAAATTGTTACGAATATGAAAATTATAGAATAGATCAGATGAAAACAATACTTCACTATAATAAATCTGGAAAATTGAAATTTTGTTCATGAAACAACCCTTTGGAGTTTTTTAATGTGTCTACACACATGTCTGGTGAGGACGGCATCAGTGCTTATCAGTGAAGGACAGATACGTGATGAATTCCTTACTGGCGTTCACACATTTCCAGTGACTCCTCACCAATTCCTTTCCACAATCAAATACCAAATTACAAATTACATAAAATTTGAGATATTTGAATTTTTCGAAATCCTATGTTATTCAACCTGAGTATTATTCTAAAAAACAACTTGTTTTTTCTATCATCAAAATAATCAAGTAAATTTGGTTCTTTTTCTGGTTGACACATTCACAGCATAATAACTGTAATCTTTCTTGATTTTTTGTCACTAATTTTGATGACAGAAAATATAATTTGTTTCAGAATAAAGCAGAATATTATAAAATTCAAAAAAATTAAATATTGGGAAGTCTTACTTTTTTTGCATTTGACTGGGGAAAGAAAACGTTGAGTCACTATCAGAGCCGATCCGTGCTGCTGAAAAATGATGTTATGAAACGCCAGGAGAAAGAGAGAAAATATCTCTTTCTTCTTCCTGCCCTGTGTCAATAATAGCTTCCATTAAGCGATAACAAGCATGTTCTGTTTACTCCCCCTGCTCACTCCTTGCCTTGCAATCCATCCAGAATGTTCTAATAAACTGTACATAGATTTTTATAGAATAATCTCAAAAGATATTGATTTCTCTACTGTTTTCTGGAATGTTACAAACTTATATAAAGCGGAAGCTCTTGTAAACAGTCAGTTCATTCATTGTTCAAACTTTGCTGACAGATAACAAGTGACAGTTCCCAGTCCCGTTCAGTATTATCAGTGAGCGGTACTACAGACTGTATTATTCGAACGTTTAATGTGTTAGTGATAAACGCAGTAAATTGTGACAGATAATTATTCAGGCTTATTTAACCGTTTATGCAGTGACAGACTGTGCTTCGTAAGTGTTTCAACTGTTATGTTTTAGACGTTTCTTTCTGAATTATTGAACAGTTTATTAAACAGTTATTTGTTGAATATTTTGATCAGCTTATTAACAGTTGGTGATTAATTTTGGAACAGCATTAAAGAAAATTCATTATTAGCTGAACATTATCGATGTATTCGTTTCTGATTGATTTATTTTGTGTGACAACTGATTAGTGCGTGTTATAAGTAATTGGTGTGAATAAAGTGCGAGTGTTAATTTAAAATGTTGCCAGCATTATTTTAGAGATAGAAACCATAACAATATCATTGGCAACTAGTTTCCCAAATAGCACAAGTGCACTGATGGCACCGTCAGTGATTTCGTCAGACAATAGAAACAGCTTTAGTGTTTTGCTACCTGTTTACATTGTTTGATCAGCTTCCAGTTCTTTGTTATCACTACATACATCACGTCCCGGAACGCTACGACAGGGATATGTATCTATCGATCTTAGAACGTCGGTATCGTTTATTGAAACTAACGCCATTATTTCACGACAAATCTAAAATAAAAGCCAAGAAATTGAATGAACTGATTGCAAATGACTCCCAATCAAGCCTTCACAAGGTTGTTATAAGCAATTCAGTGTCAACTCTTACCGGAGATCGAGCCCAGAATCAAAACAAGAATTGAAAAATAATTTTGTTTGATTAAATAAGTGAAGATTACCTCAGAAGTAACTCAATAAATCTCCCACGGTTCCTGTGAGGCATTACTTGAATGAAATAATAACTGTTTAAATTGTGTAATTTCGAATAATTTAAAAAAAGTGAGAATATAGAGAAACAATTCGGACTATAATCTTCCATTTATTCAACTTGGCATCGATTTTCAAATGTGTTACTCCAACCTCCACGGGGGGTGCTATATGGCGGCAGGCGATATTGCTGCCTCAGATAAAAAACTTCTATTCTAATTTCCCATTTTTCTGAACCAAAAACTGAGGTTTCAGTAACACTGCTATAGGTTATCGAGTAATTACATACAAGTCCATTGAAACATTTCTTTCAGGATGTGAGTCGGGATTCTATGATCAAAGCAAGCAATGGATGTGAGGTGAATGCGTTAACAGTATTCAGCCATGCCCTCTACTATTTGAAATCCCAAGCCCTGAATGAGCTACACCATCACGCCGACTCAAGTAATATTCAATGGGTGGTCACTGTGCCGGCAATATGGAGTCACACAGCTAAGCAGTTCGTAAGAGAGGCTGCTTACATGGTAAAAATTATTTTTTGTTTTGACACTTTTTAAAAATATTGTCATGGGAGAATGTTTTCTCCATTTCATTTATGATCTACTGAAGTATTTTGAGTATTATGCAATCTTATTAATCTAAATGAGACAATGATATTATATTATGAGGATAGTATCTGTATGAGGCAATATTATGGTTATAGCGTATATTTCATAAATTTACATTTTTAAATATCATGTAAAAAACTAATATTTTTTCTTGTTATCAATTCCATTTAAGTGTATAAAAATATTCACATCAAGCAAGATCACTTTCGCTCTATCAACACAATACACTTGATAGTTTTAATTCAATATAAACTGTTGTCTTTGTCTGTGACTTTATAAAGCAGTGTAGGCCTCATTATTTATAGCGATATAGGAATAACAATGCAAATTCCTATTAATTCTGCATGAAGTGATTAAAAAAAATGTAGGCCCAATATTTGGCATGATATTGAATGATAGAATATGATACAGAATAGTATTGCTCTTTCAGGCTGGAATGTTTGAGTCACATCATCCAGAACAACTGTTGATTGCACTGGAACCAGAAGCAGCTGCAGTCTGGTGTCGAAATCTTAGAACTTTACATTTTGAAGACACTGATTCAAACTGTGATAATTGCATCGACAATCAATGTGGTAAGTAGAGATAGGATAGGATCACAATGTTTTTTCTTGTATAATATTGGATTATATAAGCTGGAAAAGTTAAAAGTGATAACAATAGAGAGGACAACACTAGGAAGAATGCACCTCCATTTTGGTGATTCATACTCTTCGAAGATTGAATATTCAATGGAAAATAAAAATTAAGTAAATAAATAGAGAAAAATAGAGCCTAAGTACTCTAATAATTTGAAACACAAACCTCATGAACATTATCATTATTACAAAATGAAAATATTAGTAGGCTACTCCAAAAGAAAGGCGCAAACTAATAAGTGGAACAGAATAAGACACACAAAGTCGAGTGCATCTTAATTTGTGTTATGTTTTTGATAATATGCACATGAATCAGTATAAAATATCTAACTGTAGGCAACTTTTTGTATAATAGAATGTTTTTTTCTCCCTCTTACATAGCCTAAACCAGAATGCATTATCAAACTCAGAAATTTTCAGAATTGAATTTACAGAACCACATTTATTCTCTAGATTATTCAAAATTTACAAAACTTCAACTTTAATTTCACCAAATCACCAAACATCAGAGCCACACAGTTACCTTCATATGTTATACAAGTTATTGTAATGGCATTTTCGTCATCACTGATGAAACCAGATCATCCTATTTTCATGAATAACACCTGCATGACAAGCGGTGGGTTAGTGAACCCATGTAATGAAAATTATTCTATCAAGATCTTCGAGAATCATATCAAAATTACGAATTTCTCAGTGTTTTGCAGGGTACAACATATCACAGTTCCATTTTGTTGATGACATGAGTTGCATAAGAAAATGCAAGGATTCTGCTATTCTAAAAAATTTTATGATTAATAATAATATAGTTAAACTAGCAAACGTGAGTGACATTAGAAAATGCTTTGTATTGATAATTTAAGGGTCCTGAAATTACAAAATATTTTATCAGTAATATGATATTGTTAAATGTTTTCAGGTTTATGCTACATGGTTGTAGACTGTGGAGGAGGTACAGTGGATATAACTGTACATAAAGTTGACCCAACTTCTGGATCACTGCAAGAACTGCACAAGGCCACGGGAGGATCTTGTGGTTCCTTAGGTAGATAATATTTTATTAATTTCGAATTCCTTAAGGTGCTATTAGTTATGGTACTAAAGACTTCCGCAAAGGCGGATATTGACAACAGCATTTAATACCTGATGGAAATCGATGAACGCTACAACACAAAAATATCAGTCACCACCGGGAATCGAACCGCGGAACTCTCAATTGCCGGTCGGGCGCCTTAATCACTATACTACAAAAATGACCCTTCTGCACAGCAGCGCTCATTTTAGACTTGGCCGTTATCAGTTACTTCAAACTATCTTTTAAATAATTATCAGTTGTACTTCGGAACCTAACCCTTCTGTATAGCAGTCTGTAATTAATAGCACCTTGAGGAATTCGAAATTAATAAATTATGTTCTATATATTTGTCAGTTTGATAAATTGACAGTTCTTCAAAACCAACTTTGTAAATTATTATTATTATTATTATTATTATTATTGTTGTCATTCATGGCGCTTAGTTGTACATATATGAGAAAACTAACACAACATGCCATCTGTCAATTACATAAATATGTGCTACAATAAGATTGAATTTATATTAGATAATTTTTTTAATATAGTAATCTCTTTAATAGCCTATATGTCCAAAACACTCTCCTAAATGTTACGACCAGTCAAGGACCTCATTCCCTCTTCAACACTGTAGGGGCAGCTCTTTTAAAAGATATCACTTATTTTATTTTTGAACATTTTCAAATTAGTCTCAGTTTTCAAATCGTTTTTAAAAGAATTATATATTTTTATGCCTGAATATAAGGCTCCCTTCTCATAAGCAGTAACTCTATGCTTGGGCAAATGAAGATTGCTATTACGCTGAGGAAACCTGTGAATGGGGTAGTTGTAGGTTATTATCTCACTATTCCTTTTCTTAAACAGTAAAATCTCAACCATATATAAAGCTAGAAGTGTTGAAAGGTTGAGTCAGAGAAGTAGGGGCCTGCATGAGTCTCTCCTCCCAGAGTGACTTAAATTTCTTACTGCTCTTTTCTGGATTTTAAAAATGTTTAATGCGCCAGTGTTTTTTCCCAAAAAAATACATGCCATACCTTATAATCGAAAGGAAGTAACCATGGTATAATAAAAGACCTGTCTTCAAATTTGTTATATCCAGAACTGCATGAGTCTTTGCTGTGATTTCTGTAGGTAGCCTTCCTATTCCAGATTATGTTGCACAAGCAAGCCAAGAAACTTAGTTGAGTCTTCATTATTTACAATCTCATCAATGTGTACACCATCATGATCATTCCTTCTTATCCGGAAGTGAACAATTTTTGTTTTTACAGGGCATAAAGCCAATCCATTATTTGTAAGCCAGATATTTAATTTCCCCCTAATTCCTTGCAATGTGACCTCAGCATTAAAACGATTCTTCTCTCTGACAATAATTGTGACATCATCTGCATAGAGGATGGATTTCTCCAATATACTCTTTGGTAGGTCATTGATAAGTTCATTGATAAGGTCATTGATATTGAAAAGAAGGGGTCCCAAAACAAATCCCTGTGGCACTCTGAAATGAGGGGCCTCCTCCCAGTTTCTATATTCATACACACCCACTGAAATCTACTCATCAAGTAGGATTTGAACGAACTTATTTCATTGTCCCCAAACCCATAGAAACGAAGCTTCTGCACTAACAACTGATGATTCACACAATCAAAAGCTTTTGACAAATAACAAAAAATTCCAAATGCAGATTGAGAGCCATCCAGGCCCCTTAGAACCTCCTCAATACACTCAAATATGCCATTCTTTGTCGACCTACCTCTTCTAAAACCATATTGCTCATTAGAGAATAACTATTATCTTCAAAATAGGCATTAACCTGTTCAAACACAGTTTTTTCAAAAACTTTCAACACAATAGGAGGTATATTAATTGGTCTGAAATTAGCCATATTTCTATTATCTCCACTCTTTAGTGGAGATATACTCTGGTGTGACATTTGTAAGCCAATCACGAAAAACACCAGATGACAGAGACAGATTTATTATATAAGTTAATACCGGAGTAGTAGTAGATGCAAGCCTTTTAACGATTGTACTATACTCAGCTCATTCCACCCTGCAGACAAACTAGACTTAAGTGACATGATGGTCTTGAAAGCAAAGTTTTCTGGAAGTGGAGAGAATCAGAAACATTGATTGAATATCCTTTATTCATTAAATGTACATAATATACATAGAATAGCGTCATAACTAAAATTACAAACATAACAAAAGTAAACACAAACACAAGAAATCCCACATGGATAACAATCAATTAAAATACACATATAGAAAAACAGCAAGAGGAAATATCATAACATCATTCTTTTTCATAAAATTCTTGTAAAAAATGGAGACAGCTTAACCAAATATTCTTTCAAACATGTTCTAAATTTGGCAGTATTATTTATCAATAAATCAATAATTTATCAACTAAGCCATAAAATTCATTCATAGAGGCAATTGCAGAAATCCTTGAGACGCCAGTGAACAAATTAAGTGGGACAGACTTGAAGAAATTGTTGAAATGTGAACCTATTTGTTTTGGATCACTAATGCGACTACCCTGTACAATAATTTCGGATGGTGAATTCTTTGAGTTAACCTGATTCGTCTCTCTTTTTGTAATGTTCAAAGTTGTTTTTATATGATTATCTGAGTCTCTAATCAGTTTGCATATGAGCATACGCCTAGCTTCTCCTGATGTCTTCCTATACACTGATAGGTATTTTTTGAAATGAGCACGAAACGAGAGAGAATCTATTTCCTTGGCCATTATGATCAATTCTCGCTTTCTAGCACAGGAAACCCAAAGACCAGCACTCATCCAAGGTTTCTTACCTTTTGAATTCTTTAACCTACTTGAAAAAAATTATAATATTATCATCCAACAATAAACAATAATTCCAGCAATTCCAGCAATAAGCAGGTTGCCCGCCGACTCAATTGAGTCGGAATATCTGGAATATGACGTAACCTATTACCTTGTGGCTCGTCTTTTAGTTCTTATTGTCCCTCTTGTTTTCCTTCTTCACCGTCTTCTTCTCTTTCTACTGCTCTTACTGAACGCTTTTCTCCACTATCTTCTTTTTCTCTTTTCTCTTCATCCTTCTCTTTTTTCTCCATATTTTTCTTCTCCTTCTTATTTTTTTTCTTCTTCTTCTTCTTCTTCTTCTTCTCATTCTTTCTCCTTTCCCTCTCCAATCCCTTATCCTTTAGCGCTAGAGTTTTCATTTGTCGACAGATGACAGCATGAAGAAGTATAGTTAACAAGTATTCATGTAAGAATATAAGTACAATTTCATTGATGTCCGTTTTCTTCTCATAGGAGTGGATGAAGAGTTCAACAGAATTCTGGGTGGAATTTTCGGGTTTGGTTTCATGTCACAGCTGCAGGTTGAGCGGCCGGCTGCCTTTACTGAGCTAATGCTAAGTTTTGAATCTCGTAAACGATCGGCATCGCCATTTCGACACTTAGCTCTCCATATTTCGCCACCATTCGCCTTTATTGACTATTTCAGGAAAGTCACTGGCAAAGAGGTAAAGTATATGATTTCACTGTTAATAAACACCATTATTTCAACTTAATGATCGATAGTATACCATTGAATAAGCCAGTATTTTTATCCCAAGAATAACTTAGTTGAAAATAGAATAATAATTAAATTCATATCGCTTTTATCAGGCTGTATCAGAGATATCAGGTCTTGAATCGATCCTCAAACTACTATTAGAAATCGTTTTGCTTATTAAAAAAAAATCACTATAAATTTAATAAAACTACATTTTGGAAGTGACTTTTGAGATAAAAAACATCTACATTCGAACAATTGCAACAGCCCGTAAAATGTCTTAAATAAAGTTGTATTCCTTGAAATAGGCTATTTTTAATATTGGTGGATATGATTTGAATTTTCTCAATACACTGCAATCATGTCATAGCTGCTCCAAGATTTTTCTACCTAAAAAATTGGAATAGTCTTTGTGCACGTCAAAAATTATTTTTTCAAGATTTATCTTGTTTCTTTTCTCCCTATACTGTACCATACAACACATTCTAAATCTTTGGGATTCATTTTACAAATGAATGTGGCCCATTTATGATATATTCCCGGTACAAAAATTCTGTATGGTAATTATTATATCTATGGTATTATTATTAGAGTATCTTTTTTATTTAAGATTTTCTCTAGTGAGTGATTATATAGTAATAATGCCGAATGATGGGAATCCATTTTGGAAAATAAGTGGAGTAGTGAATAGGTAGAATAAAGTTTGGGTGAGGTGCTGGAAAATGTATGCATACAGGCAGAAAATGCAAATAGGAAGATAGCAGATTTGCAATAGCTCAGTCAAATTAATTCAACCCACTTTCCGGACAATTGAAACTGAGACATTACAACTAGAGCTGGAACTCTCTTAAAAAATTTTTCACTATAGGCTACTTCATCACGAGTTTGAAAATTGAGAAATTCCAAGTTGTTTGTGGGATCAGCCTACAATATTCCGTATGAATCATTTTATAATAAATTATTGTTTGGTTTTGGTATATTGTTAAATATAGGTTTTATGTAAGTGTTCATTCATAATCTTCTTTTCTTATTGATTAGGTTGAAACTGTAGTGGAAAACTATGGCAAACCTGAAGTGAGCTGGTCATCCCAAGGCCTTCTTCGCATTCACCCATCACTCATGATGGAATTATTTCGACCAACCATTGAAAGAGTCATTCAGGTAATTATACTTTTTTATACAGATCAATTTTAAACTTTAGCACAGTTTCTATACTATGAGTACCTTGTATTCTATCTTGGCAATGTCATAACTTGTTGATATCTAATTTTAGTATGTAGACCTAGGCTATTCCAGACAAAAAAGTTTCAAACATACTTTTTTATACAGATCAATTTTAAACTTTAGCACAGTTTCTATACTATGAGTACCTTGTATTCTATCTTGGCAATGTCATAACTTGTTGATATCTAATTTTAGTATGTAGACCTAGGCTATTCCAGACAAAAAAGTTTCAAACATAATTATTGTCAATTCTCAAATTAGAGAAATTGAATTGTAGTAGAAGATGAGCAGCTGTATTATATTTTATTTAGTTGTAGGTTATTTTTCGGATTTAATATATTAGGTAGTGATCAATTTTAGTATTGTTACGAAAGCAAGCAAAGCAGTTATTTACGCACATAGAACTACGTTATTCTACATAGATCATTCCATTCATGATCGTATGTGACTTGAAGCGCAAAATGCATTCTCTTGCTCTCTTGCGTTCTCTTTTCACATGTCTTTGTCACTCTTATTATTCATGTCTGCAACTCTCTCAGTCAATTGATTTCTTGAGAAATCTCGTGATTTCTTCAGACTTCTGGAACGATCGAGATCATGTTTCTTGAAAATTCTTGAAGTGTCTGGTGAGCTCCAATTCTTGGAATTATACAACTACAACAGCTATATAAAGGAGTCCATGTGGACCAGTGAGTCAGTTTTCAAACCTGCGTGACAGATTGTATTACTGATCTCGTAGAAGAGACAATCCAGTGCCAGTGGAGTAAACAGTGCTTTATTCAGTCTTTAGACAGTGTCAAGTGCAGAGACAAGTGTTTACTGTTTATGCAGCTTACTAATAGTTTAAAGACGTTGTGTTAAGTGATATTATTTGGGACTGTCAAATAACGAATTGGACTGTGTTTTTGTAAGTAATTAGTTGCTCTTTTTATAATTTCTTTCTGCATTATTGTACAGTTTATTGGACTCTTGTTTCTTTAATTATTGATCAGCCTGTAATTAATTATTCATTTGTACAGTTTATTGGACTCTTGTTTATTTTATTATTAATTAGCCTGTAATTACTTATTTATCAATTCTTGTAAATAATTACTGAAAATAAGTATTAGCTTGTCATTTGATGATCTGTTTTTATTTCATTAATTGAACTTGCAATTAATTTGTGTAAATAGACTAATTTGTGTAAATAAAGTGCAAGTGTGAACTTTAGTGTTGCCAGCCTTATTTTAGCTATTAGAACCCGTAACATTATGTATTCCAGGCTGAGAAGGTTTCATCTTAAATATTTGAGGATAATTGTCATATCTAAATCACTTTAGATACCGTAAACACTATAATGTTCTGAAAAATGGGCAGTCCTAGTATTGTATTATTGTATTTTTTATTTAATATTTATCATGTAAATTTAATTTAAAAATATCAACTTATTTTCTTACAATAATAATAAAAAAATGGGTTTTTGTAAAAAATAGGCTGTAAACTTAGGCTATAGCACATTAAGCTCTTAGCTAACAGAATATGCGTTCCTATGTTATCACATAAATTATGTTGAAAATGTAAATAGGCACTCACACTCTACTTTTTTCAAAAAATGTAATGAGCAATAAAATTTATCAGTAAATAAGAAGTAAAACAACGGTTTTCAATGTCAGTAGTAGTTAGGGAGAATACAATGTAATACAGTATTATTGTTGTTTTAAATTTGAATACGGTTGAGCTAAAGTTTGACAACTTGCACCATTAAGTTGGAATTGAATGACAGCAGGTTTTTTTATGATGAAGCCCACATAGGTCTTAGACCTGTGCGTGGGTAATGAGTTGGATGATAGTGATTGATGAGTTGGACTTACAGTTTTAGGTGGGTTCCGAGCCACCGGGAAGTGATTTTACAGCAGAGAATGTGTCTTTTTTGCTGGCCAATCTAATCGGTCACCGTTACAAACAGGTCCTACGAGAACGCAGCTTATCTCTATCCGATTGAACAGATACCTGCTACGGCTCGCGGCTATCACTACATGATTATTGTATTTAATATGATATTACTTATTTGCAAGTGTTCCATTACAAATTATACAACTTTAAAATGGCTCTGTTCCAGCATATTGAGAAAGTTCTATCGAGTCCCCGAGTTCTGAACAAGATCACGCATCTATACCTAGTCGGAGGTTTTGCTGAGTCACAGATTCTTCAACAAGCTATTCGAGACAATTTTTCAACAAGACTGAAAGTGATTATTCCCCAAGTAAGTTTTTACCTTTTTATCTCTAATTAATTCGGACTTGGCACTCAATATAGATAACATAGCCAGTGCTTACCAACGTTCACTTTGGCTATTTTGCTTCTATCAGAATACCTTAAATCCCTTAACACCTTAAATTATGGTCTGAATAAAATAAGTTGAGAGCTGAGCCCTTTGCCGGCCAAAAAGCGTTGTAGCCAAATGAGATAAAATTTTGATATCAATCTGGAATTTAATAAGTGATCTTTATGTAAAATTGCTTTCTCGATATTTTTAGTCCTGACACAAAAGATGATAAAGTTGAAAGTTTAAGAGAAAATGTAACTTTTTTGATAAAATTGAAGATTTGCGATTAAGTAGTTTTTTCTGAATACTACTTCTCTCTGACTCATAGGATGTACTGAAATGGGAGGAACTCGTATAAAAATAAAGGGGAGAATGTATACATTCTATTGGTTTAATAATATTTTTCATCCAGCTATATGGGCATGCTAGAAGTATTTTTGTTTCAAGAGATAAGTGGATGATGCTGTCAGCATGGAAGTTGTTCCAGTAATACTAGAAATTATTTTCCAGTTATCAAAATTCATAATTGCAGGATACCAAAGTCGTTTTGGAAATTCAAACAGAGAAGAGTGCTTAGTACCTAACCAATTTGCATAAATTTTCCAAAAATTGTCATTGAAGAATGAAATTATCATCTATAGTATCATCTATATTATCATCTACAGTAATAGAAAACAATATTATTTTCTAAACGATATGACGTTTTCAAAATGTATTTCTGATGAGTAGATTTTTATTGAAGCCAAAATTCAAAGAGCCTAATTATGCCTATTAGAATAAAAATGTTGGATCCATTTTGCCATCACTGTCATGCCTGGATCTGTCAAGTCGTTTCAAGTCATCTGTTGATGTTCGAATCAGTGAAATATTGGCATCAGTGTTGAGCAAACCAAGTCCTATGTTGACAATTATTCCACTCGTACTTTTTATTTCGTAAAGTTAATAAAAATTAATTTTAATTTATATTTTCAAGACGTTTTCAGAATTTTTCACACGCTTGTTGTTACGCGTGAGATTGAAAACTTAGAAAGTCGCTCAGCATCCAAAATTAGAATTTCAATAGGCGTATTTCGGCTCTTTTAATTTCAACTACAATAAAAAAAAACTCATCAGAAATGCATTTTCAAAACTTCATATTGATTAGAAAATAACATTGTTTACTATTATATAAAAGAACCAAATACCATAAATGATAGTTTCATTTTTCAATTTTATAACTTTGTAAAAAATAATTTTAAATATTTCTGAACAACTTTCACGCTGACCTCACCCAATTATCTCTTAAAAAAAAATGTCGGGGTGCAATTTTACATACAGATTCTTATTAAATTCCAGTTTTTTTTTATATATATAAAAATTCAACCTCATTTGGCAATGACACTTTTTGGGCTCATCTCTCAACTTATTTCATTCAGACCGTAATATAATTTTAAGATTTTTCAAAAATATCTCTTATTGTATAAAAAAAAAATGTACTGCATGTCAGTAATTTGTGATAAATGATAATTAATTTTTGAACTCTAGCACTGCAGAATGCATTGCTGGCAAATAAGCAATTCATTATTATTCCATAATGCTACATCATATTACTTAATTGTTTTTAGCTGGTTTTAGTTAAATAGATTTTCATTCACAATGAAACTATACACCAAGATCAGTTTTTCTCTGATTTTAGCTGCAGATAAAATACAAAAAGAAATGCTGTGTGTCAATCACATATCTAAATGTGTTCTGGGGTTTTTCAAGTAAGTCACTCAAGGCAATAATTCAAAGCTCATAATTTACTGTACAACGATTTCACCAAGAAATCCTAATTAGTCTACTTGCACTGCACTATACACTCCATGTTCATTATAAATTTATTGGATTTATAAACAGTTTTATGTTGAAATTCCAGGGAGTCGCTCTGAGTGTGCTGCGAGGAGCTGTACTGTTTGGACTGAATCCTACAACCATTTCTGTTAGACAGGCTAGGCACACCTATGGCATTGGTGTTCTAAGAAAGTTCATCGATGGAGTACATCCAGTTGGTAATGAATACAAATTAATACTTCTCAATTTAATAATAACTCCCTTGAGAAGCATGGATTTTAAAGAGAGTCACTCAACAAAGTCAGTATTAAGAATCCCATTTTCATGACTAGTTTAATATTTTTGGCAATTTTTTTTGAGGATGAAGCCCACATAGGTCTTAGACCTGTGCGTGGGTAATGAGTTGGATGATGGTGATTGATGAGTTGGACCTAAAGTTTTAGGTGGGTTCCGAACCACCGGGAAGTGATTTTACAGCAGAGAACAGTGTCTTTTTTGCTGGCCAATCTAATCAACAGGTCCTACGAGAACGCAGCTTATCTCTATCTGATTGAACAGATACCAGATCGCGGCTATCAAATATAATTGTCAGCAACAAAATAGTTGAACTGTACCGGTACCTTATCAATCAAACCCATCATTCTAATCCGTCCACGATACTAAGTTTAGTTGGCTGCCAATCAAGTGAGTCTCATCTATTAATAGTTTTGATCTTCAAGATGACTTGAGTTGTTCCTTAACTAAAATTCATATTTTCAACAAGATTTCATTCATTTTCATCAACTGTATTCACGTTATTTCATATTTATTTTATTTTCTATGTTTTAAAATCAATTTCTTCTACAACAGATCACTAATTTAATACTTTTTCTGGATTTGAGCAGAGAAATTAGTAGTGAAAGACGGCCAAGAGTGGTGTGTGGATGTATTGGACCCATTGGTGGAAGCCAATCAGACGCTGCGTGTGGGAGAAATGGTGATCAGAAGATACACTCCTGCTACCTGCACACAATCCGAAATTGTTCTCAATATTTATTGCGCGCAGTCATCCTCTGCAAAGGTAATTGATCGAAATCGAAATGATTAATGCATGACAATACAATTGAGATTGAAAGTGACTTTATGTGATACTTTTAGATTCAAGTCAGAAGGCGCATTGTATTGAAAGATCATTGCATCATACCCAAAAGATTTATAATTTTATTTATAAGGGAGCCAACAAGGCCTCATTATTGAAATCATGCCGCTGTCCATCCCGTCCACCCGCCCGTCTTGAAAGGATGATTCTAGACTCTAGAAACTTGGTATACACCTTCCTCGTAGTCTATGTGGATCTTCTATTAATTTTGGAGTTCGGGGGTCGAATATAAAAATAACTATAATGTAAAACAGATTTCCACTATGAGCTCTACGTTAGTTTACAATTCAATCAATGATCTGTATCTGTAAAATTGCATCACCGAGATTTCTAGTCCTGACACAAAACATTAAGAGTTGAAGGTATGAAAAACTTCAACTCTTTCAATAAAAATTTAAATTCAAGGGAAATTTTATTTTTCCTGAATATTAATTCGCTCTAATTCATTTTCTGTACCATAATGAAAAATTCATATCAAAGTGAAGGGAACAAAGTGTGCATTGTACTTCTTCTGGTTCTTTAATATTTTTCATTCAACTAATATTTTTTCAAAAAAAAAAAAAAAAAAAACATTCACAAATGTCGAGGCAATTGGACCAGCAAACATCAAATTTTCCGCATGCAAGATACTTTTTTGTTTTAAGAGATGAAAGGGTGGTGTTGGCGAGAGAGTTGTTCATGAATAATTGAAATTATTTTTCCAAATGTCAAAGCGGAATTTGACGATCCCAAAGTCCTCTTAGAGAATCAGAGAGGATTGCTTAGAGCGTAACCCCATTTGAATAAATATTCCAATGTTTGCCATTCAAGAATGAAATTATTATGGACCAGACAGGGATTATTGAAATAATGCCATTGTCTGTCTGTCCGTGCTCTAGATCCAGAATGAAGATTCTAGACTCTTGAAACTCGGTATATTGCTTCTTCATAGTTCAAATGAGATTGCTATTGATTTTGGAGTTTGTGGGTCGAATAAAAAAATAATTAAAATGGAAAACAGATCTTCACTAAATGATTTATGTTAGTTTTGGCTAGCGAAACTCAAAACATTGGACAGCTGGTTCATTTCGACTACAAAAAAGTGAAGAATATTGCGAAGGCAGATACTTAGCCCAACTATCCAGTGCAAGCATTGCCATTTTCATTTTTGATTGTGTCGAAATATTTTCTTTAATTACTTTGAATCGACAAATTGAACAAAACAGAGATAAAATATTGAGGCCATATATTTATTAATTCTTCCTTCGTTTTAATTTTTAATTAAATTTATCGCCTGTGGTTGCCTTTAAACGCGCTGGTAGTGAAGTATATAGACGGAATCCCAGCACTTTTTACTCCCCTCTCATACAATGTTGTTCGATATAAGTTGCCTCGTAAGTCTTCTATGTACCTGGTTCCATAATTTATTGTGAAAGAACTCACCTATTTTGAATGTATCCTTATTTTTTCAATAAAGCATATGGCTTCAAGAGTATACAGGCTTGGAAGTGGGAAAATCTTCTAATTTCTTAAAATATAGTCTACAACTGGTGCGAATGGATTACGGTACCCTACCATTACTCGTAATGCCCACTTTTGTATTCAAAATATCTCACTTGACATGAATTACCCCAAATCCCCAAGGAGGGAATAGAACAGCGCAAAATACACGTCCTTAAAAGTTCTTGAGCCTAATATAGTTTTCAAGTTCCTGAGAATAAAGACCAGTGAATTGAGATTTTTTTTTAATATTCTAGATGACGTCTCCAGGAAAGTTCAGAATCTATCACCACCCCGATCACATTTATGTCGTTTACAGATTCTATATGATTCGGTCCTTATCTCTAATGTAGTTTCTCTAGCCGTTCTGAATGATATTTGTTTAGTGATATAGTATCAACATGTTTTGTGATTTAATAACATGTTAGCAGCTAGCCATTTCTCTCATTTTTCAAGAGCAATTTCATTCGTACTTCATGTTTTGCTGCCTGTTACTCTTCAATAAACTGCTCTTTATTTATTTATCTTGAATAAAAAAACAACAGTCCCAAGAATGTTTCTATAAAAAAAGTTTACTTTTGTCTAAATCTTATGTGATTATTATTATCATCATATCATCATTCATTGAAAATTATTTAGACTTTATAAGTAGAATTAATAACAATATCAAACAACATAACTTACATCACTATTTCTCAGCTTAATTTGTTTTTTAGTTTGTTACAGATTACGGAGTCCGCAGAATAGGTACTTTAAAGTTGGACTTGCGACCAACGAAAAATTCGAAACAGCCACGAGAAATAATCGCACGATTGACATTTGGTGGGACTGAGGTGACTGCCAGCGCTTATGATACAGCTTCAAAACAGTATGTCGATACAGATCTTTCCTTTCTCACATGACTATAAAAAGAACTGTCCGTACATTATAGAGGATTCAGTCCTCATCAATTGCCATACTTAGTTATGTAATGATTAATAATAATTATATGTTTCATGTTGATTCTCGTCTGTTTATTTAAAATATCCCACTTACAAGATAAATTAGGATAAGGAACTATCTCTAGAATTCCAGCAGGTATATGTTTCATGTTGATGTTTTTTTTATTTAAAATCTGATTGTATAATCCTCTTCGAAGATCAATTAAGATTAGGAACTATCACTGGAATTCCAGTAGGTATCTGTAGGCTACTTCTTTTAGGCGGTCCGCACACAGTGTTTGACAAGCATGGAGCCGCCTACAAGCTTCAGATAAATGACTATAATTGACTGAGTGTGAATGACAATGAAGGTTCAGCTAATGGAAGCCAATCTTCGAAGCGAGGAGTCGACTCCATACTTGGCAAACGCTCCGTGTGCGAACTAAGAAATGTAGCCTACAAATACCCACTGAAATACTAGTGATAGTTCCCTTACCCTACTTAATCTTGTGAGTATTTAATAAAATGAGATGACTCATTAACGTCAAAATTGAGTCTGGAGCAACATGCTTTGAATCAGGTACACAGAACATTACACCTATATGGTTGTTCACCAGATCTGGCTTCCAAGAATGATTAATATACTGAACTTATCCATAGACACATGAGTTGACAAAGTGGAGAAATGGCTTAGAGAAAAGAATATTTGAAAATGATAATAATTTTATTCAAATTAAGGCATTCTTGAACGAATGATCTCCCAACACACAGACTATTTTTTACACAGTTCATCATAATAATTTATATTTTACAACCCGTAACTCTGTATCAGGAGACAAACTTATAAGTAATAATCTCATCGACCGTGATTCTTTTAATTTCTAATTCAGTCTACAATCATTCAAATCGCACTCCAATTTAAAAAATCTGTACTATGTACATGAATAACTATACTAATGACTTTCGCTGGGCTTTTTCAGTACCAGTAAGAAATGTGTACTCCAACAAATTATTTTCCTTTAACTTTCAATGAAAACCTAGAAGTTTCTCATACCAAAAGTGATTATCATAGAAGGATACCTATTTGTAATCAATACAACAAAGTGAACAAAATGCACTTCTTCCTATCAATAATTTAGACGATTATGATTTCTACAAACCAATATTCACGCTCCAAATTATTATTTTTCCATATTGTATGATAATATAGTGTTTCAAAAGCAATGTCAATGTGATATCAAATTATGACATTTTTATTTTTTTCCAAAAATATTTTCTGCATTTTTAGTTCTATAAACTTAAAATTCTTTCCTTAATATTCCATGTACAAAAATAAATAGCATTAAAAATTAGTTACTACAGTACTTCAAAAAAAGTACAGTAATAAATCAGTAATAGTAGTTGAACACATATGAAAGTAGAAGACCAATTAATTAATTGGCATCTCACAGATTCATATCTGCACCCATTCGAGCCAATAAGTCTGCTTGTGTATTGCCCATGTCTCCAGCATGACCTTTAACGTGTGTCTGCAATTAATAAGTAAATCGTACATTATTCTGCAGTACGTTAAAATTACAAAAATATTGACATACAGTACTGCAATAAATATAAGTTTATGGTACTCATCAGTGGAGACCCTTGTGGGTAGCCTATATTTTTTTAGAAATACTTTTTTATTTGTTGACGTATATTTCACCGTTTCAGCTACGATAAGGGAATAACATGATGTGACGAACGTGATACCAGCGTTGTTCAAAGTGTTTCAAACGCATCTAGGCAATTTTGATAATGTTTTATGAATAGCTGGAGTAAATTTGGAAAATTTTACAATTCATTAAATTGATGAATAATGAATGAACTCATTAAATTGCTGAATAATGTTCAACCGCGAGTTTCTTAGCTATAAATTAAGCTGAAGATTTTTTGTATTGGTATTCATTGATTTCCAAAAGCTATTCGATGCAGTTGCCAATGCCCACAGTAGCGGTCTTCAGCATAATTATTTATAGCGTACAAAGGAAATTCGAATTTATCCACTGATGCATATTTTTTTGGAGGATGAAGCCCACATAGGTCTGAGACATGAGTAATGAGTTGGATGATGGTAATTGATGAGTTGGATCTACAGTTTTAGGTGGGTTCCGAACAACCAGAAAGTGATTTTACAGCAGAGAACAATGTCAACTGTTACTTACTTTCACGGCGCTACAGCCCTTCGTGAGCCTTGGCCTCCCTCACAATTGTACATATTTAAACTGTTGTTGAGAATTAAAAAATTGATGGCATCTCACACACGTATAAATTGAATTTTTTCTCATTATTATCTGTATTAGTAATTATTGTGAGATTTCAAAATGCATGACTTGTGTTAATACTGTATTACTTGCAAAAAGTATGATAAAGATGTATTAACTTACCCATATAACAGAGTCCATCAGCGACTGAATACATTCGTCAAGCTCAACTAGTTCTATCTTATTTTTGACTGGCTTTCCTTCGGCGGTGACCCAGTCATTCTTCTTCCACTTGTAAATCCATCCCGTAATGCAGTTTATTAGGAATTGAGAATCAGTCAAGATGTGAAGTCGTCTTACACCTGGAAAGTCCAAGAAATCTAATGTTATCGAGGTATTGATAATATTGTAATTAAACAAGGGAACGTGATAGCCGAGTGCTGTAGCAGGTATCTGTTCAATCAGAGATAAGCTACGAAACTCCTAGGCGCTCTTTGTAAGGGTAACCGATTGGATTGGCCAGCATAAAAGACTGTTCTCTGCTGTAAAATCACTTCCCGGTGGTTCGGAACCCACCTTAAACTGTAGGTCCAACTCATCATTCACAATCATAATTATCCACTGATGCATCTTTCAACTGTTACTTACTTACTTTCACGGTGCTACAGCCCATAATAGGGTTGAGTTGATGAGAGGACCAGGAGTCCTAACTCCGCCCTAATAAAGGCATTTAATCAATCAATCATCCAATTCATTACCCACGCACAGGTCTCAGACCTATTTGGGCTTCATAATATTCCAAAAAAGTATGAACAGTGTTCTGCTATATACAGAATGTAACAAAAAGGTTGGACTACCTATGTATTTTAACCGACTTCCAAACAGGAGGAGGTTCTCAATTCGACCTGTTTTGTTTTTATTTGATTTTTTTTCTATGTTTGTGCATAAATTATTCGAACACTATTGAACCAATTTCGATTAAAAAAAAATGTTCAAATGAAAGAGCATCATTGAAGAGCAGTGGTCCCATCCAAGTTTCGCAAGGATCGGCCGAATACTTAGCCCAATATTAGGAGCATTCATTGATGTTTTCATTTCAATTTTGTTCGAATAGGATAGTTTCACACACAACCGCCAGTCGGATAACCCGTGTCGTTTCCCAGGCCGATCATTATATAATATGGAGCGCGCTTCACACCAACCCGATTTTCGAAATCATTATGATGCAATGTACTTAAGCCGGGTAAACGACATCGGTTACCCAAAGCCGGTTATGTGTGTAACAAGCCCGTTTTGACCAATCAGGTGAACTTAATTTGAATTAAGAATCAGAATATAATATTTCTGTTCATAAGAACATTGTAAATAATTTAGTTGACGTTATGGAGTCGTGGGAATAAGGTTATAAGTGCGGTGGATAAGGTTATATTAACTCATGAGTTTGAGTGAAAAGTGTTTTTGAGATCGTCAATTTCTAAAAAAAAACAGGTCGAATATAGAACCTTGTTCGTTTTGGAAGTCGGTTAAAAAAATGATTGAACAATATTTCTCAAATTTATTAACTTTTCAATGTAGGTATATTCTGAAAGGGACCGCATTAAAATAACCAATTAAAGGCCACTTCACTTTTAATAAGCTTTTCGCTTTTATAATCTTCCTAAATACAATACTCTACCTTAAATAGATAATTATAAAATTTTACTTGGATAATAACATTTTCTTATTTGTGGATTTTAGTTACAGTACTTTAGTTTATGTTATATTGATTTGCTAATTTAATATTTCATAATGTTAACAAAAATTTCTCATGTTTACAACGTTTGAAAACTCAACTAAAAATCTTAAATTAAAACAAATTTTAAAACAAAAAACAAACCCACTTCAATAAAATTATACTAAAAAATTAAATACTCACGTACTAAAAAGTTTAAAATAAAGTATTTACTTTCAACTGATAATTTTAAATTGAATACAAGTAATATTATGAAGTCAGCGTCAAATATTTTGTGAAGTTAATAAGAAATTATGTTATATTTTAGAAATCTTTTGAAAATTTGACACCGACTTCAAAATGTTACTTGATTAATTTCTCAGTTTAAAGAAAATACTTATAATTACTTTATAATCATACTTATAGTAAAATATTTAAACTTTTTAGTACGTATTAAATGTTTTACTAACATTCCATTGAAGTCGGGGTTTTTTTGGGGTTTAAAATTTGTTTTATTGTATCTGAGATGAACAAAACAATAACATAGGCTAATCTTATCAATTTCCTTTTTCGTTTCTTTTCTCAATCCTTTCTCTTTGAAATGATTTCATAAATAACTAGTGAGTCCCATGGGCTGGAGGACTCGCAAACAACTAATTTTGGATAAGGCAGCTTATTTCTAGCTCATCCTAGGAGAAGAAGGTAACGAAAAACGGCCGTATTCAACAGGATAATAGACCATACATGCGTATTACAAACACGCTTTGGAACGCACCCGCATTAAATTGTTCTATTATATTCTTATCTCCCATCATATAGGAAGTACCATAATTGTCCTCAAATTCCAAACACTTCGATTCAAAATTTAAAGTTCCTTTTTAGTATTGGTGATGATGATATTGTGGTAGCTATCCATAACGATTAATACAGATCTTGTCACAACCACTTAATTAATTAAAATTTGAGACACTACAGTTTCGCTGTCATTCGTGACTGTCGAAACGATAGTATCTCAAATGTTTATTAATTTAGTGGTTGTGACAGCATCTTTTAAAATTCGATACAAATTTCCACAGAAGACCAGAAGAGTGCAATGTAATATTGTATGTAATTGAATGTGTGATTGAAGCCTTGAAGTCTAATTGATACACTTATTAGATTAATCTAGTCTCTACGAGATCATCATATATATATATATATGTTTAAGTAGAATTGTTCGCCAATCAAATTCGTGAACATATGTAATGAAATATTACGGCTATGTTGCAGAAAGGCTGCTCCAATAAAAAATATATCTCTTGGTTTCCTGTTATTTTTATTTTCCCTTGATTTTTCACCAAGTTTCCTGATTTTATGCTACTTGTAATAACTCGGAGATGTAAGAAAAATTAGCGAACAAAGTAATTTGATGGAGAGAATATAGTTATAGAATACCTGCTTTTGATGCCTGCCTAATTGCTTCGGTTGCTGCCTGTATTTCAGCATTGTTATTTGTTGGCCTGCCTCTGACTGGCGCAGCTACATTTCTACAATATAGAAGAAAGTTATCAAGAAATTAGATACTTAAATAAATATTGTGAATCACGAAGTGTAATGTGTGATTTCTGGCGCTTTTTGCTAGTTAATTCAAGGCCAAAGCTAGAAAAAACTTTAAAAGATATAGTAAAACAGTTGTTTTTTCTGTGATGCACACATTCAAACAGATTACTATCTCACCGTCCTATTACCCCTCACAACGCTCCAGAATTCTCTACTTTTTTAAACATATAACTTTGCAAAGTTCCTTAGAATCTAATAGCGTACAACTGTGGATAGTCTGTGTTTCTAAGCACAATCATATCAATTGAAGAGGGCTCACTATCAATATGATAATTAAACAAGCAGTTATGGTCTGAATGAGATTAGATGAGAATTGAGATAATCAACTCGTCAAAACGCGTCGTTGCGAAATATAACAATTCTTTAATTCAATCAGTAATCTGTATGTAAAATTACATCCCTGACATTTATTGACAGAATATTGAAGGTTTCCGAAAAAACTCAAACTTTTTCAATAAAATTGAAAATTCGCGGAAAATTGACTTTTACTGAGTATTACTTCTCTCTGACTCATTTTCAGTACTGGAATGGGCGGAGCTCATATCAAAGTGAAGAGGAGAATGTGTACGTACTATTGGTTCTTCAATATTTTTCGCTCAACTAATATGTTTTTATAAAATAACTGGTAATTCTGTGAACAGTACACCTCACGCTCAAAAATTAAATGCTTGCAAGGAGGATCATACTCGATGTACTCAATGATAATCCGTGAATGCGTTACAGACAGACAGACAAATGCAAAACGGTTGACTAGAAACAGAGAACTCTTTTCGTTCGGTCAAAAATGTTCGCCAATGTCGGGACAATTGGACCAACAAACATCAAATTTCAGGATAGCATTGGTGGAAGGAACTCTTGTAACAATCTGATAGGCTCCCAAGATTCTAAGAGATCAAGTAGATCTAGTTCAATATACAAAAGAAACGATAAAATAGTAAGGAATGATAGGGAAGTATTCACTGTGTTCCATCAGAATATTCAATATACTCGTAACAAAATAGATAGAATCGTCGAAGTATTCTTGAAACAAGAGGCTCCTGATATAGTTATTTTCATGGAGCACGGCTTAAAAGAAGATGGATTGGCACAACTTTATATTCCAAACTATTCATTGAAAGCGTCGGATTGCAGGACATCTCATCGAAGTGGGGGAGTGGGTATCTTCACTAAAAATGCTAAGAATATCTAAACATTTAATTTAGAATATGTACAGAAATTTGCTGCGGAAATGTAAGTTACTGATTTGAGAGTCAAAGTCGATAATAAACTCGAAGTGGAGGTGTTAGGTATTTAGCCAACAGGTCACCAAATGGGGAATGGAACAATTTTTGTAAAATATTTAATAGGTTTTTAGAGATTACTATTTCTCGTTTTACAAATGTTATTGTAGAGGGAGATCTTAATAAAGACTTTGCACTGAAGAATAAAATGACCGAAGATTTAAAGAATATTATATAAATGAATAACTTGGAAATAAAAGTTCACGAATATGCAAATCACAAGAACACATACAATAATTCATATCATTTTTACAAATATAGATGACTGAAAAACGAGATTAGGAGGCTCAGAACTAACTGATCATAGCTACCAAATCTTAGAAGTAAGGTTGCAGGGCCATAAATCGATTAAAAAGAGTAAAGTAATGAAAGAAATTCAACAATATGAACAGGGGAATATCAATTCTTTGAAGCAGAATCTGTTAGAAGAAAACTGGAGTAGGGTTTACAACAGCGGTAGTTTAAATAATAAATATGATGGTTTCATTAATATTTCAAGGTTCCATGTTACTATGTGTTGTCCAGTTAAAAAAATCCATGTAAAAAACAAATTAATCAAAATTGAAGAGTGGATAACTGCAGAAAGAAATGGGGTTGAAGATGCATATAATGAATTTAAATTATCCAGAAATAAGTTAAGTGAAGACACTTAGAAAGCTCTAAAGAAAAAATATACGAAAGAAGTTGAAAGAGCCAAATGTAAAAAAACAGCTGACATTTTGAATAATAGTGTGTACTTTAACACAGCAGTGTGAGATGTAATAAACAAAAATAGGCATGTAGCTCATGAAGATGCTTATACTAGTATCCCAACGAAAATAACAAATAATTATATTGATGATGGTGTACACACTTGTAGTTTCTTCAATAAATATTACCAACTGTTTGCTAAGAGCATTCAGAAATCTTTCAATTCAGATATTAGTAATTTAAACATGTGGAATGCTGAGGGGATTCAGAATGAATTAAACTTTCATCCAGTATCCCAAGACGAGTTGTCAAATATTATAGATATAAACAAAGACAGCCATTGTTTCTCTAGTTGAATACTAATAAATATGATAGAATCGGGTGATAAAGCTGCTGCCATCTCCTTGCATGTATCAAAGATTTTGATTGTGTTAATCATAGAACTTTATTGGAAATAAAGCAAAATGTATGCGTGAATGGGGTTGAACTGTAGGCCTAATGGTTTAAATCATACCTTATTAGGAGAAAACAAGCTAGAACTAGCTACAGTAGTTAGGTATAGTATAGTGAAAATAAATCTGATACATTGGAGGTCCAAGCTAGAGTGCCTTAGGGTTCAATACAAGGCCCATTGTTTTTTATATGTCAACCTCATATGTTTCCCTAAAGAATTAATTAGTGGCAGAGCCCTCTTACTCGTAGACGAAACATCACTCATTTTCAGCAATTCCATTCTGGATGATTTAGAAATAAATGCCCGTACAGCGTGCAGTCTATTGTTCAATTCTTAAATCAGTTGAAATTAACGATAAATTGTAAAAAAAACGCCAAAACCTACAATTCAAAAACTAGCATAATTCAAATGAAGATATGGCTGTAAACGTGTTTGTAAATATAGTCAACTAGACCAGGCATTTCTAGTTTTGTTGGATAGAACAGGGGTTCTCAAACTGTGGTACGCGTACCCTTTGGGGCACGCGAAAATTTTCAGGGGGTACGCGGGGCGGGTTAATAAAAATATGAACAATTTTTATTTCTTTCCATTTCGTAATCACGCTAGGTTATAATTTAATAATGTAATATTTGTGTGGTCGAGTTACTTGGAATCAGCAAGTGCAATAGGTTTGTCTCACTATTTTGTAGAGAATATCTATTTATTCAACACAGTATAAGATAGAAGTTTACAAAGTTAAATATCGCCAATAATATTATTTACAACCCTGAAAACTTGCAACTAAACATTTAATACATTATGTCATGTATGACTGTCAATGAAATTACAGATAAGAATAATAATAGTAAGCGCAGCTTGGCAGCAGGGCGAGCCGCGGGGGGCGTTGAGGAACTATGTAAAAATAAGCAAGTTCATCCTTCTCATTAATTCTTTGTAATGCGTTTTAAATATATCTCTGAATTATATTGTGTTTTCAATTTAAACGCCCCCCCCCCCTTAACAACCGCCACCCGATAACAATGGGGTACGCAACATTTTAATTTTTAAGGGGTACTGTCTTTGAAAAATATTGAGAACCCCTGGGATAGACGATTGAGCTGGGCTCCATACACTGAGAAAATATGTTGTAAAATTTCATCTAAGGTATTTTTCCTGCGATAGCTTGCTAGATTAAATGACAAAAAATTACTTTTTACAGTATACCATGGACTCTTACTGTCACATATCAGGTATGCTATCTTAGTATGGGGTAACTCATCAAAACAAAACCGGGATAGGATGTTTATCATTCACAATAAAGCTGTTGGGTGTATGGAAAGACTAAATAGATTGGATTTATGCAGGCCGTTGTTCAAGAGATTTGGTCTCCTAACTGTATACCTTGCTAATATGTGTATGAAGCTACTTTGTATGTAAAAAAAGAGTGATATAAACCAAAATCTTGATGTACACGATTATAATAAAAGAAGCCGAGAAGATTATCACTTGGTGATTCACATAGTAGCTTACTCGTATTCGAACAAAAACCCAGTTAAATTGGTAGATTGGTGTAAAACTAAACAATGTACTGTAGTTTTCATATGAATTGGCAGCAGTTGGGTTCAGATCTAGCAAGCCCTCCCATCTTCTACACGTTGCCAAGTTATATGAATACTACAGTACCATACCGCAGTTTTTGAAGAGTCTTGAAAATATAGAAATATTTGAAAAACAATAAGAAAAGTATTTTGTTGATATAGCTTTTTATAGTGTACAAGAGTTATGTTATGTTATGAAGGGACGGATTCAAAGATTCAAAGATCCTCACACGTCAACCGAAGCTTATTGTGTGTCCCTAGTACGTTAGTTGGGCAAACCAATACCTGTGCCCTTTACAAGATCCAGGAGTTTTTTCCCTATGCTAACGTCCCATTCATCACCTGGTTGTTTGCAGCCAAACAGAGCCCTTCTCCTTGCCCCGAGTCTCTCGCAATCCAGTATGATATGCTTAGCAGTCTCTTCAGACTGATTGCAAAGCCTACACATCTGACTTTCATTTCTGAGTCCAATTGTGTGGAGATGTTTCCTGAAGTGGCCATGTCCAGTTATCAGAGCAATCAACTGCTTGACCTGACCTCTACCCAGCCTCACCAGCCAATTGGTGAAGTAGGAGCTTGTGTCTGCTAGCAGCCTTTTGCCAAGTGCTTGACCTGAGTGACCTTGCCATTGCTGGTGGTGTAAGTCCCTGGACCATTTGTTTATTGTGTGAAAGGCAGTTGTTTTGCTTATGCCACAGCTTGGCTCTGGACCAAAGAATGACATACTGGAACCCTGCTTAGCAAGCCCATCTGCACACTCATTGCCACCTATGCCTACATGGCCAGGTACCCAACCAAGATGCACAGAGTTGCGTGTTGCGAGCTCCAAGAGTACAAGAGTTCCTTTCACATCACAATTAAGCCTCACCTAAACTAATTGATATAGTATTTAACTATTAAAGAAAACTAGTGTATAAGATTTGTAATAATTGTTGATCTAGCTTGTCTTATACTTTTGCAAGCAAAAACAGATGTAACATCTTACTACATCCATTAACTGGGTATGAAATGCTTTTATGAAGTTGTCTGTTCACACAGGAATTAGATTTGAATAGAGAGTAGTACAACACACATAATTTATAATGAAAATATAGTTGATACTACTTGTCATTTATCCAATCATTCAACTTACAAAGGATGATTGTGGTTGAACCACACGCCAATTCCCGCCTTGGCTCCTCTTTTGCCATTGTTACTACAGGCGCCATCTGTATAAACTATGACAATACCATTCGGCGAAATTAGAAAGCCTGACTCATCAGGAAGGTAGTGACGTAGCCATCCGTCGCTGTATCCATCGACCTCGTCTAAGACGTTGCACTTGTCCAGATTCGTTGCACGTCTTGTTCGCTGGAGAGATTCACTTATATTCGAGTCAACCGCTTTGGAATCAGTTTTTCTGTCAAGCAAGAAAAAGAAGTTTGTTTCATCATGCATTGCATTAACGATATTGTAATTGTAGTAATGTAATCCCATCATATTTTCATTTTTCGATTTGAAAATTGAAATTTTCAGAAGTTTTGCTTTTTTTGTCAAAACTCATTTAGGCCTATCTGATATTTAAAGCCAAATGTATTTACAACCCCAAATAATTGATGTTCTGATTCTTTTTATGAGCTATTAATATTCAAGAATCATTATTCTCATATTTCTATGTACTAATTCATATTTCATTTTAGTCAAATTATGAAAGCATGTCATAAATTTAGAATGAATCTGTAAATAAAATAAGGTCCCGAGAACCTAAGTAGCTTTATTTAATAGACTTCAGTAGCTTACATAATATCCCCGTAATCAGAGCAATGCACTGATAAATAATGTTTTGTGAGGTAGCTATAATAATGAGTATTATTTTACCTTTCATTGATAGCTGATAATAATTGATCATTTACAATAAATTGATTGGCATCATTCAGTTCAAACAGAGGATATTCTATTTCTAGTTTTGATTTCTTCGTTTGTTCATGCATCTTCTTTTACTTTTATATAGCTATTCTTCTCCTTACTCGTTCTATTCACATAACTTTCTTTTATTAGAAATATTCCTTTTTAGAACTCTTACCAATGCTTTCTTCGTTTGTTCATGCATCTTCTTTTGCTTTTATATTGCCATTCTTCTCCTTACTCATTCTATTCACATTACTTTCTTTCATTTTTTGCATTTTTATCAGAAATATTCCTTTTCAGAACTCTTACCAATGCTTAAGGTAGACTTGTCTCACCTTCTTCGAGTGTTGTAGCCTAGAATGTTTTTTTTTTTTTAATATTACACTAATGTGACATATTTCATCTTCCGATATTTTGATTGTATTTTATAAGTACAAGTATTTTATAAGTATTTGATTGTATTGTATTGTACAAGTTTATATCTTATTAATCAAGATGATTTTAAATCTAGTTGGATTTGTTTATTATTGAGCTATTTTCTTTTTTCTGTACAGCATTATTTCATTTAATGTTTTATTATATTTCATTTGGGAAACTCTTATGTTAATCAACCGTATGATTCAGAGTGTGAATTGAAATAATCTTCATGTTGAATTTAAGAAATAAATTATAAATTTATTATTCAATAACTTCTAAAACTTGCCTTCTTTTTTGAGATGGCCCACTTTCTGCATGTTGATCATTTTCTCCATTTCCCGTCAAATCAATTGCAGCTCCATTACCTGCTCCTTCAGAACCAAGCGTTCGACTTTCCAATATTGCTAGTTGTTTTAAAATATTATCAAACTTGAGATTAATACTATCAGAGAACAATGTAAACTTGGATTCGAGCACTTGAATCTTCTTGTTGATTTCATTCAAAGATGTATCCGCTGGAGATACTCTGGCAATCGGAAAGGCATTTTCGCTATTATTTCTGATAGCTATCGTGACAGGATCATTTACAATTATTGGAGGTACGTCTGTAGTCGCGACGTAATCAGGAGCGTTTTCTTTCATGTAAGATTCTGCTGCGAAAATAGTGTCGAATTTCTTGTATTTGGCTCCCTTGAAACCAGTCACTTGCTGCTTACATTCTTCCCTGAAATTCGAAACAGTTGATAACTACAATAACTTAGAGAAAGTCTAGTATTGGGTGCTTAAGCTTTTTTCAATTTTCTAATTACTGATATGAGAAATCATAATTTATTTAGTATATCAGCAGAGTTTGAAATGTTATTTATACACACTAAAATTACCATCAATCTTTTACGAATGCTTATATAATTTTTCACATTTATATCGGACCCCCACCCTGACTCCTGATAAAAATTTTACACTAATACTTTACATTAAACAACACTATTACTTTTAGCGTATGGCTTTTTAATGTAACACTAATTTGCACTGGTATAAGAATTTGTAATACATAAATACGGCATTCTATCATATTTTGGCTTCATTTTTTAGTACAGCATCAGTTCATAATAAAATATCCTCTATATTTATCTTATCTATCTTCTCTATATTATCTTATTTAAAGAATCGCAGTCTAACTGTATGTGTTCAAATCTTTCAACTCTCTCTATACTTCATGGATTCCCCCTGTATTATTAAATTATCCACTTCATTCTTACACTGCAAGCTTTGAGTTTTTTATTGTGCTGAAATCTTTTCTTAAATTATTTCAAATCGTCGAATTGAAAAAAAAACAGAAAAAAGAATGACGCCATAAAAGCTGATTGACCGGGTACTTCTTATGATCCAAATTCAACAGAACTTGATAAAAATATCTCTTCTTGGAGGTTGAATCGCCACTTTAAATTTTCATGTAGATATTTTAATTCTGAGTGTTTGTTACAGGTGATGACAAAGAAAAATTTACAAAAGTTCAAAGTGTTTGACAGGGCACTTCTAATCATTTGATTTCATTGAGATCTTATACTCATAACTCTTACAAGGTGACCTACATGCTGTATGAATTCCATGAAACAATATCAACGTTAAGCTGTCTTTCTAGAGAACGGGGTTGTGAATACTTCATTGTCCAGCACTTGAGCCAATTGACTGAGTAGCTACTTCTAATGATCCGAATTGAACAAAACTTGTTAAAAATACCTCTTTTTAGATCACCTACAACTTTTTCCAAGTTTTATGTGAATTTTTCAACTCTGAGTGCTTGTTACTGGGGTGATGTCAAAAAAGTAGCCTATTGACAAGTGTTAAAAGTGATTGACCAGGCACTTCTAATTATTCGATTTCATTGATATACAGAATTCTTACAAGGTGCCCTACATTCTGTATGAATTCCATGGAAAAATATTACCGTTGAGGTGTGAGAGGGTGGTTGTGAATACTCAATTCAGCATTTAAGCTAATTAACTGGGTACTTCTAATGATCCAAATCAAACATAATTTGATGAACATACTTCTTTTTAGATCACTTACATCTTGTCCAAGTTAATGTGTTAATGGCAAATACTTTAGTCACTAATGCATGTATTTTATAATTCTTAAAGCTAATTTGCTCTCCAAACCATATGATAATATGATTTTATTCACATTTCTCAATTTACAACGAATTATCTAAAAAATGTATTGTACCGTAGGCTACTATATTTCATGCTCGTGTGATCTCGGAATTTGAAAATTTTAGTTGACTCTATTGGCTGAATTGTAATCTAGCTATAATTGCTCGAATAACAGACCACTTTTATACCAAAAAGCGAATCACTTTTATTCTGAATTATGTGATGGATTACTGCCTGGTCTAAGTTAAATGTTACGAATGATAAACCATCAAGTTTTCAAGATAAGTGAGGAGGTAGGTTGGAAATCAATTAGGAAAAATTAAAAATTTTTGGGAATTTTAATTTTTATCAATAAAGCTTTAGGGGTTACCGTAGAATAGGACCATCATTGCACCCCCACTATATGACTAATATAATGGAAGAAGAATAAACCCTACAATCCTTACTGACTTATCGACTGACCTTACTGAGTTATCGAGTTTCCAGTAACCACTTCTTTGAGGGGGTTGGGAGAATACACCTCTTGTATTTTCCCTTTGTTGGAGTCCAACACCTGAGAGAGCTTCAGCTTTTAACTTATTACTTGCGACACCAGACTTTTTAGACCTTTATTGACTGAGCTAGTGATTGATGAGGCCACTCTCTGAACCTGGTGTCAGGGAGATTGTGAAGTCATGAGCACTTGGGACTGCGCTTGAAAGTATTGTGAACTTCATCAGCAAGGAAAAATAACTTAATGACTGACGAGATGGCTAGGCTACTCAAAATTGATAACTGACAAGATGACTAGTCAATGACATTGGTATTGGTGACCGACGAGATGGCTAGTCAATTATTAAGTGGCTTATTGGTGAACTTACCATGTATCAAAAATCCCTCTCTTCTTTCCTTTAGCGACAGCGTACTTTGGCATCTTGAATTTTAAAACTTCAAAAAACAAATGTTTGGGATGAAAATGATACAGTTGGAGCATCTACCAGAATTTTTGATAATATAAAAATTATAACATGAACTTCACACATTGAAGAATGAAACAATGAAAGTGAGGTTATTTCAGTTGACAAATTTGCTTGGTGCAAACATCGATGATTGAAGTTCGATATCCCATCCACTAAAATAATCGCACGAGCTTCGATACTGGATGGAAGTATCGATACTGTGTTGCTTATCAACACACCTGTTCTGTATCATCCGAATGATACAAAACAGCTGATAACGTGATAAATTGCGTTTGAATGACACATTAATTTACACCTCGAGGACTAGTACAACACACAAAAATAATATGCTTAAAAAAAAAAAAAAAAAACAGTTTTAGGAATACTCATGCTGGGTTGCACCAAGCAAGATCAACTCTGATCCCGGATCATGATCCACGATCGACATATTTGATCTAGGTTTTTATTGCACAAAAGCTAGATCAGATCAGACTGATCTAGGTTTTTGATCCTGGTAGATTAATCCACGATATTGCGTTGCACCAACCTGGATTATGTATTCAATCTAAAGGGTTGATTACATTGGGATAGTTACTCGCTAAGCGAGTAGCGAGTAGGACGTTACTGACCGACCGTGCTACAGCATCTCAGCATACAAAGCCGAATTATATTAAAAATTTATCTTCCAGAATCACCCCCATGCTATGGAATTTCAAAGACAATAGATAATATTGCAACACAAAATTAAAATATGAAGTTTACCAACAATTATTACGGTATTCAATAAAATTTCATCAAAACAATATACAATATATCTCATCTGAAGTGTTGGCAGCCTGCGTGATTAAGTGTCGGCTTTGGCCACAATAATATTGTATTTTGGTGTTGGCTACTCTGCTGTGCTGGCAGCCTGCATGATTAAGTGTCGGCTTTGGCCACAATAATATTGTATTTTGGTGTTGGCTACTCTGCCAGCGAGTATAAATGTGACCAAATTCAAAGTAGACAGGCTCTCAACTAAAAACAAATAGAAACGAAGAAAACATTTTCTGCAGTGACAGAAATAAGTGTCTACTAGACGCAGCATACACACTCACCGATATCAGATGCGTGTCCAATAGACACTGCATACACAACCAACAACATCATTGTGGTGTCTGCCAGACACTGCATACACAGCAACCATTATTACTGTACTGCTAGTTACTGAATAGATGTCTTATTACATTTGATTATTTTATTTAAAAAAAAATAAGATGGCCGGTTGTTCTCAGAAAAATTGTGACCCAGACGATTATGATGTGAATAATCCTGCATTCAACACAAAACTTCATCATCTGCTGTTTCAAGATATCCCCCTGGATCTTTCGACAATAATTATGGAAGCGATAGTGGAGGAGAAAATGACCAAACTATGCCCATTCCACCTTCAATCGAGCCTGATGAGGGGAATCCTCCCTCACCTGAAGTATTATCATCATTAAATGATGAGTCTACAGATATATTTTATTTTGTTATATTGTTTCTATAATTATAGCCTATTGTAGTGTAGAGTTAGAATCATAAAATATATAGAATTTATGACAATATCATGTTATGAGAAAAAAACTGGAAAATTAGGCAAATGGTCATATGGATAGATTTTTCAATTATTGGGGTTCATATATATATTTTATTGTGGGAGACTGAGACATTAGTAATTAGTTAATAATTACAATCTCAACAATAGTTACACTCATTAATTACCCATCATGAAGTTATTTCAATTTACAGCATGTTTATACATTTCATAAACTTCAATTCATACTTTAAACTTTCAAAAACCGCGATAGCCGCGAGGCGTAGCAGGTATCTGTTCAATCAGAGAGATAAGCTGCGTTCTCGTAGGTCCTGTTCGTAACGGTGACCGATTAGATTGGCCAGCAAAAAAGACACTGTTCTCTGCTGTAAAATCACTTCCCGGTGGTTCGGAACCCACCTAAAACTGTAGGTCCAACTCATATCCATCACCATCATCCAACTCATTACCCACGCACAGGTTATGTGGGCTTCATCCTCCAAAAAAAAAAAAAAAAAAAAAAAAAAAAAAAAAAAAAAAAAAAAAAAACTTCAATTGATAAACTTCAAATAGCATCGGAGTGGTTCAGGCTCTATTATAATAGTTTGGTATTCATCATGGCTACATGTCATTTGACATGTTATGGTGTATCATTTACCAAGTGTATCATTGAGCATGAATTCTATAAAAGTTATTAGATTACGATGGCTACTCCAGCCGCCAGTTGCATATTCTCGCCGTGCTAATGAGTAGCTGGTAATTCCTCATAATACCGTTCACTAGATTTTCAGTTGATGTGAATGAATGAGCATACGAAACTACAAAGGAGAGCGAGGAAGAAACCGGTTATTCGGTCAAGGAAATGATCAAGGAACATATTGGTGTAATACCAGTTCAAATATTGTTTACATTTTAATAATAAAACTATACAAATCAACAACATTCATCTCATAACTACTTGCGTCTAATTACAGCTAGAAATAATAATAATAATAATAATATTCGACACCTCATTTATACGTTCAACATTCACACGAAGACAAGTTGCAGTCTTATTCGGAAGTAATTATTTATGGTTAGATATTTTTTTAAATAAATTATTGAAGAGAGAAACAAATAAATATGATGACAATTTTATGGCAATTAATAGCGCAGAAAAAATGTTTGAACAATTTTCTTTTGAAATTTCAATTTCAACAATAAATATCACGAAAACGATTACAATTTTACTCGGCGTGTAGTGCGCACTCATTGGATGAATAGAAACGTGAAAGCAAGACAAAAACTGTGAAGCTTTTTCAACAACATACTGTTCATTTACACTTGAGGCTTCAACTTCAACATTTGAAATTACGAGTAGATGATAATGGTATCAGTCACTCTACTGCTTCTTCTCTTCTTTTGTTTTTTCTTCGCTTTCCTGTTGTTGGTCACTGCTGCCGCTACTACTACTTGTTTCACGTTCCGCAGCCATCTAAAAAAAAAATGAAAACCAATTCATATAAAAGAGACACACACTTTTTTGGACAATGGAGAACAAACTTCTCTTTCAGATTTATGGTTTTTGCACACTAACTTGACACTACGTTTTATATTGTTGGAAATAGCAATTTAATCAACAAACTACTATTCCATACTTATTTGTTGACGTATTTCAATCTTTTTCCCCTAGTATAAGCCAACAGAAAAATACTGCCTTTAAAGAGGAAATAACCTCATTTTTGTATTACGAACGATCAGTTCTTTGTATTATTTTGTAATGACAGATAAGTTTCTACTTTCTTGCAGATTTGACGCCTAGTGGGATCGGACTCCCACTCCCATACAGAAGTGATAGCTGTAAGCCATAGCATGTATCTGTTCAATCAGATTAGATGAGCAACGCTCTCCTGGGGCCTCTCTGTAAGGGTAACCGATTGGATTGGCCAGCAGAAAAAAGACTGCTGTAAAATCACTTCCCGGTAGTTCGGAGCCCACCTAAAGTTATAGATCCTCCATGTTTCCGATAAACATGGTAGGTGGAACTACTTGTAACGGTTTTCCCACCAATAAAAGCCATACGCGTATATATTGTATGAGCACCTTTAGATACTGCCTATAGTGAACCGAATAAAGGTATGCATTTGATACCTTTCTCAAATTCATAGCTTGATTCAGTTCACTGTCCAACAGTGACTGAAGAGACTTCTACATATTATATCATCAATTATTTATACAAATTTTGTATATTCATTGTTGATTTTATGTGATGACGAAGCCTATTGCAATTGTTTTGTTTAATGGCAAATAAATATTCTTATTCTTATTCTACAATAGAATGAAACGATCATCTCACTAAAAATCTGTGTTCATTTAGTTTAATATACCTTTTTCTATTCAAGTCAATGTTATCACACTTAAATTAACAAGAAAAAGTTTTTATTGATTCAATGCTTGAATGCTTCAATCAATAACTACCGCTGAGCATTGAGAAATCAGCGCAATATTGCGACAGTCCGCACAAGGAGCGTTTGCCACAGAGACGTCTCCACGGTTGACAAACGCTCTGTGTGCAGACTGCCTGATATCTTGTAGCATATTGGTGTTAGCCGCAAAGTAATTACAATTAGTTAATTGCATGTAAGCAGTGCCGGATTTACCACTAGGCCGACTAGGCCGCGGCCTGGGGCCGCAAGCAATAGGGGGCCGCAGCGTTTTGTAAAAAAATTGAATTTTTATTCTCCAAAATTAATTAATAATTACCGCTACTGTAAATCGAGTGCATTACTTTTGTATATAAACAATGCAATCTAATTAAAATAACCAATGTCCATATCAAAAATAAATATTAACGCTTTCCCGGGTATAGGAGGCTACAGATTGCAGGGGGATTGTGGAAAGTCCTAGGAATGTGATGAACTGATGTAACCAGCACTGGCAGGGGCCCCGTGTGGATGAATCCACTGATTTAATGGCAAAGAAGACTCAAAGATTAATACATTCAATGTTGTAATTGACAGGCTTTATTCAGAATTGAATAAAAGGTTCAAAGTTTATTTCAGTCTTAATGAAGAATTTGAATTTTTAAACAACTTATCGTCAATTTCCAATGAAGAAATCAGGGGAAAAGCTTCTATTTTGGCTAAAAAGTATCGAATCTACATAGATGGTGACTTAGGAGAAGAGTGTGTACAGTTCAAAGGCTTTGTTGAAGGTATATTTGTAGAAGAAAGGGAACCTCATGATAACAAGATTACCAAACCTCCAAGGAGTATCTGAAACTCATTCGTGAAAAACAGTTAACAACATTATTTCCGAATATGGACACGGCTTTGCGCATTCTACTCTGCATGATGACATCTAATGCATCTGGAGAAAGATCATTCAGCGTGTTGAAAAGAATCAAAAACTACTTTAACTTGTCTTCTGACGAAGATTCTAGATTGTCTAGTTTGGCTAGTTTTGTTTCAAATGCTGAGCTTTTTCAAGCCTTAGACTTTAACGATTTTATTAAAAATTTTGCAGCCAAAAAGGGTAGAAAAGTGAGTGTTTAGAGTTTAGATATGGTATTAATTATGAGTATGGAGTGGAGTGAGTGTCAATGTTAATCACTAATCCAACTTTATCCAAATTAACAACATGACATTGACGTTTTTCAGTCTAAGAGAATAATGTGAGAATTGAAAGATCTAGAAGTTTATTTGTTGTATTCTTAATATTTTTATTTTTCAGTACCGTAGCCTATTACTATTACAGTTCATATTATTATTTTGCTTGTTCTTTTACATATAATGTCTTTTCAACTCAGCTTTTTTTAGTCTCTTGTTGTCACCTGTACTTTCCCCCTGAATGAAACAAATGCTATTTAATTTTAACAATTAACTGCAATACTAATTTATAATATAATAATTTTAACAATTTTACAAATAACTGCTGTTTGCTAACTTTTTGAATTATATTTTTTCTATAAATATAGAAATTGTTGTTAGAGCTGTTTTGCGGTTTTAGCCAAATTTGTAAACCAAGATTATTTAATTAGCGAATACAAAATTTCAACCTTTTTATGTACTATATTCAAATAGAACATTATGCAATTTCTATTCATGTATGTTATGCTTTGTAATTTGTACCAATTTTAAAAAGTAAAATTAAATCAAACGTTATGTATCAATATGAAATGTGCTTTATGCTTTAATTACATAATCGTGAAGTTATCGGGGGCCGCTCAGGGTAGTTTGGCCTAGGGTTGCAAGTGCCCTAAATCTGGCACTGCATGTAAGTCCAACAATTTGGTGATGCACACCATCAAATATAGCTTTCAACAACTCTAAAACTAACTCAAAATTCCATATTTTCTAAATCACTACCAAACTTTAACAAGCATTACAAAATCAATTAGTTTTTACAGTGAATTCAACTCATTTTGTTGGTAATTTAAATATGACCTGAAGCATGATCTTCTAACAAGCAATACAAAATTAATATTGAATGAATTTTTCAAACAATTGCTTACCTTTTTGTAGGCCATTTCGAAGAGTTTCAGTGATGCTTGTTGGAGCTGACCGACTGTCTTTCTGACTTCTTCTGGATCTGCTCCTTCCTTATCAGCAACCAAGGTCTTTACTTGTGTGAGCTGTTCCCTCAATTTATCACACTCTTCTTTGGGCAATTGCTCTTTGTACTCTTCCATTTTTGACTCGGTGTCGTGAATTATGCTTTCGGCCTGGTTCAAAGCTTCGATACGATCCTTTCTGAGTTTATCTTGTTCAGCGAATGCCTCGGCATTCTTCACCATGTTTTCAATTTCATCCTTACTCAAGCCACCTGACGACTGGATAACAACTAATGAAACGAAACCATAAAAAATATTAGTAAACAGTTTAATAGATTATCAGTAATCAATGAAATTTCAAACTACAAATAAGTGAATAAATAATGGAAATCATAAATGCATGCCTTGCCAGTTATTGAGTAATGAGATTCTAGTTTTGGTGAGAGCTCGACTATCTACTGATATAATCTCATACAGAGAAAGATCCGACTACACGAACTATTCGAATAACTTTTATTCGAACTATCCGTTTGAAAGTAAATCAACTTACATTTTGCTAATGACTATTTGGGCACTAGCTTTCACAGCCTACAAATACATGCCTTGAATTTTTACAAAACAGTAGTAACACCCAAGCCTTTTCATGTAAATGATCACTTGATTCTTCAAGTGTAAGACGACAATGAAGTTCCAAATTCAAATTTTCCGTATAAAGTGCACCATCACTTGAGATGATTTATACTACTCCTTAATTACACTAATAAATATAATCATCAAGTTAGAAGATTCGCGTTTATTCAATGGCTAGCATTGTTCGTGTCTTAATCCATTTAAATGGATTGGTTATACTTTTGAATTAGTTTAAAAAATTAATGAAATAGCATCCATTGTACACAAATCTTTATAACTACCTCTCACATGTCTTACATCACTGCAATGTTAATTTTTCTAATCAAACAACTACTGTCCTACTTCACCGATTGAAAAATTATAACTTTGACATATGTTTTGTCAGACACTTCTATTCCTAATGTCGTTTCAAACAAAAAATCGTTTCTGGGTTATTTAGTTTTCAAACTTGGTTTATTGGTAAGACTCACTAATTAATTATTCAACATACAAACATTTACAACTTCTTATTGATGATTAAACAATAAATTGTACAGTATATTAATCATCTTCGACTGCGTCATCAAGTTCTTCAGTAGATAGCTCGGTTCATTTCGAAATTAAATTGAATTAATTTGTGAAAAATAACTCACTCTGTTGCTCCTTGCCGGTTCCCTTGTCCCTGGCCGACACGTGCACGATGCCATTGGCGTCGATGTCGAATGTGACTTCAATTTGTGGCACGCCACGTGGCGCCGGTGGAATGCCGATCAGTGAGAACTGGCCGAGCAGTTTGTTGTCGCTGGCCATTTCACGCTCGCCCTGGTGTACTTTGATTTCGACCTGGGTCTGCCCATCGGCTGCTGTTGAAAATACCTACAGCACAATATATTAATTATAAAAAATCAGAGGATAATGCATGAGATAAGATACAAATATTATAGTTCATTCAAGTATATTTGTTGACGATTTTATAAAAATTTTCTGCAATTTTTATTATTGGTAATCGATTGAGCAGTCTTCTTCAAGGACCCAAATGTGACGGATAGTGCAACACCCTGCCGAACGCAGTGAGAGCTACACTGACTATACAGAATGTCCCACGAGTAACCCGACAAACTTCCAAGGTGGTTTCCTCTCATCAAAATAATGAAAAAAGTTTATATAAACATATGTCCGGAAATGCTTTGTTAGGGAGTTACGGCTAGTGAAAGATTTTGCCCGATTTTCTAGGAAAGGATGGAAATAAAGCCAAACTTATTTTTTTATGGCGTTTCGGTGTTACATTTATTGGATTTTATGTCAAATGAACTGAAAAATTGAATAAAACACGTCCCAGACCTCTAGAATCACCCATATTTGAGATATCAGACAAAATACGCAAATCTTTCAAAATCTTGAATTGAAAATGTGAATGGCATCTTATCATTAAAAAAGAAAAAACAACACGAATAAAGTACAAATAATACAAACCGCACATACACTGCACAAATCACAGTTAACAGACTAGTTATTGCGATCGCTGTATCATTGTAGGGCTGTACAATAACTTGGATTCAGGTATTGTTGCAGAAGTGCTGCCAATTCTTGATTTTCAATAAACTAAAAGCATTTCATCACTTGACGCTGTATTTTTATCATCTTATTTCTCAACCAACAATTTTTTTATACTGTGAATTTTTTGTCACTATTTAATTGAATGAATTCTGTATAAACTGCATGCCTTTTCAGTAATTAAAATGTACAGTTTCGCAACATCTTCAAATGTTTTGTTTAATTTTTGTTTTGCTGCTGTCTTTTTTTCATGTGTTGATTTGATTAAAAATTTATTTTTTAAACTTTCTGTTAGTTTATTATTGACCTATTTTACACCATTCTCTTCAAAATTCAATTCACTACAAGTTTTGTTTTTGAAGTTTCCGTGCTTATTACCCATTTAACGAAGTTAATGTGGATCAAATCTAAACGAAGCATGTTTTTCAAGACAGAATTTTGCGTATTTTGTCTGATATCTCAACTATGGTTGATTCCAGGGTCTGGGACGTGTTTTATTCCATTTTTTAGATCATTTTACATAGAATCCAATAAATTTAACACCTAACTTAACGCCATAAAAAATCAGTTTGGCTTTATTTCCATCCTTTCCCAAAAAGTCGAGCGAAATCTTTCACTAGCCGTAACTCCTTAACAAAGCATTTCCGTACATATGTTTATATGAATTTTTTTCGTTATTTTGATGAGAGGAAACCACCTTGGAAGTTTGTCGGGTTACTCGTGGGACAACCTGTATATTATAACTGTGAGTATGTTGTTATTACAGTATAACTATAAACTGCAAAATCACTCATTGGTATTAAAGATTTTCATGATGTCGTTTGATTTTGGAAAAAAGTTACCCTAAGTGATCATCAGGCGGGAGGGGTGTGAAGCTGACAAAAGTGGCTTTTTCAAAAAACGTATGAGTAAAATATCTGTTTTCCCTGATTTGGAAAAATAAAAACCATTAAAGTGATTAACAAAAATTGTGAAAAAGTAAAAATTAAAATCATTCAAGTAAAATTTAACCAAAATAATAGCGTCGCACCATATAGGTCGTGTATACCACCATATAGGACTATTCAATAAGTATTAAATGACCTCAGGTCTGATTTCTCCCACAAGGAAATTAAATTTATTATTCCTGAAAATATACTGCATAAAGAAAACTCAAAGGAAATCTCAAAAGGAAAAGATTTAATAATTATTCATTTCTGCTACATTTTCTAACTGCTGAGTCAATCATAATTCTGAATTTTTGCATGTTTGATAAACTGGCACTATTGTCGCTGTCATATTGTTTATTATTTGGAGTTTCTTGCTTGGCAATAGACTTGAGTAGTATACTTTATTCCAACTCTAGTTCAGTCCACTTATTTGCGGCTCTTCAGGATAAGGCCTACTTGCAGTAAGAAGGATACCTTGATTGATCTTATTGTAAGATTCAATTGCTTTGTTGAGGGATTGTCAGGTTCTGCCGCAGATTTTCTCCCTACACTAGATGTAATACACAAATAAACAAGTGGAATATAAAGAAAGCAATATACAATAGCACATTGTGGCACACATACCTGACTCTTCTTAGTGGGTATGGTGGTGTTGCGTGATATTAGCCTGGTGAATACGCCTCCCAGTGTTTCGATACCCAGCGACAGAGGCGTGACGTCGAGCAGAAGTACGTCGGTGACGTCACCAGCCAGAACTCCACCCTGTACAGCCGCTCCCACTGCCACTGCTTCGTCTGGATTTACCGCTTTGCTCGGCTGTCTGCCAAAGATATCCTGCACTGTCGCTTGTACCTGAAACACACGCCAATAATAATATTAATAATAATAATATCAATAATAATACTGTAGTGAAAATGAAGAGGAAGAAGGAACAGTGGTTCTCGGTGTTATCTGCTGTGTAAATGTTAAAGTAGAGATGAGGCGTATTTACTGGAACAGGTATTTTTACTGAGTATTTGAACGTACGGACTAGCACCTAGTATTCGAAGAACAAAATACTCAGATATCTGTGAGTATTTCTAGAAACTAGTAAACTACGCGACTTCAAGTCCCCACTCCAATTTACGGAGTGGGAGTGGAGCTTTGTAATTTGCAGTTGTACAGTAGCTATTAATAACTCATTTCTCATTATAGAACTATTCAACTACTCACTCATTCTTTCTCGCTCACTCTCACGCTCTCTCTCTATTCACTATACTCGATTGTAAGCGCATGCGTCTAGATTGTCTTTGGTAGCGTATGGCGTACGCGCGTACTTTTCCAGTACAAATACTTCTTGAGTACGAGTTACTCAAGCGTCTCAAGGTCTTGCCGTCCGCGTCTCATTTCGCTACAGCACATTTGAGGGCAACTCAATAATTAGATTCGTGCTGTATTTAACGCGAGAAACAGTACCAGTACCGCAGTACGATACTCTCTTGTACGTGTACTCTTGTACGTCTACTCTGGCGAACTGGCTAATATAAAATACTACCTAGTATTTTGGAACAGGTATTTGGAATAGGTATTAGAACGTACTAGTACTCGGAATACTTAGTATCAGAAAAACCTAGTACGACCCATCTCTACTTCTAAGCAATTAATTACTCTTCATTTGACACTTTTATGGTGTTTGCTTTGAACTTTGTAGAATGTTCTAGTTGTTTGATTAGAAATTAATGGAATCTTATCGAATATTGTGGAAAGTGCGAGTGTCCTTATCTGTTTATTTAGAAGTTGATAGAAAAATGAAGAGATCTCTTGATTGTTATAAAAGCCTATATAAAGCGATCACTTGAGTAAACATTGAGTTGCCTTGTTTGAAATTTGTCGAGACAACATCACAGTTCTGCAGTGATAATTAATTACAGTATTTTGTGCCTTTAGTGATGATAATAATAATAACCCACCTAAAATAGTAGGTCCACCATGTTCCCCGTAACATGGCACAAACGGCGAGGTGGAACTACCCGTAAGGGTCTCCCCACCATTAAAAGCCATACGCTTATTATTATTATTATTATTATTAGTGATAATTCTTTTAAAACTATACCTTTTAAAGTTATACGAGTGGACTACTATAATCCGACCAGACAAAAAAAACCTTCGCGCATTGTATCACTGTATCACATTCCCCCAGTTCCCACTCTTGTGCGAGTGAGAGCTACAGCTTTATTGCCCTCTCACTCACTTGCTCGACCGATGACATCATACCGGAGCGTTCTTTTCAATACATACATTATTAGTACCGATGTTCACTGTAGGGCAGACAAGCGTTGACTGACCCCCTCCACTACTCTAGTGAGCGAGTGAGATAAACTGCATAACGTGCTCTCTCTCTCTCTCTGCGCAGTAGATTTCATATTTTGAAGGTTCTTTTGTCTGTGGTCGGATTATAATGTGCTACGTAAGTTAATTGTTCTTTCTCGACGTTCTTTTTGAATATTATTGGACAGTTTACTGAACAGTTATTATTTAATATTAGATCGGCCTTTCAACTTTTAGTGATTGATTTTTGTACAGTAATATTAAAAACTCATCAGTTGAACAATATCGATTTATCTGTTTCCGATTTCATTATCTTGTGTAAGAAATTACTGAACAGTGTGAGTTGTGGATTATTTGTGTTAATAAAGTGCAAGTGATAAATTCAAGTGTTGCCAGCGTTATTTTAGACATAGAACCTGTAACAATACTAAAGCAAATGATTCTGATAAAAACTTCTCTGAGATTCAATTCAATTTACTTCAATTGAAAAGTACGTTCCATTATGGACCGATTTTACAACAACTTCATTGGATGTTTATCAAATTACAGTAAATTGCATGATTAAGGAGATGGGCAGCCTATGCCGTGATATGTCAATACGACATAATAATAACACTGTATACGTTAGACTTAGCATTTCGTCTGTTAGTTAGCACTATACTCAGTTAGTTGAGTACAGTCAAAATTCTATGAATTATAACAGGGTTCCAAATAACAATATATTCTATTGGAGAATATTTATGGTGTTCTTTGACATGATTATAATCTTCAATACTTCTCATTAATGAATACTACTATAAAAACGTTTTTTTCGCTAGGATAAACGATTTTACTAAACAGAAGTTGACTGTGTGATTGTTGTATGAAGAAATTAAACTGTCAATTAGCGGAATTAGAAACTTACCTTTGGCATTCTTGTCATTCCACCAACTAACAGAACTTCTCCGATGTCAGACTTTGAGACCTCAGCATCAGAAAGAGCCTTCTGGCAAGGTGAAATCGTCCTTTTGATTAAATCTTCCACAAGGCTTTCAAACTTTGACCTTGTCAACTGAGAACAGAAAAATAAATATAGATATAGAGATTACTTCATAAACGGTGGCAGACAAAGTTGGCCCAACAATACAAAAACATGCCATTGAAACTGGAAGAAAAGTATCTAGAATGAATAACAGATTAACGTAGAATACAGCGACTCATTAGGGGATTTTCTAATAATTTTTATCCAAAACTACGTTATAGAGTAGTTATTAAAGTTTGGAAAGTGATGTCAAAACAGCTAGCTATTCACGCTTGAACAGAAAAAAATTGCATAATGACGTAATTTTTCGACACGAGCTCTAGACCACGAGCTCCGGATTTCTTCAAAACACTATTAAAATGAATATTAATCAATAGTCTCATCAGCTGATTTAAATTTTTCGAAATCAAATTGAGTTTAATTTTACTAAAACCCACAACCTAAGGTTCATTTATTCTAAGTTATGTGAGTTGTTATGTGATTGATTAGTAAAATTAAAAGTAAAAAGCTTTTGGTAGTCATAGATAAAATAGTGTATGCAACGACTGTACTTAGCCGTTAAGCCACTCGTGAAATGTTCATAACACTCGCTTCACTCGCACCCTAACTTGCTTCTCACTTCTTGCTTCAGTCATAATACAGCATAGCTTCCTTTTTTTAAACTTAATAAAACGCATTGTATTTATCAGGAATTTTTTATTTGGTTTTTACAATGTAGGTACATATCTAAAGTATTGTTTTACATAGTTTTGAAAATCAAATCATGTAGATGACGTCCCCCATTCTCGATACATTGAGTATACCGATTCTGCAGGCAGAATCATTTATTTCTTCAACCTCACCAGGTATTTTCAAGTTGATGTCTCTAGAATTGTTGGAAGGTTCTAGTGTTCCAATGCTGCTGACTTTTATGGTATGACATCTAACTTGAAGAAGGCCTCAACGGCAAAAGCAGGCTCCTCACTGTTTCAACGCATGATGGCGAGTGAACTGTGCCTCGACAAAACTTTATAGCCCTAAATTTCAAACGAGACCTCTAGCGATCCACTACGACATTAACCGACCGCATGGCGCGCATTCCAAAAAAAGAAAGTTATTCTGCCGCACTCTGTACAAATCGTTACATGAACGTTGCAGGAACATTAAGTAGCATTTTTGATATTGCTTAAAAATTGCAATTCTAGTCAGTTTCATAATACTCATCAGATAACTGATGAATATCATTACAGACTTCATGATTGCAGTGTTAATACATCTTGCTGCATTTTCCAAAAAGGTCATCAATAAATAAATGTTTTGCATAATGCATGTAGTGATTTGAACAGTTGAATTTATTCAACTAAAAATCATTATACTTGTATCATTTTTATTCAACTATATGTATATGATAAAATCATTTTTGTGAAAGGCAAAAGTAGTACTGGAACATACCTTGAGATTCATATGCTTGGGGCCAGATGAATCCATAGTGATGTAAGGAAGATTGATGTCGGTTTGCAGAGAAGATGACAGTTCGATTTTAGCTTTTTCGGCCGCTTCCTTCAAACGCTGCATTGCCATGGGGTCTTTGGTGATGTCAACTCCTTGCTGCAAAACAAAATTCATCACATCAAAACTTTTATTTTTCTTAAAACATATAAAATGTAAAAGATAAAAATAATGTTGACTTTGCGCATTAAAAAACTTCTACATAGAATTTTACACAGAATAGTTTTCAAGAATAATCATGATCATGAGTCCATGATAAAGTCAGGTAACTTCAAGCGTTCTTATCTAACTACGACTTGGAAAGGCTCTATTACATTAAACGTGGTCACCAGAGCTAACTTAAACTCGAAACGTAATTTCAGATACTTGAATGAGATTTTACTTTTATATGAGCCGATGCTACAATAAAAAATGAAGCCAAAATATGACAAACATAATTAGTGGAATCATTTTAGTGATGAACCTCAACATAATTGCAACATGGCCGATGTTTTTTAAATGATCGCTTAGTGCCCTAATCGTCCCCTAAAAATCCCCATTTATGCCACCTTGGCAACATGTCCAAAAATATAAAATTGCCACAATGATGTTTATTTCAGACAATATCTGAAACCGGTTGAGGTTTCTGAAAAAAAGAAGCTATATTCGTTCAAAATCAGCACTTCAAGGCTCACTAGTATTTTGTAGCAAAAATGTGGAAGGATTATTATCGAATGTTTAATTTGTACATGCAAAAATACAATACAGTTCAAAAGAGTACTTACATCTCTCTTGAACTCTCGAGCAAGGAAATTGACTAATGTATTATCGAAATCTTCTCCACCTAGGAATGTGTCACCGTTTGTAGACTTCACTTCGAATACTCCTTTTTGAATTTCCAATATCGATATATCAAAAGTTCCGCCACCGAGATCGTACACTGCAATCCTGTTGATAGATCATAAATAGTTGAGGAATTAAAATGTTTTAATCACTTTCATATAAATGGTAAAATAAATTATTCAAGTAAAATATTCATTTCGTTTAAATTATACAAAATTTTATTTGAAATAAAAATTGAATCCGCCTTTGCCAATTCGTGTATATTTTGGAGAAAAAGTAGAAATATTGACTATTGAACAATAGAATCTAACTATCCATCTATTACAATTATCAAGATAAATCAATTGACAACAATACCTATAAATGATATAATATACGATAAACCTATAAAGTCCAAGAAAAGAATACACTGTATTCTATAAATAATAATCTGAAAATGCAGCTTTGCTGAGACAACTTACACTTTATCATCGGTTTTGTCCATGCCATAAGCTAGAGCAGCTGCAGTCGGTTCATTGATAACACGCAAAACATTAAGTCCAGCAATTTGGCCGGCATCCTTTGTAGCCTGTATATGGAATCACAATGATAGGTTAAAATGAAAACGAAAAGTCATTTGAATTTGTGAACTAATTTTGAACGCTAATAGAAGGAATTTAATAGGATCAACTGATAGTTTTTTCAATTCCTGGAAACAATAGGCCAAACTCACCATCATCTAACTCATTACCCACGCACAGGTCTCAGACCTATGTGGGCTTCATCCTCCGAAAAAAATAAATAAATGCAGTTTATTCTTCAAAAGCGACTTGTTAGAACTGTTTCCAAGGTTTTGCATCATTGTGTAATTATTGAACTTTGAACATGTTTATCGAACATATTATTTCTAAACTTTTACAATATCAAAAGATATTTACAGTAAATAGTCGTTTGCTAAAAACATTTCGTGAATTGATGAGCTGATTACTCATCAGCTTACTTCTAAGTTCAACATTTATTTCAAAATTCAGTGTTATTGAAAAATACTCCACTCAATGAATGCGCTTACATAAAATGCTTGAAAGATGCGACAATATTTTACTTCGGGATTTTGTTAAGAATAGTTCGATAGATAGAAAAATACTATAGAAAAATATAAAATAGATAAAAATACTTCAAGACCACAACCCTGGGAGGTGAGCAGATGGTGTGAGGGGGGTAAGGTACCATTTTCAAGAGTTTCAATTATATCTCTTAACTCCGAAAGCTTAAGGAACAAATTAGTCCAGTCAAATTAGCAAAAACTAAAAGATAAAATTCCAACGTGGCTGAAAATTTGAATATATGACCAGAAGATGCTGAATAACACACTAAACGTTCCAAAGAACCTTCTTAAATTCTCAATTTAGAGCCGTTTCAATATTAAAAATTCCAATTTTCTTGGTAAAGGATGCAGATCACTGAGTAGCCCTGAGAACAAAAATCTTAGTTATGGGTCAAATTTAATCTTAGTAATGGGCCAAATTTAACAAATGATACATGGATCTGAACCGTCTCAATGAGCTGAGACAAGTGAGTCGTCGCTTGATCAGATACGATGAATGGTTCATCAGTTATAGGGACATTCATTTGGGAGCTCCCCCCCCCCCACTATTAGTGCTGAGTCTCAGGAACAAAATCTCAGAGATAAACACCGATCCCTATTTTTTAAAGATCTGTTTAAACTCACAAACGACGTTTCAGGAGGTTTTTGGGGTGCATGAAATTTTTCGAATAGTTGCAACTACAAAGTCACTAGAGATAAAAAGATGAAATTGATTTCAAATTGTAGAAAACTTCATTTTCCCCACAGGAGTTTTAAATTAAAAATTTAGGTCCTGCTTTTAGTGAGGTACAGCTGTTGTGATTATGCAAAATTCAAAACATATACGGTAACTCGAAAAATGTGGAACATACAACATATGCAAGAGACTGATTTTGAATTCTTGGATTTCTTGTTCCATAACGATCTGCGTTGCTAATATTAACTTTTGTTGTAGATTTAACGACTTGCAGTCAGATTTAGATTGTGAATATATAAAAAAATGTACTCACACGTGGCCGAACGTTTTCGAGTTGTTGAAGATGGGTTACAACAACTCGAAAACGTTCGGCCACGTGTGAGTACATTTTTTATATATTCACAATCTAAATCTGACTGAAAGTCGTTAAATTTAAAAAAAAAAGTTAATACTGATTTTGAATTAATTTTTGTCTTTAAATTTATTTTTCTAAAACTCTCCATTTTCGAGATATATTCGAAAGCTTATGAAAATGGTACTTTCTATACCCCCAGGGTTGGGGACTTTTAGTATGCCCACCTCTTAACTACTCTTAACAAAATCCCGAAGTAAAAAATTGACGCATCTTTCATTGTCGCATATTGCTTCTATAATGTATCCATTGATTGGACTGAACTATAAGACTAATACGTCAGAGTAGAAAAACACATGCGGCCAATATCTGAGAAATCAGGGCATTGAATAAAAATAGTGATTTTTTTAGTCCCAACATGTCAATCATAAAGAGATGTCTATCTTAACATCTTTTTAAAAATATATTAAATAGTATGCATGAGACCAGATTTTTTTATAAGGACGTTCTAAAGCAATAAGTTTTGAAGAAGTTCGAGCTCAAGATAGAGATAGTGTTCCATCTGAACTAGGAGTGAGTGGATCAATATTGATAAATTTGGCTTTTTCTGCAATGGAGTTAGTACAGACATTACTATGTTTGTAAAAAATAAATTGATAGGTAACATTACTATGTTTGTAAAAAATAAATTGATAGGTATCTGAAATTAAGCTACTGTACCTGTCTTTGTGAGTCATTGAAATATGCCGGCACTGTTACAACGGCATTCTTAGCAGACGTGCCCAGATAGGAGTCAGCAGTCTCCTTCATCTTCATCAGCACAAACGCACCTATCTGACTGGGAGAGTACATTTTTCCATCGCTACCCTGTACCCAAGCGTCTCCATTCGATGCTTTCACGATTTTGTATGACAGTGTTTTCCTTAAAACAAAATAACCAACTCTACAGATGAGAAATTACACTTTAAAATAAGACAATATGGATTAAAACACACCAAGATTCTATGCAGTTCTATGTTCGGAATTGATTAATTAGATTTCAAGCCAGGCAAAATTTAGTCAACTAATTAGATAAATATCAAGTAATTGATTGAGTTTGAGTACATTAATAGGTTGGAACATCAATTACAGTTGAGAAACATTATAATGGCACTTCTCAATTCATAAAATCGTGACGTATTAATACTTTTCGAAAATGTTCTTACTATACAGAAAATACAAGACTGAATCCTAATGGAATGATTTTGGATATTAAAAAACACGAATGGATTTTCTTTGTTGCTTGCTCATTTGTTTGTCTCCACACATTAATATTTCAGAGACGAAAAATAAATAATAATCATCGCAAGATGCAAATTGTCAATAAAATTTCAAGCTGAATTCAAGAAATTAGTTATTGATATTCTGCTCAAACGAAGTTACAAAAAAAAAGGGATAAAAAATATCGTTTCTGAAGAATTATTGCTGATACGGATGATTTCAAGACAGACAAAATAATATAATTTATCGAACTAATTAGATAAATATTAAGTAATTGATTGAGATTGAGTACATTAATAGGTTGAAACATCAATAACAGTTTAGAAACATTATAATGGCACTTCTCAATTCATAAAATCATGACAGTTGATACTTTTCGAAAATGTTCTTACTCTACAGAAAATAGAAGAATGAATCCTAATGGAATGATTTTAGATATTAAAAACACTGCTGAATTTTCTTTATTGATTGCTCATTTGTTTGTCTCCACACATTAATATTTCAGAGACGAAAAATAAATGATAATCATCGCAAAATGCTAATTGTCAATAAAATTTTATTTAAGCTGAATTTAAGAAATTAGTTCATAACTGATATTCTGCTCTCACAACGATACAAAAAAGAAAATAGGGATAGAAAATATAGTTTCTGAAGAATTATTGATGATACGGATGAGAAAATGAATGTTGAAAATAACTCAGATAAAATATCGGAAAGATCAATGATCGAATTCAGAAATCTACAAACTTGCTAGTTCTCAAGTCTTTGAACAAAACATTCAAGAGAGTAAAAGTAATTGATAATAATTGCAACAAAGTTATATTGCAAAAATTATGTTCCTCTATTTTTTAGACGAAGTCCCTCGCCGTAAGCCTACACGAATACACTAATTCTGAGTCATCTTTCATAACAAACAACAAACTGACAGTATTAGTGCTTGCACTTACTACATCATGTAACGAAAGTTTGAGTTTGTAGTTTGTAAGTTGTAACATGCCCTGATAATTTTCCTATGCCAATACTGGCAAACATCTACACATCTTGCTCATTTACATGACTCCACACAGAAGAATTTCAGAGACGAAAAATAATTGATAATCATTGCAAGGTACTGTATGTGTTGATACTAGATTAATTGATACTTATTTTTGCAACAGTTTTTTAAAAAGGAAATTGTGAAAAATAAAATACTGGAAGGAAGTTCTAATCAACAACTTACATTTCTTTTTTAATTTCAGCATCATCGTATCTCCTGCCAATAAGTCGTTTTGTGGCATAAAAAGTGTTGGCTGAATTTGTAACTGCTTGACGTTTAGCTGGCATTCCAACAAGTCTTTCACCCTCTGCGAAAAAAATGAAAATGTCACCAAATTAGACGGTTCTGAAAGATGGCAGTGTTGCAAGATATTGGACAATGTCAGCAGCTGATAGTAGAGAATCAACAAGCTCAATGCACGAACTGACAACTCTACTCATTGCTATCGCAAACTAATAATAGCAACATAATAAACTAATAATACAAAATAATATTTGCTATCGCAATCAGTCTTTTTTTTGCTATACCACTATTTTTTCTTCGAGAATTCCTTTGTGTTTAACAATTGATAATTAATTAATCAACTTGAGTTAACTACTCAAATTAATCTTCAATCAATATAAGAATTTTTAAGTTTAACGCCTTCAGTTTTTATGCGATTAGCCTGCATTGATTGAATTACACAAAATTAATGTCACAGTACTAGGTGGCTACTCACCGGGAATTTCGGGAAATTTGCTAGAATTTCTTGTACTGGAAAAAGTATGAAAGACTTTGTCGGGAATATTTCGGAGAGATCTTCAAATACTTTGCTAATCTTTTTTTCTTTTTTTAGTTGTCCGATAATTTTATATATTACTACCAACAATGTTTTTCACATAGTGAAATTTTGGATGTAATCAGTGGCATAACTATGGGGTAATTAAGGGGATAGATTCCTCCCTCCTTATAGACATAAGAAATGTTGGAATTTTAAAACACTGAAGTCAAAGAAGATGTCTGGAATCGGTAAAAATGTGGTGTTAGAGGTATAATTTTTTTTAATTTCCGGGGGGATTACCCCTCAATCCATTATTGAAGAGAAATTTCCAAGTGCGTTACTGTACGGTACTCAAATCAAGCCTGCTTTAATTTTTTTCTAATGAAACAATAAGGATTCGGATCTCCCATGACAATGAGGCAAGAACTAGATAAAATTCACTCAGACTCATAAATTCTTGCCCAGAATCGCTCAAAATAGAGTTTAGAGGGATATTTTTCAAAAAGTTTCCGGAGGGAGACCCCAAACCCACAATTTCAAAGAAATTGGTCATATCTATATACATTAAATTGTTGGAGGACTCTTGCTTGTTTCCCTTTACTATATAGTGCCTATAGTCTATCTTCCACTACACTGGACTCCCCCCCCCCCCCCCCCCCTACACTGAACTGAATAGTCCAATTAGGCCCAAGAATAGTTTCCAAGTAGGCCTGAATATAAAAATTTTCAATATAACAATGAAGATTCGGATCTCCCATTGACATGAGGCAAAAACTAGATAGTGCCTATGGTCTCAACCCCTTCTCACACCCTCTCCTGTAACAAACTGAACAACTAGTTACGCTACTGGATTACAAACTTAATTCGCTAAAATCTATGCTAGAAAGTTTGTATAAAACTCTTGAAAAAGTCACGGATTATGCTTGCGTCAATACAGCCGGTTCCAGATATAGCGAATTCCTTGATCTGAAAAATATAGTGAGTTCATCAAGTCGACATTTACCGAATGCGTCCTCAAACCCGTTTTATAAGCGTAGGGCATAGATAAATAGATACAGCGAGTTCCAGATTTAGCCAATTCCACATTCCCAACGTTTCTACTCGCAACTCGCTTAGCAACTAAACTCGCCCCGTTTCCATCAAGGCTTTAGATGGACCTTAGATGGGCACGTAGAGTATGGAACCCAGAAGACTACAAAGAAAAATGGAAGAGATTGCTATCGAGGATAGACCGCCAAGAGGAAGATCCAGAGAAAGATGGAAGGATGAATTGAGGGAAGAAATCGGATGAAGAGGTTGAGGAGGAACAACTTTGGAAGGATCGGACTAAGTGGCGAACGCTTGTCAATGTCCAGACCCAGTGAATCTACAGGAACGGAAATGCATGTTAAGTGACCAACCTTTTGTGAATGCGACCACTGACGGTGTCGTTCTAGAGCCTTCGGCATTTTCTATGACTTTCGGCGATTTGGAGTCCATGACAGCGACACAAGAATTTGTTGTACCCAAATCGATTCCGATGACTGCACCTTTGACCGTTTCTGATCTGGAAAAGGAAACAAAAAGAAATAGCTAATATGAAAAATAACATCTTTATTTTAATCCATCCATCTAGTCTAGATGCATTCAAAATAAGACAAGCTTTATTTACTTATAAATATACTTTATTCTATTCAACAATAAACTTAAACATTAAATCAAATAAAGATACAAATTAATTCTCAACACTAGACAGATAATATTCAAAATTGTTAATTGGTGACACCCACTTTATAAATTAGTCAAAAATATAGGTTTGGATTAAACAAATAAAAGTTTAATTGTGCGAAAAAATCCAAGTAAACGAGATAATAGTTATAATTACAAAACAGAGTACAGGCTATGACATATAGTTTTCTGAATATTATTTACAAATCCAAATTCAATTGTTTCCATGAGCTTACGAATAAAATTGCTCACTGTGATCTATTTCGTGATCTATTAATCAAAAATATATTAATTTTTTCTTTCGGGTATGAACTGGGATGATTTCTCTAATTTCTGAGGGGAGGCCATTGAAAATTTTTGGTCTCAGATATACTATTAATCTCTGAGCAAATGAAGTATTAATCCTTGGAATTAGTGAATGTATATTTCTTCTACTGTATTACGGGAATGCTTAATATTGAAAAAATTATGGCTTTTTCTTGATGAAAGTGAATATAGGATATATTTGACTAAAGCTTACAACGCAGCTTTCTGAAAAAAATATATTCAGATGGAAAAAGTGGATGCCTGAAACCTATTTCCCTTAAAATTTACTTTGAAGCGTGGTTCTATGTAGCAGAAATTTGTTGCCCCTCAGAAGAGCAACTTCAATAGGATAATACATCACGGTGAGCAATTTATTTCATGAGCTCTAGGCATCCCAAGAAAGAATAACCAGAGTTTGCCAAATTTACTGGGCTGTGCACAACATTTTTTTTGGGAGGGGGGGGGGGGGGGGGCAAAATAAACCCAAATTTGGCACTTTTTTCAGTTTTTCACCTAAAACTCGAAAACTATCTACCGCGTTGAAAACATTGTTCTATTCGAAACTGAAGAATAAAAGTTCTACGTCGATTGATCAATAACAATTATTATGGTCGAAATTGACAGGTTATACATAGATTTTTGGACCGCCTAGATGAGCTGAAAAGATTGAGCTATCAGTCAGTCGGGTGTAAATGATCATTCAAAAGGGGAAGGGGGCTATGTCGTTCGACGAAGGGGGCTCCACTCCACCCCTGACAACATTTTGCAGTTCCAAAGTTTAGATTCAAACTCAGCGCCTGATAATCCGTTAAGAAAAAACTACTATATGCTTTTCCTGGTATCACTTACTTATGAGACTTGGTTACTTTACTAATAACGCTACACAGTGGTTCAGGTTTATAGCATATCTTTGAAAAAAATAGAAAAATATTTCAAAATTGAGGACTTTTCTGGAAGATTTAAATCGTCTTTCTTATATCTTTTATGTGTTGCGAGTGAGAATTTACAAGATAAATGCATCGAAACATGGAGATAACTCATTTTTCACAAAGGAGGTAAAAATACATGATTTTTTATTGTGAATTTCAATTTTTATTTCATTCCAACATACACAATCTCACAAGAATATTCCAAAATATAAAACAGTAGAATATAAGATACAAATCAACAAATTTATTTGTTCACTAGAAATACATTAGAATGTATTTGAATACATGAAATAAAATATTCCGAAAATTGCGTTTTTTGTTTTGTTAATTATACTTTTTACATAAAATATTGTTTTTCTTACCCTGTGAACAAATTGTGCAATCCATGATTGGAAGAAGAATTTAGTAAAAGCTAGCATAAGCATAAAGCTTGTGCGCTAGCAGTGCGTTGAATATTTTTTTTTTTACACTTATACTAATCTATCAATACCGAACTTATAATGACCTAAATTATTGTAAAATAAGAAAATCATTTGTTTCCCTCTAATCAAAAATACTTGCAATATCAGATTTTAGTGACCAATCATTTTTATTATCCTAATTTTTAACATCATTATTATTGTTATATTTATTGTTATTATTATTATTATTATGTCAATAGCAGATTTCAGTGCCCAATTTTTTTATTTTTGTTATTGTTATTTTTGCAACCAAAATAAGGAAAAACGCAAAAAAATTATAAAGAATAAACAACTGAACCGATTTGATATTGTCATACATCAATTGACGAAGAATTTCAGTTTCGAATAGAGTAATGTTTTCACGCGGTAGATATTTTTTGAGTTTTAGGTGAGAACTGGAAAAGTTCCAATTTTGTTTGTTTTTTTGCCACCCAAAAGGTATGCACAGCACAGAAACTTTCACAAACACAGGGTACTCTTTCTTAGGCTCCGGCTCCACACGCAGTATTTTACTGCTTGTTTCCGCCGGTATTGTACTGCTAGAAATAGATCCCATTTTAGGGAATGGAAGGCGGCTAGACGCGCGGTAATTAGCCTGCAGCAGTAGAAAAGACGGAACAGTATCAAGGTCATGCGGCGAGGGAATAGAACTGGTTCCATTTTTCGAGCAGTAGATTGACGCGTGTCGATGGCTACACAGGCAGTTAATTTACTGGCTCCTTCTTTCTGTATTTCTGTCAAGCAGCATTCTGTATTTTGTGTTGTATAAAAAAAAATTGTGGATATAATTACATGAACTTTGAGACATTCTATAAAACACAAAAAACATTTTCAGTTTATCATGCAACAAATGAAATTTTCCTTCACTTTGTCTGGATGATATTATAGGATGTACCCACCACTTCCGCTGACGTAGTCGTTGGCGTCGATAAAGAATAAGTAAAGAAATAATTATTTTACTTGTAAAGTTAAGCCTGGGCATTTTCGATGAGAATTCACAAACAACTTGCACAATTGGGATAAAAAAAATCAACTTGCCAATGCCGAGCTGCTTTAACAAGTGCGGCGCTTGATGGCAGGTATTTTACTGCATATATTGAGCAGTATATTAACTGCACGTGAAGCCACCACCAAGCAGCATATTATCGGCAGTACAATACCGGCGGAAACAGGCAGTAAAATACTGCTTGTAGAGCCGGAGCTTAGGATGCATTTTAGGATGCCCAGAGTGAAGTAAAAAAAGTGCCATCTTTATACCAATCTTTGTCCACTAAAAATTCAATTTACCTGGACTAGTACCGAAATTGATATAGTCATCTAATACAACGTAATAAGAAAGAAAAATTACTTACTTCTGTCTGATTTGGAGTCCATTCTGTGAGGTTACTGCAGGGATCGCAGACTGAAATCGATAATTCAATTATTTTCAACTTTTCAAAGTGTATTGAAGATTTTTCATCCGACTTGAATGATCTAGTTAAATATTATAAGAAATGATTCAATTCAAATCATGAAATTTAGAATATGCAGTTACATATTATTTAAATCTGTAATAGTATTATTGATATTAATCATCGTCATTACTGAAATGACAACTATTCAACCGACGACACTTCGTTGAAATTGGAATGCAATTATTAGTCCGGAGGCAAGTGTGATCCCGTGGGCCCTTTGAGTTTACAAGTGTGGGAGTGTTGTCAATCTCTTCCTTATAACTAGCTGAATAAGAATGTCGATGGTGATAAGTTCAACTCTTCGCCTAAAAAACAAGATGGCGGCCAAAATTTGCAGTTTCATGATATCGACTGCAATTCGGTAATCGTTCAAGATGTCGAATTGGGGTTTTCACAAAAAAGTTCTTTACAACATTCTCTACAACCTTTGTCTTAACCTTTGGCGGCTCTGGTAGCGCAGTTGGTTGGAGCGCTTGTCTGAAATAAAATAAGGCTCAGGCTGGCTTCATTTCTTGCAGCCTTGGGTTCGAATTCCATTCAGCCATGGATGTTTCTCATCATTCACCTCATTACCCACGCACAAGTCTCCAGACTCATGTGGGCACCATCCGCAAAGAAAAAACATTTTTCCAAACCGCATTTTCATGAGTAAAATTTCAGAAATTTCAGAAACGAATTTTTTTCTTGGCATAACATTTTTGTTTTTCCTTTATAAATTTATATCTGTTAGATGCACGAGAATGGTAAATGTAAATGTTTTAGATCTATTCTCAATCTTTAAATTGATGTTATTTGACGTAGGTCCATTAGTGTTGGCTGGAGCGTCACCGAAATAAGCGCTTGTTCTATATTGTACCTAGTAGTCTTTATAGTGGAAAACTGCTTTCCAAAGATTTGCAAGATCCTGGAACCAACGAACTTGAAACTATTCAGAGTTTATTAACATTATTGATTAATTGCCGGTTTCCAGTTCCTTTGATCAGCTAGTTATGATATGACATGTATATTTGAATGTATTTAGCCCACTTTTATTTAAGGTCCACTCCTGAAAAACTTTAAAATTTGGTCGCCATCTTGATTTTATGTCTATTGTGCTTCAAGATAATTTTCGAATATATTTTCAATGCTGGGTTCCTTGCATTTCGACACCAAACCAATTTATACCGCTCTAGCTTAAGAATTATTATTTCTATTATATTTTGGCTGCGATCTTTATTTCAAGTCTCTCCTGACCTCGTTAATGACACTTAAACATATTTTAGTTGTTCTATGTACTGGATTCATTGTATTTTGACACTATTTGCGTTTATATCGTTCAAGTATAAGGATTTTAATAATTTAGCAATATTTTGGCCACCATCTTAATTTTTTCCATGGTGACAAGCATTTTATGACTTATCGCCATTCATATACTTATTTTGCTAGCGATAACGGAGAGATTGGCACCAGTTTCATGTATCATGAAGGGCCTAATAGAAAAAATGTTAATTCTTGCCCATGGCCTGCGGGTGATGATAAAGTAGCTGCATCCCACGCAAGTCCTTCTGGTCACTCTACAGCTCACATTATGGACAAATATTCGGGAACAAATGTTGTGGATAATTCGAAAAGGAAAATTTTAGTAAATAAAAACAAATAACTGCATTAATAATTACCATACTGCAATCGATACCGTGAAATTTAGCAAATTACGGCCGCCATTTTGTTTTATTGATGGTGACAGAGGTTTTTGGGCTTATCGCCATATATATTCTTACTCTGTTAGTGATAAAAAAAGAGACTGACACCATTCTCATGTCTATATCACGAAGAAGACACAAGAAAACTCATTTTCTGTTTTAGGCCTTTGACGTATGGGTGGTAAAAGGGGTGCCGCGCCCCGCACAAGCCCTTCTTCCGGTGACGCTCCACCATTAATGAACCTTTAGTCTTACAAATCACATCAATTTAAAGCTCGAGAATAGATCTGAAACATTTACATTTACCATTACCGTATCTCTGGGATAAAAAAAGTTATAGAGAAAAACAAAAATGTTGAGCAAAAAAACCAATTTTTCGTTTTTGAAATGTTAAAACTACTAAAATATGCGTTTTGGAAAAAATGTTTGAGACAAAGGTAGTAGAGAATGTTGTAAGGCACATTTTAGTGAAAAAACCAATTCGATATCTTGAGCCATTACCGAATTGCAGTCAACATCGTGAAACTCTGCAAATTTTGTACGCCATCTTGTTTTTTAGGAGAAGAGTTGAATATATCACCATCGACATTCTTATTCAGCAGATCATAATAAAGAGATTGACACCATTCCTACACTTGTATACTCAAAGAGCCCACGGGATTACACTTGCCCCCGGACTAAATAACTAAAAGTGATGACACTTTCTGATTGTAGTGATAGATAGTGTTATGTGCAGTAATTGCATCAGCATTTACCCCACCACTGACATATTGCATGACCCTGTATAGATGTCGTTTAGATATTGATGATCTTTCACATGTCACCATTTCCCTGTTCAATGATAAAAGATACGGTAACTCTAATCCATATGAATTGCATAATTCAATTTGTGCTTGGGAGCTTTTCATAGAATACAGACATCTGCTGGTTATTACTGATTTCTGATAAGAAAATAATGATTGAATTGAAAGTAGAATCTGTAATTCTGAGAAATTTTCAACTGAAGTATGTTCATTGATAACTTGAAGCTTTGTCTCTACCTGTGCAGTGTCTGCTGAAGGTTTCAGAGTAGTAAAAAATTGATGAGATTTGTTAAAATGAAAAAACCAGCCCACCATTTACTACAACCTGCCTTAATATAAGATACTTTTTGAGATTTATACATGGTTACAGAATCGACCAATAGTTTAGAAAACGTAATTCGATTTTATCTACCTACAGAAATATCTATTTTACGTTGCACAGCCGTTCAGTTAATGGGCGCACTTTTATATCGTAAAAGTGCGTTTTTAACACATTTATTTACACTGAGTCGTCGAATAGAGATAGAAACAGCCACCACCCTTAAGATAGGCAAAACCACCGGTTAGATTCAATGATTTCGATTTATTTAATAACCAAGTTTTGTTGGTTATGTTTTGATAGAGTTTGAAGTTGCATAATATGAATTACTGGTAATGCTGATCCTTTTGCATTCATAAGAAAAAGAGTAGCCAACAATATATTATTTATTTGTTTAACTAGTGCGCAAAATAGCTCTATGCTGCACGAGAGAAATGCACTACGCACGAGCTGAAGACAAGTGCGGAATAGTTTCTTGAGTGCATCAAAGTAAATTTTAAACTGTGTAGCCTAAATGACAAAGCACTTCAATATGCTGATTAAATGCATTTGAACCTACTGATAATTATTGTAATAGTAAGCCTTTTAATTTCAATATGCTGCATTTGGAATGTTCAGGGATTGATAAAAAAAAATTGATGATCTTGCTCTTATAGCAACACAATATCACATTGAAGCTATTGCTATAGCTGAGCAAAGGTTCAGAGTTAATGATTTTGTATCAATTCTGCATTATAGAACTTGTATCTTCTTTCTGTCGATTCAATCAGAAGGCTTGGTGGAATTGCTTTATTTGTCATAGATGTTGTTAAAGATCTGCTTAAGGCAAATAAAAGTCCATCGAGGTGGTTTGTGAAGCTTTTAAAGAATAGTTGTGTCAATTTATAGGCATACAATAATGATTATGCTTTCTTACCTCTTTCCTAAATTGTTTTTACAAAATTTTATAAATTGTTTTTTTTTTTAAAGAGGTTGTTCACAAATAAAATAATTGGAGGTGATCTTAATGCTAACTTAGATAAAGACAGCAAAGAAAAATTACAACTCAGTAATATGTTAGATAGTTTTAATTCATGTCCTACCACAAATGGTATTACAAGGCTAGGAATAGCTGTATTGATGTAGTACAATACTACTGTCATTTACACAGCTCTATCTGATCATAATTCTTTATTATTCAAAGCCATTTTAATAGATGAGTCTTCTGAAACTAAATCTGATAGGAGTACAAATAAAATTAGACTAACGAATGTAATAATATAATGTTTTTCCTACAGCTTTTACAATCTATTGTATGGTTCGAAGTTTATGTAGTTGAAAGGAAAAATAAATTCATGACTTTTCTTTATCTGACTGCTGTTAATACAGCTTTCCCTTTAGTATATTGTAAACAAAAGCAGAAGGCCTGACACCAAAAGGTATATAAAAGAGCTAAGACTCTTCAAAGAAGAATGTGACAGTCTGTACAGTCTTTATCAAGTTTACAGATCACAGACATTAAGAAAAGAATATAAACATGCTAAGTTGCTAAGAAGTATAAAAAGCAGTACGAGATGAAAGAAAGAATTACTTTGAAGGAAATATGATACAATGACTTATTTAAGACGGGATAATGGCAAGACCGAGGTGTGGAACACAAAATCCCTCTCGGGTAAATCAAGTTTTCTAGAATTTAAAACCACCCTCACCTTTTTATCATCAATAGCTTTTGAACTGTAGCTATGCACCCCCATAAAACCCTAAAATTTCATTCGAGAGCTCAAACAAATCTACCAAAAAGTGGGCTTCTGGATTTATCTTTGAAAATTTGTTTTTGATACTCCAAGCGTATAGAGTAAGTGTGGGCTATATTCGAGCTTTTAGCTAGAAATATGCTAGAGATCGACTGTGCAACGCAAAACTATTCAATATATGCGCATTTTGATCCGCCCAAACGTTTATATCTATCCACTATGTAAGATTTTACAGATCGACTCTGCAAGCGGGAATTGACTTTGTAAATGAAAGCATTTTATTATATAATTTCTACGTTTCCCTGGTTTAAGAAGGACGTAAGCGAAAAATATGATCTTCTTTATAAAGCACAGGAGAAGAATTGGAATAAATATAGCATACGTATATAAAATGTGCAATGAGTAAAAAAATACTAAACCTAACCTTAAAAAGCTGAATGTTCTGCGAGACAAAGCCGGAATTTTATGTTAAATTAGTAGGAGTGGAGGAAAAATTAAGCTCACGATATTGATTAACTATTATGAATAATGCTGGATGACAAATTGGAACCAAAAATAGGCATTAAAATGACAATTATGTAAATTTCAACATATTGCATAATTCATGGTTTTCATGATTCAACTAACATGAGTGTTACTAAAAATTATGTTTTGGGATCTATTGGGAAAAAGGAGAATGCAAAAAAAAACAATTTATTCAAGACTAAGATAAAATTTAGTAATTTTTACTGGTTAGCACCGCAAGGTGACGATCAGATAAGAATGAAGATGAAGAATTTTACTCACCTTTTTCAACAACGTACTAAAATACTGACGGCTTGCAAAATCTGATGAATAACAAGCACAATCAAAGGATTTTCGTCCAATCACTCTTGAAATAGACAACATTTTTATTGAAATATACAAAACTGATTCGGCTTCACGTGCAAAATCTGATGTAACTTCGGGCCAGGCAACTCTACGAGAGGAAGAATCAACATACGCATGCGTCGAATTGACCTCGACTTTTGGAATGTTCTAGAAATAATATATTTGATGAAAAATGATTATTTATTATACAGCGAAATCAGTTCTCCCTAATCTTAGAGCGTATAATTCGATGTAATGTTTCATTTTTACAATCAAAAGAAAATTATCAAATATTGATATCGACAATGGCCGAGCTCCATGTGTTGGAGAAATGTCCGACAAAGACCATTTTAAAAAATAATATTTTCCATACCACACTCGTGTTTCACAAAAAAATTATCATCCTGATTATTTTTGGATAATTTTATCCCCCCTTAACATTTATTCTTTGGAAGTACAGACAGCAAATTTTTAAATGGGTTTTGACGTAAAATTGATGTTGGTAGCATCGCAGTAAATTCTCAAGACCGCGGAAGTTCAAAAATATCATTGTGAAGGACAAAAATCATTTCTTAAAGATTAATAAACCAATACAACGGAATGAACGAGAATTCACTATTTAACTGCTTAAATTTATTTAAACATCATATACCGTAATTATGCTTCCCAATTCTCAAAAAATGCATATCGGTAGTTCCTGAAAAAAATTTGTTTCTTCTTCCTCTTATTCAGACAAGATATCATAACATGTCATTATATAAATATAATTATAATATGTCATGCCTCAAAAAACGCTTGCACTGTAAAAATAAAACATATTTTAAAACAAAAAAGAAACCGACTTCAGTGAAATGATAAAATACTCACGTACTAAAAAGTTTAAAATAAAGTGCTATTTACTTAAACTGAGAAAATTTTAAATTTCATACAATTAATCTTTTGAAGTCGGCGCAATTATTTTATGAAGTTGATAAGAAATTCTATCTAATATCAAAACTAACACTGTATTTTTTTGGAGGATGAAGCCCACATGTGTCTGAGACTTTTGCGTGGGTAATGAATTGGATGATGGAGATTGATGAGTTGGACCTACAGTTTTAGGTGGGTAACGAACCACCGGAAAGTGATTGATAAGAAATTCTATCTAAAGCTGGGCATTCACGTTCCGATTTGCAGTACCACTTGCAGTCCAACCTCCAAGGTTGGATCCGAAAACGGAACGTGAATGGGCTTGTTGGATAGTTGGAATTGTAGATGGACGACTAGATGGACCACTAGAGGGTCTATCCATCTAGCAGTACTACTAGCAGTACTGCAAGTGGTACTGCAAGTTGGAATGTGAATGCCCAGCTATCAGCTATGCCCAGCTATGTTATCAAAACTAACACTGTATTTCAATTAAATATGTGATTTACACTCACTTTTACTGAAATACAGTAATTGATAAGAAATTCTATCTAATATCAAAACTAACACTGTATTTCAATTAAATATGTGATTTACACTCACTTTTACTGAAATATAGTGTCAGTTTTGATATTAGATTGTTCAATTATTTCGTCATAAAAAACATCACAGAGTAATTCTGTTATATTTTAGAAGTTTATGGGAAATTTGGCGCCGACTTCAAAAGATTACTTAAATTGTATGAAATTTAAAATTTTCTAGTTTAAAGTAAATACTTTATTTTAAACTTTTTAGTACGTGAGTATTTTATCATTTCACTGAAGTCGGTTTCTTTTTTTGTTTTAAAATATGTTTTATTTTAAGCTTTTTAGTTGAATTTTCAAACTTTGAAAACATGAGAAATTTATTAAAGCCTACATTATGAAATATTTAATTAATAAAATTAATTAATTGATCAATTCATTAATTAATTTAATATTTAATTAATTTATAACATCGAAAGTTAAGTATCTAAAAATCCACTTATAAGAAAAGATAAACTAATGAAAATTCTACAACGTTTTATATATATGTGGAATATTGTATTTAGGAAAATTATAAAAGAAAAAGGCTTCTTAAAAGTGAAATGGCTTTTGATTCATTTTGATGTGGTCCCTTTCAGAATATACCTACACAGACATAGTAGGCCTATATTACGTTACAAGTGTGGAAAATTGTGCTTACTGAAAATATGATAAGTAAACACAGGAGATGAAGTTGAGTGCGGTATTATCATACAAGTATGGTAAACAGCATCTTCCCGGACGAGTTATGTACGATATTTTTCGTGATATTAGTCATGTAATATATTTTTTAACCGACTTCCAAAAAGAACAAGGTTACTATATTCGACCTGTTTTTTTTTTTATGTTTGTACATCAATCATTCGAACAATATTGAACCGATTTCGATGGATTTTTTTTAAATGAAAAAGCATCGCTCAGTGGTGGTCCCATTCAAGTTTCGCAAGGATCGGCCCAATACTTAGCCCAATATTAAACAAAAAGGAGCATTCTTCAATGTCTACATTTCAATCAAGTTTGAATAGGATAGTTCCACACATAACCGCCAATCGGATAACCGGTGTCGCTACCAGGCTGATCATTGTATCATATGGAGCGCATTACATCTAAACGGTTTTTGAAATCATATGATGCAATGCAATTATGCTGGGTAAACGACATCGGCTACCCAAAGCTGGTTCAGTGTGAAACCAGCCTGTAATGTCCCATTTTGACAAATCAGGTGAACTTAATTTGAATCGAGAATAAGAAGAATATAATACTTCTGTCCATATGTTCATATGAAAATTGTAAATAATTTAGTTGATGTTATTGAGTCATAGGAATAAGGTTAGTTTCAATCATAAGTTGGAGAATTTGGAAAAACAGCTGATATCAGAAGTATTTTTAGTTTTGCTGCTGTGATGGATTAAGAATATTTATTCGCCATTAAATACATGTGTGTACAATAGGCTATTTTGAGGTTATGTTTAATGATCCTTTTGTACTGGCTCAAAGTTTATGAATATAAAAAAAATAGATATGACTAATACACAAAAAATATCATACATAACTTGTCCGGGAAGATGTTTACCATTTTTGTATGATAATACCGCACTCAACTTCATTTCTGGCGTTAACTTATCATATTTTCAGTAAACACAATTTTCCACACTTGTAACGTAATATAGGCCTACTATTTCAGTGTAGGTATATTCTGAAAGGGACCACATCATAATGAATCAAAAGCCATTTCACTTTTAAGAAGCCTTTCACTATTATAATTTTCCTAAATACAATATTCCACATTAAATAAAACGTTGTAGAATTTTCCTTAGTTTATCTTTTCTTATAAGTGGATTTGTAGTTACTTAAGTTTGGATGTTACAAATTAATTATTGGCTTGCTAATTTGATAAATAATGTAGGCTTTAAGAAATTTCTCATGTTTTCAAATTTTGAAAATTCAACTAAAAAGCTTAAAATAAAACATATTATTTTAAAACAAAAAAAGAAACCGACTTCAGTGAAATGATAAAATACTCACGTACTAAAAAGTTTAAAATAAAGTATTTACTTTAAACTGAGAGATTTTTTAATTTCATACAAGTAATCTTTTGAAGTCGGCGCCAAATTTCCCTTAAACTTCTAAAATATAAAACAGGATTATTCTGTGAGGTTTTTTATGACAAATAAATAATTGAACAATCTAATATCAAAACTGACACTATATTTCAGTAAAAGTGAGCGTAAATCACATATTTAATTGAAATACAGTGTTAGTTTTGATATTAGATAGAATTTCTTATCAATCACTTCCCAGTGGTTCAGAACCCACCTAAAACTGTAGGTCCAACTCATCAATCTCCATCATCCAATTCATTACCCACGCAAAGGTCTCAGTCCTATGTGGGCTTCATCCTTCAAAAAATACAGTGTTAGTTTTGATATCAGATAGAATTTCTTATCAACTTCATAAAATACTAGCTGGCCCGACGCGCGTTGCTGCTTTCTCATAAAAAATCTTGATATTATTATTTGTCACCTCCCACTGAGGTTACATTAATTTCAAATTTCAACCTTCTTGGACTATTAGGGAAGAAGTTAGTCCTAGGGCTCTTCCAGCTGATCAGAGAGGCCTCCTTCGTTGTTTTCTTACACAGTAAGGCCTTACTCACCACCTCTCAATGAACATTTCAAATTTAAACCTTCCACGACTATTAGGGTAGAAGCTAGGTTTCTTATTTTATTATTCGCCACCTCCTACTGAGAATACATTTCAAATTTCTAGCTGCATTGGTTAACAGATGACATCAACCCGGCATAATTACATTTCATCATACCCAGTCATATGTTTCCTACATACGGTACTGCAAGGCCCCGACTACATGGTATCCTATACATGCAAAGTTTTTGCATTCCAGACAGCGTAAATAACGCCGCTAAGGGCCTGCCATATGATTAAAAACTGTTGACTTCTATCAGCTGTTCCTTTAAGCTGTTTGGCCGGCAAGTTCAGTAGGTTAGGCGAATGATGATTTGCAAAACACACAAACAGCTTGTTCATCGCAACAGTGTGTACAGCAGATGGAAAAATTTCAAATTATTTTCCATATGATTAAAAGATCCCAGTAAGCTAGCTAGCCATGTACCTGTGCTTTGCATAGGCAAAACTTTAACCCCCTAAAAACACCCCTAAAATTGCGAATTTTGAAAAATCCTTTCTTATTGCACAGTGAAATCCTATAAGGATTGTTCATACGAAATTTCAAGTTCATAGGCCTAGTAGTTTTGGCTCTGCATTGATGAGTGAGTCAGGGTATCATCCTTTTATAGATAGAGATTCAAGTTCATAGGCCTAGTAGTTTTGGCTCTGCATTGATGAGTGAGTCAGGGTATCATCCTTTTATAGATAGAGATCTGGCGCCGACTTCAAAAGATTACTTATATGTAATTCAAAATTTTCTCAGTTTAAAGTAAATACTTTATTTTAAACTTTTTAGTACTGTACGTGAGTATTTTATCATTTCTCTGAAGTCAGTTTCTTTTTTTGTTTTAAAATATGTTTTATTTAATATAAAAAACATAAACATTGAGCTAGTACAAAAGGATCATTAAACATAACCTCAAAATAGCCTATTGTACAGACATGTACAATAATGGCGAATAAATATTCTTAATCCATCACAGCAGCGAAACTAAAAATACTTCTGAGATCAGCTGTTTTTCCAAATTCTCCAACTTATGATTGAAATTAAATAACCTTATATGACTCAATAACATCAACTAAATTATTTACAATTTTCATATGAACATATGGACAGAAATATTATATTCTTCTTATTCTCGATTCAAATTAAGTTCACGTGATTGGTCAAAATGGGACATTAAAGGCTTGTTTCACACTGAACCAGCTTTGGGTAACTAATGTCGTTTACCTGGCATAATTGCTTTGCATCATATGATTTCGAAAACCATCTAGATGTAAAGTGCTCCATATGATACAATGATCAGCCTGGTAAACGACACCAGTTATCCGATTGGCGGTTATGTGTGGAACTATCCTATTCAAACTTGATTGAAATGAAGACATCGAAGAATGCTCCTTTTTGTTTAATATTGGGCCGATCCAGTGGCGTACCGAGGTTTCAAGCGCCCTGGAGCGGAAGTGTCTTACGATGCCCCCCCCCCCCCCCCCACCCCACAAAAAAAAAATCGGTCTCACACTCAACCACCCGATTGGACTGTTTTTAATATAGTGGTCATTTAAAGAATCCGTCCTCTAACTACGCCGTATTTGTCAGAGATACGAATCTCCGATGAAGGATTTTTTGCCAGGCCAGATTCTACTTTAATCAATTTCCAAACATCTTGTTTTGGATTTTTTTCATTTTTCTATCAATTTATTTGCAGTTAATTTTTCTAGAATTTTGTCATTCCTATAAAAATGTTCTTTTATTTTGGAAGTAGGATTCAAAAGTGAAGTATTTCAGTCCTGTTCTTGTTAATATAAAAACCATTGAACTTCTAGTGGATTTATTTTTTCAGAATGAATTCCGTCTTCATTCAATTACTTGGAATTGTTATACCTTTTGTCACCCAATATAAAATGTCTTGGCTTTACTACTTTAGACTATTTACTACTTTTGATTCGACCGTTTTGCATTCTGTCTATTAGTAAAGCATTTACGGCTAAATTAACTCATGAACCAATTTCTTTCATTCATTGAACCGATTTCTTTCATTCAATGAACCGATTTCATTCATTTGACATGAATGTTCCTTTTAGTAATGCGCAGCGATGTATAGGCTACATACGGGTTTTTTAAATTGTGTTGCATTTTCCCCTTTTGGCCTTCATTATACGAGTAGTAATACATATTTTTGTTAGTAAAAGGCAATTTTCTCTCAACAACGGTGCGCCCCTCAGAGCCTTGCGCCCTGGAGCGACTGCTCCACTCGCTCCATTATCGGTACGCCACTGGGCCGATCCTTGCAAAACTTGGATGGGACCACCGCTGAGCGATGCTCTTTCATTAAAAAAAAAAAATTCATCGAAATCGGTTCAAAAGTGTTTTTGAATGATTGATGTACAAACATTTAAAAAAACAGGTCAAATATAGTAACCTTGTTCTTTTTGGAAGTTGGTTAAATAATGTGATGAATATCTCGATTGCTGAACTTTTTTAATACTCTTGAAAACTTTGTAATAAAAGGCTTTCACTCATCATATGAATCTGGGACCTGTGCGTTTGGTATGATATTGAGGTGAATGTTACTGATGTACAATGATGTTATTAATGACTAGCTATTGTGCCCGTCCTTCATACAGATTATGTTTAGAAATAAGACTACATATGTTTCGGCTTTTTTGATAGCAACAATCATGAAGTTGTTAGCAGCTTAGTAAGCAACTCAGAACCTAAACAATTCAGTGGCAGTTATCAGAGAGAATATTTGAGAGCAGCTGATTGATATATCATTATAAATTACTTGATTTGTTCTTATGTAGTAATAAAACTTAGAAGAAAAGTATCCAAAATCGCACAATACTTGGTTTTTAAACGTTTATTATTCTGTTAAAAAAAAGTTAATTTAGTTTTTTATAGCTATAAAAGACATTGTCAAAAAGGTTTTCAATACTGATAAATCTTAAATCCCGATCGATGCTCTCGTTTTTCAGGAGAAGTCCGCATAAAATTCCTTCTGGGCTGTGACAGACAAACAGACAGACAGAAATTGAGATAAGACTTGTTTTGGCTTCTTGTTCAGACTGTATAAAACGTAAAAATAACCAAAAAATATATCATTCTGATAAATGTAAAGACAACTCCAATTTTATTTATATAGACTAGCTGTTGTGCCCGTCCTTTGTACGGATTATGTTTAGAAATAAGACTATACATGTTTTGGCTTTTTTGATAGCAACAATCATGAAGTTGTTAGCAGCTTAGTAAACAACTCAGAACATATACAATTCAGTGACAGTTATCAGAGAGAATATTTGAGAACAGCTGATTGATATATCATGATAAATTATGTGATTTGTTCTTATGTGGTAATAAAACTTAGAAGAAATGCATCCAAAATCGCACAATACTTGGTTTTTAACCGTTTATTATTCCTGGATTTTTTGTTCCATGATGAACTGCGTTCGTTTATTATTCTGTTAAAAAAAAGTTAATTCAGTTTTTTATAGCTAAAGACATTGTCAAGAAGGTTTTCAATACTGATAAATAACTTTTATCCCAATCTATGCTCTCGTTTTTCAGGAGAAGGCCGTGTAAAATGTATCCAAAATCGCACAATACTTGGTTTTTAAACGTTTATTATTCTGTTAAAAAAAAGTTAATTTAGTTTTTTTTATAGCTAAAGACATTGTCAAAAAGGTTTTCAATACTGATAAATAACTTCTAGCTTGATAACAAAACTCCTAGAAATGCAATTTTTCCTTCCTGGTCTAATTGATTATCATCGTTTACAAACATGTTTATAGCCCTATCTTCTTTTAAATTATGTTTGTTTTTGAATTGAAGGTATTGGCATTTTTTACTATTTATTGTTAATTTCAACTGATTTAAGAATTGGACAATGGACTGCACACCTATATATGGGCACTTATTTCTAAATTATCCAGAATGAAATTGCTGAAAATGAGTGATGTATCGTCTGCAAATAAGAGGGCTCTACCACTAATTAATTCTTTAGGTAAACGGTTGACACATAACAAAAAAAGCAATGGACCTAGTATTGAACCCTGAGGCACTCCAGCTTGGACCTCTAATTTATTAGATTTATTCTTTACTATAGGCTACTATTCCCAACTATTGTAGTTAGTTCTACAAATTGTTTTCTCCCAATAAGATATGATTCAAACCATTTCATTTCAACCCCATTTACGCCTACATTTTTCCAATAAAGTTCTATGATTAACACAATCAAATGCCTTTGATAGATCTAAGAAGATTGTAGGTGCCCCTTATACATTAGTTACCATAATAATTATTACTATATCAATTACTTTTGAGGTGAGGCTTAATTTTGATGTCAAAAAGGATCTCTTGTACACTATAAAAAGCATTATCAACTAAATGCATTATCAACTCAATATGTTTTCAATAAATAAATAAATATTATATTTTTAATATTTTAATATTAATTAATATTATATTTTGACTTGTTATTGTAGAGTTTCCTAACAAAAAACAAACGATTTTCGTTTACAAACACGCTTATAGCCCTATCTTCATTTGAATTATATTTGTTTTTGAATTATTGAAGGAATTAGCATTTTTTACTACAGTATTCTGTGTGTGAGGTTAGGTGTGTGTGCCAAATAATCTTCTAGTTTATTTATTATTTATCGTTAATTTCAACTGATTTAAGAATTGGACTGGAATTATTGTTATGGAACAAGGATCTAAGAAGATCGTCAGTAGCTTTATCACTTGAGTATATCATATCTATTAGTTTTTCAACTAGAGAAACTATATGGCTGTCTTTGTTGATCTCCCTTTCTGGAAGTGATGCTGTTCATCACAGATAAAGATAGCTCCTTGAAGGTGCAGATGTAACCTATTTAGAACAACTCTTGCAATAATTTTACTAATAATTACATTTAAAATACTAATGGGCTTATAGTTTTCCACCTTTTCTCTATCACCACTTTTGAAGAATGGCAAGATCTTCCCTCTTTCAAATTATCTGGAAAAGCACCTTGTTCTAATGAATGATGATTGATCAGATGAATCTAAACGTCTAACAATTGATCTTAAAGCATTCTTTTAGAATTTTACTGTATACACCATCCATTCCTACAGTTTTTTTATTATTCAAACTATCAATGATATTTGACAATTCGTCTTGGGATACTGAATGGAATTTGAATTCATTCTATTGGCTCAAGTTCCACATGTTTGAATTACTAATATTTTTATGGAGAGATTTTGAAAGATTCTTAGTAAACAGTTGGTACTATTTGTTAAAGAAATTACAAATGTCCCAAACCATCATCAATATTTTTGTTATTTTCGTTAATTATTCTGGTGACACTAGTACAATAAGCATCTTCCTGACGAGCTACTTGCAGCTTATTTTTGTTTATTATACATCCCACACTGCTGTGTTGATGTAGGGTGCACACTATTATTCATAATTGTTTTCTTACATTGGGCTCTTTTCACTTTTGTATAGTTTTTCATTAGAGTTTTGTAATTATCTTCACTTAACATAATTTCTAGACAATTTGATTTCATTACAATTAAACATTTTTAACCACATCTCTGCAAGGATATCATCAGTTATCTACTCTTCAATTTTGTCTAATTTATTTTTTTACAGTGACGTTTTGATTGGACAACTCAGAGTAATATGAAACCTTAATTAAAATATTAATGGAACTACTATATTTGTTTTTTTTTCAACTATTTCTGTTGTAAACCCTACTCCAGTTTTCTTGTAGCAGGTTCTGCTTCAAACAATCGATATTCCCCTGTTCACATTGTTGAATTTCTTTCATTACTCTACTCTTTTTAATTGATTTATGACCTTGCAACCCCACCTCTAAAAGATTTGATAGTCATGATCAGATAGTTCCGAGCCGCCTAATCTGGTTTTAGAGTAATCTATATTAGTAAGGATGTTATCAATTATTGTTTGTGATGTTCCTGTGACTGGTATATTCATGAACTTTTATTTCCAAGTTATTCATGTATATAATATCCCTTAAATCTTCTGTCATTTTATTCTGTTGCAAAGTCTGCATTGAAATCTCCCGCTACAATAACGTTTATAAACGAGTAGTATAGTAATCTCTGAAAGCCTATTGAATAGTTTGCAAAAATTATTCCATTCCCCATTTGGTGACCTGTAAATACCTAACACTCTGCTACTTCGAAATTATTGTCGATTTTTACTCTCAAACCAGTAACTTCTAAATCCATCAGTTCCACAGCAAATTTCTCTACATATTCTAAAATAAATGTTTGCATATTCTTAGCATTTTTAGTGAAGCCCTTTCCTAGATTCCAAATGAAAAATGTAAGATGAATAGATTTACTTGGGAACTGGGGTAAGAGGGGAAGCAGAAAATATAGTTTCTGCTTCAAACAATTGGTATTCCCCTGCTAACATTATTCAATTTCTTTCATTACTCTACACTATTTAATCAAATTATGGCCTTGCAACCCTACCTCCAAGATTTAATAGTCATGATCATACAGTTTCGAGTCTCCTAATCTCGTTTTACGTACAGTAATCTGTATTTGTAAGGATATTATCAATATTATTATGATGTTGAAGATCTCTGCACAAAAACCGAATGCCTTAAAATTAAAAAAAAAAAACAGATATTCCCATCAGCCACTTCATAAATCACACACAAGCAGTGACGTAGTGACTGATGGGGGGTTTTTCCGGGTTTACAACCCCCCCTTGAGCCTGTAAAAGAGGCCCCAAAAACGAATAGGGAGGCATCAAATAAGATAATATCAGTTACTGGAGGTAAAAATGTTTTCATACGTGAAGTGTTACAGCTAGAAAAAATACTATAATTTCAATATTTAAAATACTTTAATCAACTAAAAATAAATTCAGAGGTTACAGAGGTATGGGGCGAACAAGGAAGGTTTTCTTAGACTTCAACGTCATTATTTTACAAATTTAAGCAAGTGACAAAACAAAAATAAAATAAGGGGCCCCAAATTGTCCAACTATAGGGCCCTCCAGGGCCCTTTTTTTTCTCTCCAGTTTAGACCGCTAGAGGCCCCTGGCGCCGCGGGACCTTCGGACCCGTTTTTATTGCCAGTTTAGTCATGTGAGGTAGAGATTCAAGTAGGCTCCATCTGGAATATTTCAAATTTTAACGTTTATAAACAAGGATCCCCTAATTGCCTCGGCTTTGGGTCATCAAAGGCCCCACGATGCTGGTGGGTCCCAGTATTTCCGGAGCCCCCAAACATGGGTTTGAAGGTACCCCAGACCACTTGAATTAAGTTTACACAGTAGGCTTGAAAGGAGAAAAGGTCTCTTAATATTTTTGCAGACGGGCTTTAAATGCTCATTTCTGTTACTGTTACTAATGCTCAGATCTGATACCCCATAGAGTGTATTGTGATCGTGAAATTTGTCAGACCATGAATCAATCAACAGATAATATGAGGGAAGAGTTGAAAGCCACAAAAAAGCTTAGAATTGCACTTTAAGACCTGGAAAACAATTTTTTTCTCCGGTGGAGAACCCTCAGAATCCCAATGTTTTGGGGTATGTAAATGCAAAATTACTGTTTGTTAAAGTTTGGAATTTCTCATTTTCTCTTTGCAAGTTGAATCAAGTTCCTTTCAAAGTCATAATATTTTTATACATTTCTCATATTCCAGTATTAGTGAATAGTTTGATGTGAATTCAAGAGATTAAACAAAAATAGAAGAGAAGTTCATTCCTCTATCTGGTGCCACTCATTACCCTTTTCCCTAGCTTCCACAACTTTTTCAAGAAATGGTTTTCAGTTGGCCTACACTCGAGTTTTATCTTCAAATAAAAAAAAAAAAACAATTCAAATTAGCAAAGATTCTTTTGAGTACAGTAGGCAACTAGGCATAGATGGAATACATATTCAATGCTAGTTGGGAAATCTAATCATTAATAATTATTAAATTACTCAATTAGTATAAAATTATTTAATAATTTACAATTATTGAAAATTGGTGTTTAGGGTGAGGGAGCCTCACCTTTTGGTGTAAGGGAGCCTCCAGCCACAACTCTGCCCCGGGCCACTAAAATGTCTCTGAGTAGCCCTGATTGTAATAATAATTTGAAACCACTATAGATTGTTAAATTAGCTTTATAAAAGTAGTATTTTTTGGATTTTATATATTAAAATTTGTTCAAAACTGATTAATTAACTAACAATATACGAAAAGTGGGTTCAAGCTCTTAGGCAAACGATTCATAAAAGCAATGATTTATTGAATTTAAGCTTTCACTTTACTCAATTTATAAACTTAATTTTTATAAATACTTGTATAAAGTTACTGTTTTTAAGCTTCTTATCAAGCTCTCAACATCGAACATTCAAAAATTTCCCCATAGAATGTGTACTAAATTGAATGGATTCAAGCTTTTCTAGACATGGGTCTACAATCTTTTGAAATACGACTTTAGAGGGACTATTTATCAAAATTTCCCCGGGGGAGGGCCCCCCGGACCTACCTTTGCCCTGGGGGGTATTCCAGACCCTGCGGGGCCCTCAAATGTTCGATATCCCCCCCATGAAAAGATTTTCGCTACGCTACTGCACACAAATTAGCAAAACTCTTAGATAAAACAATAAGACAGAACATAACATTCCATCAGCACACAGCAATAAAAAAATAACATAGACCTGATGGACAAACTAAAAAAATCCATATACCACACAATCCCACACTATCTTCTCTTCACATTACAAATCTTTACACCAGAATGTACCCATACAAGAAATACTTCTTCACCTTAAACAAATGCTATTCCAAAACAACACACCTCCTGAACAGATCCAAGAAATTTTAGATCTCACCACACTATAGTTACCACAATGAACATTGTCTTTATTGTATGAAGGTAGTTGTAATGTACATATTACAATATCTATAGCCTATATAGATTATCTTTATAAAAAATTCAAAATTATTGCTTTAATTTCAAAAAAGTAATCTTATACCATTTAAATTATTTGAAGTTCCAATCACAAAGTGAACACCTGGTGGAAGGTCAAGAAAAAATTTAAAAATGTTTCAAACAGTACTTCAATGGCATTTTAATTGAACAAATGAGTATAAAAATATCAATATGTAAAGCACTAGTATGAGGTCCTGCAACTGTATAGGATTATAATAATTTTCTACTCCTTTCAAGAAGTCTAGTTATCACATAGCAGAATAGAAAAAATATTCGCCACTGATTTTATTATCCATAGACTAGTAAGTGTGGCACAGGATGAGTGCACGTTCTTTAGTAGTTGTTGATTTCTACAGAATAATACGCTCTGCTCACATTTTAATGGTTGATTCCGTTCTAGGTCGTCTTTATTCTGTTTTTTGTTCATCCGCTGTTTCATTCACTATTCTGTTTTCACTGCTCTCATCCTGCGAACTCAAACGCGTATCCTGGGCCCCAACTATGAGGTCCTTTGTGCTCATCCAGAGCCGGACTACTGTTGTAGTCATTGTTATAATTGTTGTTGCTGTTGTAGTTGTTGCTGACTGAATCGTAGGCCCCACTATCTTCTTGCACTCTGTATAATGGAGCACTGGGACTCTTGTAGCGATCTTGAGCATGAATATAGGCAAGTGCGCTGCCGATTCCTCTTTCTGAGTCGTCGTAGCTCCTTGGTACGTGCCTTGCAGATGGTCCTGGATATGGCGACTGGAATTGCTGGTAGGGTGGGATGGACTCTGCGTAGGATGGGGCAACAGGCAGAGCAGGAACTGGCTTTGGAATGTGATCGCCTTCCAAGATTTTGAAGCCATCTTTGCCAGCTGTGTACTTGACGCTGATTGTTTTACCACTAGGATCCACGTAGGAATAGGAGCCTTGTCTGGAAAATGGAGAGAATTTAATCAGAATCATCTCATTTTTTGTTGTTTTGGGGAAATTCATAAGTACTTTAAAATGAATGATCGAAAAATGAGATTCTTCCATTGATTAACAGTTTCATAATAGCATTATTTTCAAGAAAAAATACTATTTAGACCGTATTTTCAATTAATTTTAATTTGTAATTAATCCTTAATTCTTCAACTATTATGAATCTTCTATGGCACTTGTAGTTTCTGTGGTTGGTTTGTTGAGATGGGGCACTTGAATCCAAGCAGAAGAACAGGACAAAAACCTCGTTCGTTGTCCAGAACTAGAATAAAATATAAAAATTTAAATAGGAACAATAATGTTCTTACTTATAAAAGGACTCTTCTTTGGGACAATGATGAATCATTAGAACAATAATATATTTATTGCGCATTGATCAAGTAACTGAGTAGCAAATATTCTACTTAACGCTGTATTAAAGTATATTTTTACTCCAAAATTGTTGTAATATAAGAAAATTTATTTTATAACACCACATTTTTCTTCAATCCTTATAAATGATTAAAAATATCATTTTTTTAATCCATGTAGATCATTTGCTCAGATAATCAGCAGTTTACTTTTGACTATCATTTCAAAAATGTTGAATAACTCTAAAATTTATGCATAATTTTTTATGGTGCAATTCCTATTATACAGACATATTAAACAATTCTAAAGCATATTGTAGTCATTATTGTGATGCTTATTACTTGGATATGACAAGAATAGTCTCTTTCATAAAATAGTAACATTTCTAAAATAATCCCTACAATCATCCTTATCAGGGTCAATCCCTAGACCCATGTTTTTGAGAATTTCTCTAGAAAATTTGTAATTTTTTTTTATCTGACGTTTAAGATTTTGTTAAATACACGCTTTGAAGCAAAATTTTCCCTGGCTGTCAAGAGAATTCCTAAAGTGTAACTCTGCTCCCATAATAATTGCTTACTGAGCTGTTGATTTGCTAATTGAGTTATGATGTAACCTCTATGATGCTTTTGACACCTACATAGAAGAAAATTGATCATACCTTTCCTGAATACAATAAATTTACCTATCTGAAATTATGTGCATTCATTTATTGTTTTTTATTATTGTCTAACATGTTTTTTTTTTAAGAATGATAATAAATAATGATCTTTTTAGAATTTTCTTCATTGAATTGATGAAAATTTAAGAGACTTCAATTCATGGTCAGTTGACTCTTTCAGAGAGCTTTGCTTTTCATTTTACCTGCTTCCATCTGGACTAATGGTCTCTCCTTGTTTGAGTCCATTATCAGCTGCAAAAACGTAATTGAAATTGCCATCGTGCGTCAGAGCCTGTTTGTGCATCAATATGAGTGGAAGCGGTCTCTTAGAATAGCTGCCGTCTTCAGCATACTGTTGTCCATTCACTAAAACTACTGCAAAGATGGCGGAGATCAAAAGGAATGTCTGTCAAACAAAAAAATAAGATTTTTAGACACATGAATACTGTATATTGGAAAGTTTAGAAAAAAATACAGTTAGTATCAATTGAGTGTAAGTATTAATTACTACGAAATTGGTTCTATCTAATCATTTATTCAAGCCCAAGTCTAAATTTATTTCTACAAATATAGAGCAGAATTATAAAATGCTGAAGTACCTTAGCCTATATGCAATTTCAGACCCAATTGTCCTGGTTACTTTTTTTAGTAAACTCTGTATGGTTTTAAGCATAGAAGCTAAATGATTTGAAGATTCTTATTTCAGCACATGATATTACATTCATTTCAACTCATTGCCAATACAGAAAAGGAAAATAAAAATATTTAAAAATATAAGTATTCTCTATACAAAATTGTTTTAGGTTTTAGAACAATTATTCAGATTGAAATTTATATAGCCTATTATCAGCCTATTTTTATATCATAAAAAATACTGGAAATATTGTTAGGTATCCTCATTAGGAATTAATTTACATTTTACTTCATCACTTATCATCATACACAATGCAACTGACATAATATTATCAAGAAATGAGATATTATAATACAATATTATTGTTAATGAATACACTAAGTCAACCACTTGAGAATCAATAATAATTTATACAATTTAATCACAATAGCTGTTGATTCAGAGTTTAGACAGTGATTGTGATTGAGAAATTATTGAATCCTAGAGATAGGGAAGATAACAAAGCAAAGTGTTTTTGATAGGGGAATTGTAGCACTCTCTCCAGATTCCTCACCAAAATTTCCTTTAGGCTATCCCATACCAGAATAATTTTTATGTAGAAGCTCCAACAATAAATTAACATCTTTGAAACTTTTGATTAATACTTTGTAACTTATTTATTATTGCTGTTATCTACTTCTATTTCTTGTAGTTTTGTACTTGCTAAACGTTGAATACAATAGAAGTTGGCCTAAATAAATAAATAAACTAAATATGAACTAAATGTAGCACGTTACATGATTTAGTGCTATTGATGCAACAGCAGTAGGTGCCACTTCAGTGTAATGTAACCAACTCAAGAACTTTCTACTCGTGATTAATGGTTTTGTTATGTGCGGAAATTTATTCATCCACAAATGAAAAAATAATAGATTTCACTTCTTAATTTTGCATTTTCATATTCTATCTAAAACATCTTTTAAGTCTCATTTTCTAGAACATTTTACATTCTATTGTTACTTTAGAATAAGAAAGTCAACAATTTTATCGAAGACTGCCTGCCTAATTCAAATGTGAACAAGTAATATAGAGGGAGAATTATTACACTGCACTTTTGCTCTCTAGATCATTATTGCTTGAGTCACTAATGAATGAAATTGAATTATTTTAATAATTTAAATCATAGGTCAAGAAACCAGTGTATACATAATTGTTATTTTTCATGACTATATTAAGAGCACATGGTGATAAAAAATTACACAGTAGTCCAAAGAAAGAAAAAGATACGGTTTAGAAGCTCGCGGCAAAATTGCATGATTGATAGATCACAGCGTAGCGGAAACATGCAAACTTGGGGTCTGGCGTGAATAAGACTGTGGCAAGTGGATCTTGACATCAGAGTATTGGAGAAAGAAAAGAGAGAGCAAGAGTATGTGAATGAGAAAAATAGTCATATAAATAGATGGAGTGAGAGTGAAAGAGTGATAATGTGAGAAAGTCAGTGATTGTATATTGCGTTCCAATCAGTGCACCGGCCGGTAATAAAAAAAAAAAACACGGGCAAGCTGCGAAAAACATGAATAATTATTACAAAACAACAAGCGCCGGCTTAATAGAAGTGCCTAAATCCGAATAAAGAGTGAAACGCTATTCAAAAATGTATGGTACAAATACAAAGAGCGTGGTGTGGCCGAGAGTTCCTGAGCCCATTTACCCGTTTCCAGGCATCTTACCACATTCCCGCCTCCATTTTAATTCAGCCTTGTTCCATTTCCTCCATTCATTCGCCAATTTATCATGCATGGAAAGTAGAATGTAAACGCAGTATTATTATTTTCCGAGTTTTCCTTGTTCGTTTTGTTTAGCTATCAACTATTTGATAAATAATTGGAAGAACTCGGGATCCTTGATAATTTGGAAAACGATTTTCTGATAAACAACACACACAAATAAATAGCCATGTATATTGCTCCAATTTATCTTTAGAGGTCTACTTCTCCAAATTAAAAATTATTATTGTACCGAGAGTCAAACCCTACCAGCAACATCATTGGAATATCGAGGTAGCAGTGGTACTGTGCATACGTTGTCAGAACAGGCTCTGCGAATTTTGAAGCATAGAGTATTAATTCGAACGGATAAGTAGTATTTTTGTTCATTATTATTAGTATTTATAATATCTTAATAATTTACATCATTAACTTGTCTAATATAAGTTAAAGTATTTAAATAAAAAGTCAAATTCTATTTTCGAGGTTAGGTGTACCGATATTGATAAATTTTCTTGTAATTAAATAGTTTCAAGTTGACAATTGTAATAAATTAAGTAATATTTCATTAAACATTTAACTAAAATCAATTGAAAACAATTTTTAGCTAGGAAAATGAGTCCAAACAAGGTATCTAAATCTAATTGTTTAACTAAAACTCAGGTAGCTACGCGATCTCAGCAATTATTAACAAAAAAATCTCCAACAGCTCTTAAAGCTACTGTAGATGTAGAAGAAAAGGTTGCTAAACTATTGAGTGATCACACCGAATTGAAAACAAAATTAGAAACATCACTAAAAAATTCTGAGGAAGAACGGATAGGGTTGGTGGATCACATAAAATCTCTGGAAGTTATTAAAAAATTGCAGCAGGAAGACCATAAAACTGAAATACTAAATCTCACGAGTCAATGTAGGTCTATGTCAGAGGAAATCGAAATATTAAAATAAAAAATAAACTTGGCTAATGTAAGATCTGAACCTCTGATCAATACAAAAAAAGTAGAACCTAAATCAAATGGGGAAACAATTAATAGAAATGGTCAAACAAAAACGTATAGTCAGGTTTTGCAAACAGCAACCAAAACTAAAGTAAGGGCAAATAACGATAGGAAAGGTAGAGTACTGCTCTTGACATCCAGTCATGGACGAGACTGTAGTAACCTACTAAATAAAAGATTAAAAAATAAGTATGAAGTTCAGAGCTTTTTCAAACCAAGTGCCCCTATAAACGCAATCGTAGAGTCAGCACAGGAACAAACTAAAGATTTTGGTAAAAACGATTTTCTAATAGTACTGGGTGGCTCAAACAATATAAATGAACCTAATCTAAAACATCTTCCTGAAATAAATGAAAAAATTAAAGAGATTGTGCCACTCAGCCAAAAAACTAATGTATAATAATAAGTACAATTCCGTATAGGTTTGATAGGCCAGAGCTAAATGAAGCCATTAAGTCAACAAATAAATCAATTCATAGCCTAATAAAATCAACAGCCTAAAAAATAAGAATTCTAAGCAGTTGGGGATTTGTTTTCTAAATGAAAGGCTGAAAAAACAAAACTTCACTAATCATGGTCTACATCTAAATCAATCTGGCAAAGTAATATTTTGTAATAGGCTGGCAGAGCTGATTGAAAGTCGTCTGCAATCTACTGTCAATAATTCTCCTAAACAATCATCTAACGAACCTTTTTTAGTAAAGTGGCTCAAAACCGGGAAGGGAAACTAGTTTCAGATGATAAATTCATATCTTCAATTGTATTAAAAGACGTTAATCGATCAAAAATCAGGATAGCATTAGTGGAAGGAACTCTTGTAGCAATCTGATAGGCTCTCAAGATTCTAAGAGATTAAGTAAATCTACTTCAATATGCAAAAGCAACGATAAAGTAATAAAGGGATGATAGGGAAGTACCGGTACTCACTGTGTTCCATCAGAATATTCAATACATTCGTAACAAAATAGATAGAATCGAAGTATTTTTTAAAGAAGAGGCTCCTGATATAGCTATTTTCACAGAGCATGGTTTAAAAGAAGATGAATTGTCACAACTTAATATTCCAAACTATTCATTGAAAACGTCGTATTGCAGGACATCTCATCGAAGTGGGGGACATCTTCACTAAAAATGCTAAGAATATGCAAACATTTAATTTAGAATATGTAGAGATTTCTGCTGTGGAAATGGATTTAGAAGTTACTGGTTTGAGAGTAAAAATCGACAATAATTTCGAAGTAGCGGTGTTAGGTATTTACAGGTCACCAAATGGGGAATGGAACAATTTTTGTGAACTATTCAATAGGCTTTTAGAGATTACTACTACTCGTTTTACAAACGTTATTGTAGCGGGAGATTTCAATACAGACTTTGCAACACAGAATAGAATGACAGAAGATTTAAAGGATATTATATGCATGAATAACTTGGAAATAAAAGTTCATGAATATACCAGAGTCACAAGAACATCACAAACAATAATTGATAACATCCTTACTAATATAGATTACTCTAAAACAATAAGATTAGGCGGCTCGGAACTATCTGATCATGACTATCAAATCTTAGAGGTGGGGTTGCAAGGTCATAAATCAATTAAAAAGAGTAGAGTAATGAAAGAAATTCAACAATGTGAACAGGGGAATATCGATTGTTTGAAGCAGAATCTGCTACAAGAAAACTGGAGTAGGGTTTACAATAGCAATAGTTTAAATGACAATTAATATGATAGTTTCATTAATATTTTAAGGTTTCATATTACTATGAGTTGTCCAGTTAAAAAAGTCCCTGTAAAGAACAAATTAGACAAGATTGAAAAGTGGATAACTGCTGATGATATCCTTGCAGAAAGAAATAGGTTTGAAGATGCATATGATGAATTCAAACTATCTAGAAATATGTTAAGTGAAGATAATTACAAAGCTCTAAAGAAAAATTATACAAGAGAAGTGAAAAGAGCGAAATGTAAGAAAACAGCTGAAATTTTAAATAATAGTGTGTACTTTAACACAGCAGTGTGGGATGTAATAAACAAAAATAGGCAAGTAGCTCATGTAGATGCTTATACTAGTGTCCCCAGAATAATTAACGAAAATAACAAATATATTGATGATAGTGTAGACATTTGTAATTTCTTTAACAGATATTATCAACTGGTTGCTAAGGATCTTCAAAAATCTCTTAATACAGGTATTAGTGATACAAACATGAGGAATACTGAGGGGATTCAGAACGAATTAAAATTCCACCCAGTATGCCAAGACGAGTTGTCAAATATCATTGATAGTTTAAATAATAAAAAAACTGTAGGAATGGATGGGGTATCTAGTAAAATTCTGAAAGAATGTAAAGATCAATTGTTAGACCCTTTGATTCATCTGATCAATCATTCATTAGAACAAGGTGTTTTTCCAGATAACTTAAAAGAGGGGAAGATCTTGCCAATCTTCAAAAGTGGTGATAGAGAAAAGGTAGAAAACTATAGGCCCATTAGTATTTTAAATGTAATAAGTAAAATTTTTGAAAGAGTAGTTCTAAATAGGCTACTTCTGCACCTTCAAGAAGCCAACTTTATCTGTGATGAACAGCATGGCTTTCAGAAAGGGAGATCAACAAAAACAGCCATAGTTTCTCTAGTTGAAAAACTAATAGATATAATAGATTCAGGTGATAAAGCTACTGCAATCTTCTTAGATCTGTCAAAGGCATTTGACTATGTTAATCATAGAACTTTATTGGAAATACTGCAAAATGTAGGTGTAAATGGGGTTGAACTGAAATGGTTTGAATCATATCTTATTGGGAGAAAACAATGTGTAGAACTAACTACAGTAGTTGGTAATAGTATAGTAAAGAACAAATCTAATAAATTAGAGGTGCAAGCTGGAGTGCCTCAGGGGTCAATACTAGGTCCATTGCTTTTTTTGTTATATGTCAACCGTTTACCTAAAGAATTAATTAGTGGTAGAGCCCTCTTATTTGCTGATGATACATCACTCATTTTCAGCAATTCCATTCTAGATAATTTAGAAATAAGTGCCCATATAGGTGTGCAGTCCATTGTCCAATTTTTAAATCAGTTGAAATTAACTATAAATAGTAAAAAATGCCAATACCTTCAATTCAAAAACAAACATAATTTAAATTAAGATAGGGCTATAAACGTGTTGTAAACGATAATCAATTAGACCAGGAAGAAAAAATTGCATTTCTAGGAGTTACGTTGGATAGACGATTGACCTGGACTCCATACATTGAGAAAATATGTAGTAGAATTTCATCTGGGGTATTTGTCCTGCGACAGCTCGCTAGATTGAATGACAAAAAGTTACTTTTTACAGCTTATCATGGGCTCTTACTGTCACTTATTAGGTATGCTATCTTAGTATGGGGTAATTCATCAAAACAAAATCTTGATAGGGTGTTTAAGATCCAAAAGAAAGCGGTTAGGTGTATAGAAAGAGTAAATAGATTAGATTCATGTAGGCCGTTTTTCAAGAGACTTGGTCTCCTAACTGTACCCTGCTTATATGTGTATGAAGCTACTTTATATGTAAAAACGAATGATATTAACCAAAATCTTGATGTACATGATTATAATACAAGAAGCCGAGGAGATTATCACTTGGTGAGTCACAATAGTAGCTTATTCAAACAAAAACCTAGTTATATTGGTAGGAAATTCTACAACAAGCTACCGCAGTTTTTGAAGAGTCTTGAAAATATAGAAATATTTAAAAAACAATTGAAGAAATATTTAGTTGATAAAGCTTTTTATAGTGTACAAGAGTTCCTTTCACATCAAAATTAAGCCTCACCTCAACTAATTGAAGCAATTATGTAATATAGTGTATAATATTGTTGATTTGACTTGTCTTATACTCCTTAACTGGAGTCTCCAAGACGTAATCTACAAAAAAAAAATTGGTCATCCTCCCCCCGCCCCACCGAGACTGATCCTGTATAGTTAACTCACTGCTTTGTGTGATGTAACGATACACATTAAAAGGTTATTGAAATTTGTGTTTCATTATCTTCATACTTTCTAGAAACAAAAAGCTCGTAATGTAATTATTTTTCTGATAAATCTCTATTGTTTATTATAGTGTTATATGAGCAAACAAGCAGTTAATCACGCACTTGTTCTATTTATGTAATTCTATTTTTTTCATGGTTGGACGTGACTTCGACATCCAATCTGCATTCTCTTGCTCTTCACATGTCTTTGTCACTCCTGTTCTTCAAGTCTGCAACTCTCTCACCCAATTGATCTTCTTGTCAATTCTACATTCTTCTAGAACAATCGAGGTCTAGTCCAAGCGTTCTTGAGGATTCTCGAAGTGTCTGGTGAGCTCCAATTCTTGGAATTATACAACTACAACAGCTATATAAAGGAGTCCACCAGTTAGTTAGTTTTACAAAAGCTTGCGTGACAGTTATGTTTACAAACCCGTGTGACAGATTGTATTACAGAAGAAACAATCCAGTGTCAGTGGAGCAAACAGTGCTTTATTCAGTCTTTAGACAGTGTCAAGTGCAGAGACAAGTGTTTAATGTTTATGCAGCTTACTAATAGTTTAAAGACGTTGTGTTAAGTGATATTATTTGGGACTGTCAAATAACGAATTGGACTGTGTTTTGTAAGTGATTAGTGGCTCTTTTTATAATTTCTTTCTACATTATTGTACAGTTTATTGGACTCTAGTTTCTTTTGTTATTGATCAGCCTGTAATTACTTATTCATTAATTCTTGTAAATAATTACTGAAAATAAGTATTAGCTTGTCATTTGATGATCTGTCTTATTTAATTAATTGAACTTACAATTAATTTGTGTAAATAAAGTGCAAGTGTGAACTTTAGTGTTGCCAGCCTTATTTTAGCTATTAGAACCCGTAACAATAGTTTATAGTATAATAGTTTTATAGCAGATAGTAGACAATCTAATGTAAAAACTGACACTGCATTTCTATTAAAATATTATTTTCACTCAATTATACTGGAGAAGCTTCGTCAGCCTCTTCAGAAGTGAAATGCATCCCTCCAGCATATTCAGTATAGGCCCGAGTCAGTGAAACTACTATTTTAATAGAAATACAGTGTTAGTTTTTGCATTAGATTGTCTACTATTTAATTTGAACTGTCTTTTTTTATTAGCGAATTTCTTCAAATTCAGCTATTACAGCAGGTCGTGATGTGCGACTTTCACCCGGGACCATGATGGAAATTTGTTTTGGAGCCCCCAGAGTACAAAAATCATAGTGGCACAAAATGTTATATATGTAGATATATATATATATATAGATATATATATCTATCTATGTGTCTGATAGCACGATAACTTTTGAAGGAGATGTCCGATTTCCACCAAATTTGATATACACTTTCCTCTTGTGAATAGCTTGGACAAGTTCGTTAGCCAGGAAAATCCAAAAAGGTTAACCCCCTTTTCGGGGGTATTTTCCCGCCAAAATTAGGGGTTTTCAAGAAAAAAAGGGTTGTATTTGAAAATTTTAGTTCTATTGTTAGACTTTAAGATAGAGCTCATGGAGTCAAAAATTTTAAGGTATTGCACTGCCTTCTAGCTCAACAAATTTTCAAGATATCAAGAAAAAACCATTGTTGTCAAAAGCTGTATCTTGCCCTATGGAGTTAGTTATTTTGTGCTAAAAAAGTGTTTCAGGAAAAAACTTAAATCTTTTTTTTTCTTGACTGTTCCTTATGGTTTTTGAGGCGCTGAATCCGAATTTCAACTCATCCACCTCGAAAAACCAGTGCGTTTTGAGAAAAGCAGCCATTTTCAAAATGGCGTCGAAAATTTTTTAATTTGTCAATTTCTGTGCAATATGAAAAAAGTGATTAGTTATCAGTATTTTTTGGTGATAAAAGCGAATATGGAGCTAGTTTTTTTTAATTTCAAATTATTTTAATTTCGTGGGGGGAGGGTTTGAGCGTTGATGCTCTTTATTACGCTTTAAAATAAGTCAATTTTATTGAGGCAGAACAACCATCCATTTTGAAATTTCCAAAAAAAATTATTCTATTGGGTTTGAGCGAATTTCTTGAAATGTAAATATTGCAGTTGGTCGTGATGTGCTACTTTCACCCTGAACCTCGATATAAACTTGTTTTGGGGTCCCTAGAGTACAGAACGCTTCGTGTTTTTTCCAGAAATTAAAAAAATATGTAGCCTATAGATATTCATAAATATTTGAAAAAATACAGAAATTTGCCAAGTTTTGCAGGTCCTGCGAAAGGAGTATTATGTTTGTACATCAATTTTATTCGAACACTATTGAACCAATTTTGATTAAAAAAATTAAATGAAAGAGCATCATATAGCGGTGGTCCCATACAATTTTCGCAAGAATCGGTTCAATGCTTAGCCCAATATTAAACAAAAAGGAGCATTCATCAATTTCTCAAATTCAATTTTGTTCGAATAGGATAATTTCACACTTGACCGCGAGTCGGATAACTGGTGTCGGTTACCATGCCGATCATTGTATCATTGGGAGGTACGTGCCCTTCCTAGATCTTCCCTAAATCCACTTCTGAATCACTGTGAAATAGAATCTCTAAAACGTGTTGAACTCTTTCCGATTAGGCTACATCTAGTGTATTTTATTTATCCATATCCCTATGTATACATCCATATCTAGTGTATCCTCTGTCCGTCTTGAGGAGGGGCGGCACGTGACTCTGTGCCCCCTCCCTAGATTCACTACTGCCTAAAGTATTACTAATATAAAAACTACATGGCAGTTTCTTTCTCATTATACATTTTTACTTGTTAATAAATTTTCAAGCTTAATTTTCCGGTAAAAGCCAAATATCTAGTTATCCAAATGAGAATTTACCATAATATTTGAAAAAAGAGCGATTGATTGGAAGGTGAGAGAGATTTAAATGGAAAGGGACAGATGATGAGGAGAGAAATAAAGTGGAGAGATAAAAATAGTGTGAGAGAATATGCTTTTCAGAATAAGTTACTCAGGTGTCTATCTTCTCTTTCATTTACAATTTTGTAGACAGCATTAAAATTCCCAATAGAACGCTATTAATTGCAATTTATAAATGTCAAAATCACGTATAGTTAAGTACGGTACCTACCTAAAAATAAAAGTGCCTGTAATGTCGCTGTGATACTATTTTTCATAGTTCAATTAATATTCGCAGTTTGTGATCAAGACAAAAATTATAGATTCCTCTTTCTATTCTAATTTTCCTGAATCACCTGAACTTCACAAGATTCCTAGAAAGAAATTTATAGGCTTACAGGAGGCAGCATAATATTGTTGTGGAGAGTCGATTTACTATTAAAAACTTCCTTTATATTCACGGTATACTCAAACCCTCTGAAAGACCTCGAGAGATTGGAGCCCTGTCTGTATAGTTGTCATTCACGCTGCTTTTTTTCTGACGGTGAAGCCCACATAGGTCTGACACCTATGCGTGAGTAATAAATTGGATAATGGTGATTGATGAGTTGGACCTACAGTTTTAGGTGGGTTCCGAACCACCGGAAAGTTATTTTACAGCAGAGAAAAGTCTTTTTTGCTGGCCAATCTATCGGTCATCCTTACAAAGAGCGCCCAGGATTTTCGTAGCTTATCTCTGATTGTACCTGTGCTACAGATATTGAGTGCTACGGCACTCGGATATTCAGAGGTAAATATTCAACAACCTGCGGAAATAGCATCTGGCTTTAGTAAAAAGAAAATGGCGGTTAAATGAAATTAATTGTCGACCCTATTTTTTCAAGTTGCTAAGGCTCCAGAGCATCAATTATTCCAACTTTTGTTTGCATTTTTTATAACGATTCATAGATATTCAAATATAATGTATTTTTTTTAAACTTGTGCGTGATTGATGAGGTGAATTGTTGGAAAAAATGTACTGACGAGCTATACCTGTGATCATCAATGCTAACCATTAGTTGGACCACACTCTGGTGGCCAAATTATTGCATTTCTAGTTGTTGAGGCTCATCGGTTGGAAATTGGAATGCGGCCAATATTGGAAGGGTAGAGAGATTTGAATGGAAAGGGACAGATGATGAGGAGAGAGATGCAGTGGAGAGATAAAAAATAGTGTGAGAGAATATGCTTTTTAGAATAAGTTACTTTTTCAAGAAAGCATTCCGGTCGATGAACTTCCGATAGAGATTTCTGACAAAAAAGATTCTGCATAAATCCACCAGATTGCTCTCTTGAAAGAGTATTCTGAGAAAACATGTTCTCTCAATCTCTCTTCTTTATTTCTCTGTCATCATGGTGTTATTTCTTCATCATCTGCCCATATTTTTTTTTCTAGGGTGAAGCCCACATAGGTCTTAGACCTGTGCGTGGGATTGATGAGTTGGACCTACAGTTTTAGGTGGGTTCCTAATATCTCTCTCAATACCCTTCTCTTGAAAATAATACAAACAGATTTTCAAAATAGTAACTGTTTTCTATCGAGAAGGGTTCAGGCTCAGAAAGACATAAAAAATAGAAAAAGTGGAGAGAGAGAGAGAGAGATTGATTTCCGATGAAAGATAAAGAAAATGGAACATCTTCGTTGAGAGAGAGAAAGAGAGAGAGAGAGAGTGAAAGAGAGATATTTTATATTTATTTATTACATCTTAGGTTGCCAGGTCTAATAAGACCTATGGCAAACACTAATAAATATAACCTTTATATAATAAATATAAAGATTAACAGTTCATATACAATTTCATGTCAAGGTCTATTTGATGAACATCGCTCGGTATCTTACTCTTTCTGTAAATAATTAACTTTGTTAAGCATTCTTTCCCTATCGGAAAAATGAACTGACTCTGTTCAAATGGAAGAAGCTATTGTTTTTTAACAATAAAATCTTTTTTCATGGAGCCCTTTCTTAGATTCAGTAAGAAAAATGTAAGATGAATCAATTTACTTGGGAACTGGTGTAAGGGGAATCAGAAAACTCTCACTTTGAGATTTGCCCATTGGACACTTTTCAACCCAGCAATTTCTGTGACGCAATACAGATCAGAACTGTTATTAAAAATAGTTGTTTCATAATCAAATGTGTTTTTGATACCAGACATTGGCTATTGGTACAGAGTTTGTCAACCCAGAGAATTCGATTCAGGCCATTAAACGCGTAAAACTCTCCGCAGCTTCAAATTGGGACGCCTTCCATTAGCATATTAATTGAAAGGAAATTGCTCAATGGTCAATTAACACTTGCTACTTCTGGTCTAATTTCTATCCGATCTATCATTGATTTATTCCCCTTGAAGTCACTCCTGTTGAACGATTAATTATTAATTTACTCCTCAATTTAGATTATAATTTCAGTCCATTTTTTGGGTCAATCATGTTCCTCTTGACAAAACAGACTTTGTGACCACTCGCCACCACTGTGGTAGAGTAATTAGTATATACATATATTACATTATATAATATAATATATTATATTATGAAAAATCATTCACGAAATACATTTCTGGAAAAAAGCAAAAAGTCTTACATCAACATTTGGAGTATATTTTCTGAAAAAAAAGGGTTTGAACAGGTCTGATCAGACTATACATCAGTCACGTGTCAAATACGGTTTAGAAATAAATAGGCTATTTCTCATATGACCATAACCTCAAAACCACCAAATTCACAATTTCTGAAAATTGTGGGGGGAGGGTGGTAGGTTTTGTGGGCATTTGAGCTTTTTGTGGCTTAGGCTATACAATCTTATTGTGTGTGATACTGTAGATCGTTCTACTCAGCTCGTCAACTCAGTCGAACCATCAAGATTGATCCCTTGATTTATCCCTAATCTATGTCTACACGATCCCATTCCATTTGCCAATTCCATTTCCATTCCAATTGCCAAACACAATTCATGAGAAATTTTTGAAATTTCTGGAAGGGGCGAAGGGAGGGGACAAAATTTGAGCTTTTTTGGCTTATCGGTATACGATTTTATTGTGTGTTAGCTCATTCTACTCAGTTCGCCATCAACATGCCAATAAATTCCTCAACTAATAATAAGAGAATCGCCTAAATTCTCAGACATTTTTTTATTAAAAATAAATCTCAGACGATCTGTATAGCACAGCATTTATCCAATGAGGATTATTGCTGAATTAGGGAATTAGATGTAATTAAATACAAGCGGTTGAACACTGCTTGTGTAATCGGGATTTTACTCTTAGCGTAATCTAATGCAAAAATTGTGTCTAATGCTTGCAGTTTCTGCAAAATTTGCAAGACGAACTCACAAAGAATAATAACTAAAAACAATATTATTGTTTGATGAACAATAAATTCAATAATATTTTTTCTTGTGTTATATTCTCGGGAGCTCGAGAAACATTTGTTGCAAGTTTCCAAAATGAAATGTTTAGTACCGGTAGTCTAGTGAAAAGCTATAACGTAATGTAGTTGCTCATTTTGACGGTAGATGGCGCTATACGTTTTTCCAGTTTATGGAACTTACTTGACCAAAACATTTGATAAATCCTTGAAACAATTGCATTATTATTTCAACTAAAATCAATCATTGTTTCATGACAAATATTTTCAACGTTTTTGGCTTTATGCTCAACTTCCCTCATTTTGAGTTTAGATTAGTTGGTTATTTGCATGTTATCACTGTACTGTGGGTACTTCTTCATTGCACTTCTTTTATCAAGAGTGAGGCATAAAATCATTCGATCTATATTATAAAAGACTGCCCTACTCCACTGAGTGGGATCGCTTCAAAGTTTCATTGAACAAATTGCTTTATGCAATTAATTGTGTTTAATAAATAATTATTGCTCAGAGATACAAAACTAAAAATCAACAAATAACAAAATAAAAAATTTAATATAGAAATATTTCTCTCACTCTCTTGATTATAATTATACAATATTGTGGTAGGACCTATTACTATATCATGCTTGCTTGACATAATATATGATTTTGGGTCACCATTTTTTTGTAGTTTACAAAAAAAGTAAATTATTAGGATTAAGGTTATTACAATTTTCTTGATTTGTATCGTGATTATTTGATCAATAATTACTTTGTCCGTAATCAGAGTGATCAATCCATAAATAGACTGCTTTTTAAATAACTCTAGATTTTATACTTTCAATTTGTAGAAAAAATAATTTTTTCTTTCAACTACTATCGGAAGGGTTTACTTCAGAAGGGTTCACTAGCGAGATGATAAGTCTAAATCATACTTACTCGTAGATAATGATTGGTTTGTATTCATCATATTACTGTATTTATACTTTCATTTACTAACTACTTCAGTTTACAGTAGCATAAAGTAAATTTTCTGATTATTCTATAATAATAATAATATATAATATTAATGTAAAAAAATCTATTTTACTGAGTGTATACATTTTATAATGGAATTGCACTAGAAAATGAAATAATTGTCTATAATGTTTCGATTATTTGATGCTCATTTGAAGGAGGGTCTTCTAGAAGAATGATGGAAACCAATGTCACTCTTGTACATCCCAAAAAAATCGCATATCACAACGTACCTTGTATCCTATATCCATACATTCCAGTTCACTTTCACTACGAGTTCAAAATTATATTGAAATAAATGATTAGAACTTACCAAAGTCACCATCTTGCCGAATGCGTTGTCTACACTAAAATACCGTGTCTTTCCCGGGGTGGTCGCTTTTATATTTGTCATGGAAAAAACGCCTTTCCCACCAGACTTGTTGACTGCTAAGCTCTTTCCCGCCTTTCCCCTTCGCCGACACTTCCCCCTCCACCCTTCAAGGATCATTCACCTGCAGGACATTCTCCTGGACTCACTTATTCGTTTCTCAGCTACTGTCTACTACTCTACGCTCTATGGACGCATTGATCACACAGGAAACAATATATTTTTGCAACTTACCAGAGAGCATAAATCAATTCAGCTGAGATGGCTCAACTTGTAGCCACTTTAATCGCTTGGGACTTATTTTGCAAGACTAAAATTAATTGTTTATTGGAAGTGGATTTGGCTTCACGAATTGGATATTTGATCATTTATGAGTCAATTATCGAATGGTAACAAATTTTTGAAAACTGATTGCCTAATAGAGAAATTCCTAAAACAGACAATTAATATTAACTTTTTAAGTGAATTCAACGACTTGCAGTCAAACTTTTATTAAGAATAAGTAGAATTTACTTATTCTGTAGGCCGAACGTTTTCGAATCTTGGAGATCCATTTTCAGAAGCGTCCTCCTTGATCATCGATGTCAGTTTCTTTTATCACATTCTACAAAAAACACAATTTTTCTAACCAAAAAACTGACATCGATGATCAAGGAGGATGAAAATGGATCCCCAAGATTCAAAAAAACGTTCGGCCTACAGAGTAAGTGAATTCTACTTATTCTTAATAAAAGTTTGACTGCGTCGTTGAATTCATTTAAAATGTTAATATTAACAACGCAGTTCGTCATGGAACAAGAAACCCAGGAATTAAATTAATTATTGGGTTACTTTTTTCCAAACTGCCTGTGATAAACCAGAATAAACGAACTGGATAAAGAAAAAGCCTATACAAGTTTTCATTTATTGCGTGTCCAAAAAAGTTGAAATTTTAGTGAGCATTTTCCTCAATAACCTTCTGGCCTTGAACAAATTTGTTCCCCCATGGGTAGACGGTTATTAAGGCGAACGAAGCGAGCCTGTCAGCTAGCATATTCATATATCATTAATTTGTATGAATATTGGTCTACCCTGATTGACGAGCTTGAGGATTCGAGAGTATTAAAAGAGCAAAAAAGTTTGATCAATTTCATTCATCCGCTTTTTGTTTGGCCGACACTCAATGGCTGCCATGGTAACCACTTGTAAACAATAATAAGCTGGTCAGTTTCAGTTGAGTATTGCGTGGAGACGGGATCGATTGTTGCACAGGTCATATAAATTGTTCAAAAATAGAATTGATTACAACTAACAGTGCATGTGAGATTTTGTTTTGGAAGATTTTTTCAAGTTGGACGATAAATATTATTTTTCTAAGAAATGTGGCCTGAGTCAGGATTAACTTCAATCAAGAACAGGCAGCTGCCACCCAGACCAAGACCAAAAAGCGCATGCAGCGTCAGAGAAAGAGATCAACAGAGAAAACCTAAGCATCGTCCACGATGTCGGTCGGCCCTTGGTTTGAGGCAAGTCTATTAATTTATTTATTCTATTTTAAAATATCTAATAATTATCGAAAAAACTATTTCTATAGTGATTCTTTTTTTAAATCGATACATTTCAAAAAGATTACATGCATCGAAACCGCCTAAAGAGCTAAATTTGAAATGCATATTTCATGTTTCAGTTTTGCTTCTTTCATCTCAGCTATATATGTCCTCAATTTTAATGAAAACTATCTGGATGTTGTTGTCTAGTCAATTCGATTGTCACTTTTCTAAAGAAATCATTCCTAGGATTTGTATAACAATTTATTTTTATAAATTTTGTTCCTATAATTCATTTTGCTTAAGTAGCCTGAAAATGAATCAATGACATTGTTTCTATCACCGTTCAATTCAATTGAACAGCCAACATAAATTGTACTTTTCTCAAGAAAATGTAAAGCTTGAAAATAAGAATAAATTTGAAAAATATTATCAATATACAATAATAGAATTTGTTCAGTCAAATTAGCAAAACGTGAAGAAAACATTCCAAACCGGCTGAATTCGGGTATATAACCAGAAAAACATGCTGAATGACATATCCAAACATTCAATGGAATCATGGAGTATTACACTCGAAAAGAGAAAAATGTGTACCTCAGAGAAATGCGACAATGAAAACAGCTCTCATTAAAAGTAGTGTTTTTCAATTAATTATTGTTAATTACATTTACATACAATTTTGATGATAGTAATACATTTTCGAATTCCAGTGTATAATCCCTTCAAATATACTGAACACATTCGAATAACAAATATTGCTCATCAAGACAGTTTAAATCCATATACTAAACAACTGAACATTCATTTTACGTAAATTGTCTGACATTTAGTAACTTACGTTCATGTAGATGTGGATATGTACCTTTAGGTGGTACAAAGCTCTTCGGGTTCGATTGTATGTAATAATTATAAAATGCAAAGTAAGCAATTATTGCCTCTTCACCACCACTATCCCCACGATATCAATTTATTGTTTTCATTATTTAATAACTGAAAAGTAATAATATTAAATAATGCTTTTTTCACCAATGATAAATGAAGAGTAAATTGTATATGATAAACAAAAAATAAATAATATAGAACACTGACTTTCAAATCCACGATGATTTTTATTGAAGCATTTCGGGTACTGTAAAACTCTGTACTCTGTGGAGCACACTGCGCACAAGTTTTGCCAGATGCTAGATAAAACTTGTGGGCGATTTGGCTCAAAATGACTGTGTACAAAAATTAAACATACAGTATAAGTTCATAACAATCAAACGTTTGGTGATTTCGTGTAAAATCATCCCTCACAATTCTTTAGCTTGCATCTGGCAACATTGGTGCGCTGCGGCAGTACGCCCGCAAAAAGTGTGAAGCTAGGAAACCCATCTTTAGTAGAATTAAAATATGAGAAAATGTAGGATCCGAGGGGGGGGGTGTGCGAAATTGACTTTTTCAAAATTTATTTCGTGGATAATATCTGTTTTTCCAATTGAAAGTGGAAACTAACTCTAAAGGATACTCACCTTATATTGATTTAAAGGTTGTCAGAGGGAAGGAGAGTTGATGAAATGTCGATAACCCAAATAGTGAGATAATTGAGAAAATTTTCGTCTTATCAGATAAAGCATAAAAACTCTAAACTAAAGACTTTTATTCAAAAATGTTGAAAAAATAATCCTCTTCGAAGCTAGGGGTTTAAATTTTTAACTTTTTTTTTCTCTACTCTTTATGATTGGAGGTAAATACTAAGAGTTCCTAAAGATGGATGGTAACCCTCTAGTAAATAATTATAAGGAGTAATTTCTAGGTGTAAAAAATTTTGAACTTTTCGAATATTGATTTCCCCCCAGTTTATCATAAGTTAAGCAATGAAAATTGAATCAAAAGTGGAGAACACAAGTTTGGAAAATATCATCCTTTTTTGGGTAAGGAGTGTTGGACGAGTTAGGTCTACTGTCCAGTGTTCACAGGAATACTTGTAGAAATTATACTGTGACCTTTGTTTTGTTAATTTAGCAATATTGTTTCTATTGTTTGAGTTAGCACCTAGTTAGAAACGTTTAAGCTATTTATTCTATCCTAATTTTACCAAGTAGAGACATTACCAAACTTATATAATAATCAGGTTCCGTTACTATTTGATTATGTTTCAAGGTTTGAAATTTACACTAAACACATCAGCACACTCCACTTCACTAGCTCATGTGGTTTTATACTGTTGAGCCTCTGGACCAGATCACAAACGTCAAGCAGCTGGATTGCTTCAATGTTATCATGTTCATGGAGTCTCTCTTCATGCTTAGCCGCAACCCTGTCTATCGCTGTAGTGACTGTCTCCACTTGAAGATCACTGTGGAGATCAGCATTCCTGATGTACCATGGGGCATTTACTATATTCCTCAGTACTTTGCTTTGAAAACGTTGAATCATTTAAATATTAGATGGTTTAATTTAGCAATATGTTAAATTTTGTAGCAAATTCAAAGAAATAAGTTTTGAATTTTAAATTCCAGTAATTGTGTTGCAGACGGTACGAGGAATCAACAGCTTCCAGAGGAACACTTTCACGCAAAACGCCATCTCCAACTGACAGTAATAAAGCCTCTGTCACTCAGTACAAAAGGAGTCTCCGCTTGTTGGGCTTGCTGCCAAATGACTTTGCGCTGGATCATACCAGACACCATGCCAAACCTCAAACACAGTAACAACCTTAATTATTATTGTAATTCATTAAAATTGCAATAGTTTATATTTTTAATTTTTGTGACACAAATACTGTTTTGTCACACCAGATGGATTTTCATTGCCAACTTCAGTTGAACAATATTTTAGTTTTAAAAATATTTCAACTAGTCAGTAGAGGTTTAGATAAGAGTCGATTAGAAAATTCCTTATGCTATGCAACACACGCCCATGACTAGCCTGGTCAGAGATTAGCCATTCAATGGTCATAGATTAGCCTGTGTGATAAAATTGACTAATATTTGAAACTTCTGCTTTTTGAAATAAGTTTTATTCTCTCATTGACATTTTTGGAATAAGAAACATGAGAGTCTCACCTCAGGGATATAGAAATAGATAAATTTAATTAAATATATTATAATAAAAAAATATATTATCATGAAATTATATAATATAAATAATAATATATATAAAATTTTATTATATTTTATAAAGCATATAATAAAATATAAATTATGACACCTTGATTCTTCTTTCAATATATTCATGATAAAAATCTTCACTCACATTTTAAGATTTATAACTTATAGTTATATTGTAAGTAAAAGGAGTAAGTAGCCTATACTGACTCCCATATTAAAAAATTAATAATTTGTATTTTTTATGAATATGTATGTCTCATTATTTTTAAAAGTTGCAATGACTGTTTGTTCGATAACAATCTTCGATCAATACAAAGTTGTCAACAATTATCTACTAGATCTAATTTGATTATTGTATAAGATCACAACTTCGTACCGCCTAAAGATGCATTCATATCTACAAGAACATAGAACGTAAAATGAACATTTGGTGCATGGGTACTGCCTTGATGAGCTGAGTAGAATGAGCTAACCTATGTAAGTTTTCTTTAAAAAGTAGAATTTTCACCTCCTTCAACCTTTTTTAAAATATTTGTTTTGTGTTTTTTTGTGTTGACACCTATGGTTTTGAATAAAATAGTTTCATGTAGGATCAGTAATACTGTAGAAGCAAAACATGAACACAAACTTTTCCCATGTTTTCAAAATAATATGGAGAGAATGGAGAGTGATAAAATACACAATAATTGGGGTACCTATCAAAAATATTTCTTCACTTGAACATCCTTTCACAACATTACTATTACATTCTGCAGCAGATAGTCCAAATTCTTGAATTAAAGACCCCCAAGGCGCCCCCGCGAACAAGTTTTGAACTTGAACAGCATCAGCAAGCAAGTATTGCACGATAAAAAGTAGTGGATAGCTCAAATTATTATATTTATCAATTCCCTCTGGCGCCCCCGCAAATAATTGTTGGGGAGTTTCCGGGTTTGGACATCAATTTGGAACTTCATAAACATAATATAATTCAAATAATTTACCCAAATCTCACTTATATTATTTAAGAAGCCGTTCTCAAGAAATTGACCAAAAATGCTCAAAATCTATATTTGCCTCCCCCTTAAGCCCCTCTTTTTTGGGGTGGTTTTCAATTACTCAGAAGCCCTCTTAGGCATGCCATCAAACTTTCACCACTATTATATGAATAGTTTACTTATATAGATGAAAATGCCTAACATCAATATTTGCCCCCCTGAGTTTTTTGGGGTAAATTTTACTAACTCAGAAACCCTCTCAGACATGCCACCAAACATCCCCCAACTTTTATCGCAATCGGGGAACGGTTTAAGTTGACACACACAATTTTCAGGTCAATAATTTTGTAAAATGACAATAAAATGGGTCAATTCTGATCGGATTAAGATTCTCCTTATAGTTCCGATAAGACCTGATCAAATACATGAAATTTATACAATAATTTGCCAATGATCATAAAATTATACTTTTTCAATGACTCATTTTTAATAAAAACAAAATTACAAATTTGAAAATTAAGTGGCCTATTTATAACATTCAACCAATATTTTGGTAGTAGGCTTAATATTGGTAATTTCGGAAAAGCATATTAATATAGAAGTATTTTTTTTATAAATGTGAGCCTATACAAATTTGATAGAAATAGTGATGAAAGCTTCATGATTTGTCTGTCTGAGTTTGGCTTTCATTGCATCATGCCTATTTTTTAGAGAAAAAGAATCTATAATTTTAATTACTTTAACTTTAAAAGTCAGTTGAAATTTAGATAGTATATAGTGGCGCCGTGGCGCGTAGCTGCTCTACTTTCTGGTGCACTGCCGAGATAAGAAGCGTCACAAAGCGTTAAGAAATGTCCGTCCGTCCGTTCGTCCGCCGATTTGACCTTCTGTCCGGCAATTTCGTCGCGATTCGCTCCAATGACGTTTTACGGTTATGCACATTCTCAGACGCTTATCTCTCACTCGATCAATGTCCATTGCCCACGCTAATTAATTCATCTCTCACCTTACCTGCTGCTTATTGAGCTCAAGTCCCGGGACTAGGCCTTGCTTAAATGCGGATATGTCAATACATCCCGACAAAAGAATGTTGCCAGTATTTGAAACCAGCGGATGCTTTAGATTAGCACTACTGTAATGTTATTTCTGGAGCACTTGGAGTGTATCAGACTACACGTACTTTTTGCCTCACAACGGCAATGGACCAAGTATCAAGCTGGTCTATCGTATACTCTTAAAAAAGTATCACAAACCAGTATTGTCAATATCGGTCCTTCAATATTATTGACAGTATTTTTAATAGTGTAAGGGCTATTCTGTAATTCTGATCAGTGCCCATCGATATCAGCTCAGCCATCTTCAATAGTATTAGTACTATTAATATTTAGTACTAGTACTAATAATATTTAGTACTAGTACTAATAACATCTGGCACTTAGTACTAGTACCGTACTATAATACTTACTACTAAGAACGGTACTTGGAAAGTACAATACTTTCTCCATGAATCACCTGGATAAAAGCAAACTCTAAAGTTCAATATATTTTTTCTTATATAAATAATATTGTTACGGGTTCTATATGTCTAAAATAACGCTGGCAACACTTAAATTTATCACTTGCACTTTATTAACACAAATAATACACAACTCACACTGTTCAGTAATTTCTTACAGAAAAATTAGCAATTAAAAACAGATAACACGATATTGTTCAACTGATAATGAGTTTTCAATAAACTGTACAAAAATCAATCACTAAATGTCAAAAGGCCGATCTAATATTAAATAATAACTGTACAATAAACTGTCCAATAATATTCGAAAAGAATCATCGAGGAAGAACAATTAACTTAGCACAAGTCCGTAATACAGTAATAGGTAAAAGAATTATCACTATAGAACTGTCAAGAGAATTATCACTACAGACAATGAAAGTTCCTTAGATGGTTTGTAATAGCGCCAACGGGATTGCACTGTCTGTATTACTGTCACTACTGCCACTTATCAACATAGAACAACAACTGAACTACTTAACTGTCACACTTGTTTATCACGACGAATTTCAAACAAGACTGAACTAGTTTCTACAAATGCGTTCGCCTTGAATAGGTTTTTCAGCAATCGAGATAACTCTACATTTTTCTATCATCTTCTACTGATTTCTAAAATAAACAATGAAAGACCTTCATGCCTTCCACAATATTCGATAGGATTCCATTAATGTCTAATCAAACAGCTAGAACATTCTACAAATTACCAAGTAAACACCATAAAGTGTCAAAAGCAGAGTAATTAATTGCTTAAAAGTAAACATTTACATATAGCAGATAACACCAAGAACCACTGTTTCTTCTTTCTCTCTACTCTTTCCAATTTCATATTCGCTACAATATACATCGATTTTAGTATAGCAGAAGAGTCAGTACTTACAGTACTTTCTCATGGAATAAAGCAACCTGAATAAAAACGCAATCTTTAGTGTGTAGAGTAGGCAAATTAAAACTATCGTTTTGGAAACTGCTATTATATCCAGAAAATAATTTCAATATTTTATACGATGGAAACTAAATTCAGAAAATATTTTTTGAAATAGTTGATTTAAAAAGGCCTTGAAAAAATAACAATTTTGAGTTTAATACTTTACAGGAGTGTGAAGCCTCGAGTTCAAACTTTTTTGGAAAAAAGGACAATTTCTCATGATAACGTTCGTGATGCTGTACTTCAAGAAATTGAGGGTGATTTGAAACAAGGTGAAGAAATTTTCAAATAGCATCATTATTACATGCTCTACTAACCGATTACCGTTTTGTGCTGGAGTTACGCACTCAAGTACATAACCATATAAAAGAACTTTCTCCCAGTGGCGTAACTATGGAAGAGATCAGAGGGATAGATCCCTTTCCCCAAATACCCAGGAACAAAAGCTGAATCTTGAATGACTGAAAATGTGGTTTTAGAGCGATTATTTTCAAAAACATTTCCGGGGGAGTACCCCGGACTCCCTTTTGACCGAACAAGCTACATAAAGTCTTTTTCTTTGAGGATGAAGCCCACATAGATCTGTGACCTGTGCGTGGGTAATGAGTTGGATGATGGTGATTGATGAGTTGGACCTACAATTTTAGGTTGGTTCCGAACCACCGGGGAGTGATTTTACAGCAGAGAACAGTGTTTTTTTAGCTGGCCAATCTAATCGGTCACCGTTACAAACAGGACCTACGAGAACGCAGCTTATCTCTATCTGATTGAACAGATACCTGCTACGGCTCGCGGCTATCACTTCCCATGAATTACTGTTAGAAAACCCCTCCTTCTGAACAATAATAAGAGTTCAGATCTCCCACTGCCAACGATGAAAAAACTAAATGAAAATCACTATCTTTGACACACAATTTGGATTAGAATAATAGATGAATTTGTAAACTAGAATCGTTTAAAATGTGGGTTTAAAGGTATTATTTTTCAAACATTTCCTGGAGAGTACCCCCGAGCCCACTTTTCAATAAACTATACATTATAGTCTTGAATCATTGTTATAAAGCCATCTTTTCTCCTCCTATGGTGCAGGCTACTATATAGTGCCTGGAGCCTAAGCCTTCCTCATTACCGTACATCATCACCCTCCTCAGATTGACCCTCTAGTTACGCCACTGCTCTCTCCATATTTTATATTAATGGTATACAAATTATTATAATATATTTTTCAGATGTTCAGCCTCATTCATTGTAATTTTTGTTCTTTATTCTTCGTTTCATGAGATTTTTCGTTCTTATTATTAAAACAATCTTAACATTTCTGAAGTAGAATTTATTAATTTCGAATTCCTTTAGGTGCTATTAGTTATTATACTGAAGACTTCCGCAATGGCGGATATTGACAACAGTATTCAACAGCTGATGGAAATCTATGTAAAAATCCAAGTAAAAATGAGTGCTGCTGTGCAGAAAGGTCTCCATGGTCTAGTGGTTAAGGCGCCCGACCGGCAATTGGGTGGTCCGTGGTTCGATTCCCGGTGGTGACTGATATTTTTGTACAGTAGCATTCATCGATTTCCATCAGCTGTTGAATACTGTTGTCAATATCCGCCATTGCGGAAGTCTTCAGTATAAACTGATAGCAATTAAAGGAATTCGAAATTAATAAATTCTGTTTAAGTAAATTTGTCAGTTTGTTCAATTGTCAGTAACTTCGAACTTTCTTATTTCTGAAGTCTCTCAAATCTACTGTTGACATGTTGCCCACATGAGTCTGAGATTTTTACATGAGTAATGAAGTAAATGATTACTCAAAATACGCTAGGCTGAACAAAAAATGAACACAGTTGTAGGCCCTTAATCAGTCAGAGATATGCTTCCTTACTGATTACACCACTGCGGCTATGAAAAAGTATCTTGTTTATTCTAAGTTTCATTTATTTTGTGATTGTGGGGTATGCACTCTTTTCGGTTGTGGCACTCCAAATTTTTTAAAGGAAAAATATAAAAGTAAAAGCAAGCACTTGAAAAACATGATAAAATTTAGGCCATAGAGACAAGAGTAATAAAATCTATCTGCAATTTTTCCGTTCCAGCCAACCTGCGCTTGTGTGATGAAATGAAGGCGATGCAAGGCCGGCACGTGATAGCAAAGGCGGTTTATGAGGAATGGTACTTTCGAAAATTGGAAGCTGATCGTAAAGTCAGACAACAGGCGATGATGCAGAGAAAAATTGGCCAGTGGGAGGACCAACATGTGAGTATGGCGCCAATCGTGATACATGATATTGATCAGACATCAATTGAGTGCACATTGATTGCCAAGTTGTTGACTTCAATATTTACCAAGATGTGATTTTGAACATTGTCGTCACATAATAAATTGATGCAATGCTCTTTGTGAAAACTCAGCCAGATGTTATAAGATCATCCCACGTTGAAAGAATATAAGATAGGAATAGCCTATATAAAATATGCTCCAGTAATTTAATATTAAATCTGACACTGTATTTCTAGTTGATTCTACTTGGTAAAACTGGAGGGATGCATATTGTTTCTGAGAAGAAGCTTCATCATCAAGACATCTGCTGAAGCTTTACTGGCTAATGATCGGTAATTGGCTTATGAAGCTTCGTCTCAGAATGCACCCCCCCCCCCCTCACGGTTTAGTGAGTGAAAATTATAATCAACTAGAAATGCAGTATAATTTCTAAAGATCTAATATTAGATTGTTCATCAAGTATCTCGTCAAGGAAAACATAATAGACTCCTGTAATTAATTGTTTCATGAGCTTAGTTTTTAGTTTTACTGCATGGACTGAACCATGAGGTGCAACTGCTTGCTAGAGTCTCCCCATCACTATAAGCCATATAGAGGTATCATAGAGAAAATCAGAAGTAGAAAGCTATAGAACTACAGGGAAAATCAGATCATCATAAAAAAGCCGAAACTTCTGTGTTCTCTTTTTGATAAAGCTTGGTGCTTAAATTTCACGTAGTGCTAGTTTTTTGCTCCCAGCAATGGAATGTAAATATAACAGCATATTATTCAAAATTGTACTATGGCTGCTCTATGCACTATTACAACAATTAAATAGTTGAGGTGTTTTTTCAACGTTTTACACACAGGGATGCCCTTAGAGATGAAACTCGTCATCGCACTGCTCTCTATGCAAATGGAGTTGGAAATTCAGGAGTTCAACTTTTTAATGTTTTACCGGCCCGGCTTAGGAGACTTCTCGAAAAATTTAAAGAGGTTTTCAAGAGAGAGCTAGAGAATACTGTGGTTTCTATTCAAGCCAAGAATATAGAGTATTATGAAAATCCTAAATTAATATAGCCTGAATGGAAATAATAAATTTAAATTTAACATTGGACAAATCCAGATGCCCCCATGATGGGAGGCCAGTGGGTGCCTAAATATTTATCTATCTTTTAATCTAACTCACCAACATATTATTCATTTAGTTTGTTAGTTTCAACAATACTAATGAAAATTACATAGATAATTGCTATGAGCCTGAGATCTCTGCTGCATCATTAAATGTACATGATATAGGAAATGAAAGAGGCTATTATATTTATGTTTGAGCTCATTACTCAGAGTGATTGCGTTTCTATTTATAATAGTATGAGTTCTAACACTAAAATAATGTTGACAATACTTTTACTTTATTTACACAACTAACTGACAGCAAACATTAATAAGTAATTACAGCACAAAGAAATCAATAGCAGAAACAAACAGTTTAATAACTTATTTCAACTACAATGAATAATTCTATAACAAAGTTAATTATTGTGAAAAATTATAGTTGTCAATACCTGTAGGCCAATAAATAATTTAATAACAAGTGTCCAATAAACCGTTTGATAACTCAATAAGAAATGTCTAATAAACTGTACAATAACTCAATAATAACCTAAGCACTCACTGACATTCGACCAAAACAAGTTTGATAATCACTGCTTATCTTATCCCATTTATTGTCACAGTTATTACCACTCTTGAAATGCTGAATTAAAATTGTCGGCTACTGTGTATAGCACTGCATTGTACTGCCACTAGAAGAACTGACACATAAATTACTTCCCGGTGGTTCGGAACCCACCTAAAACTGTAGGTCTAACTCATCAATCACCATCATCCAACTCATTACCCACCCACCGGTATCAGACCTGAGAGGGCTTCATCCTCAAAAAAAAATCCCAGACTATCATCGCCAAAATGTACTGTACTGTTTATAGTTACAATACACTTTGTATGAAGAATGAAGAGGAAAATGAGGTTAGCTTTAGCTCCTGTTATTCACTAACTATATTTTTTTCTGGAACATTCTTGAGTCATCGTGAATATCTCTTCTGTTTACACAACACTTGCCAGAACAAACTAGAATGGAATAGAGCCATCTAGATTCATATTTAATGCATAAGAGTGAGCGAAAACGAAGAGACAAAGGGAGAACAATGAACTTTGATTTGATTATTTTCTGAACATTAGACCCATGTGCAAATAAGGCACTCTGCTATTCTTGTCCAAACAAAGTTATTCAAACAAGACATTCATGACTATCTTCTACTCATCGTTACATAATTAATTAGACATGAGTATTTGAATTGTGTAAAGGCACATATTTCTTATTAGTATTGGTGATGGTGATATTGTGGTAGATATCCATAATGATTGATACTAATTTTGTCACAACCACTAAATTAACTAACACACGAGATATTATAGTTTCAACTGTCACATCATTTTCAATCTCTATCAAACAATAGTTTGACAACATCTGTATTATTCATGTTTGCACATTTTTTAAAATGATTTTCACATAACGTAACTTACGTATTATGTAAAATATAAAAAAACACATATATTATATGAAATATTTTTCGAACTATTTCTTTCAATAACACTAAGTGAAAAAAATATGTTAGGTATCAGAAAAGCCTGCTTCTACTAAAATTCCATATGAATTTTCCATTTATAAATGTTATTTTTAAAGCATTATGACTGATGAATACAAAACTTGCGAAAGCCTATCGAATCATTTTTAATAATTCAATAGAATAAATATTATAAAAATTGATTAGTGAAAAAATTCAAATTGAATTAAGAACATGGGCATTTTCTTAGTAAATTTCAGAAATTTAAATCGAAATTAAAACAATTGTATATTTTTATTGTAAATTGTTTTAAATTTGAGAAAATATGAGAGTGTTTTCTGTGAGAAACTTTGTATTCTTATTGGATTTGAGAAAATTCAAATCCAAATAAAAGCTGAGTAATAAGTAGGGAAAAATCTATTTCAACAATTGCACATTCTGATTGCTGAGTATGATTTGAACAAGCGCGTTGAAGCCCTTGAGCTGTCTATAGTAGCTTGCCGACATGTATTTCGACATAGAGACAATCATTTTCTAGTAATACAGTAACCGACAATATTTCGCTGTCTTACTCTGCTTCTTTTTCTATTAATCTTTATCGGTGTGCGTGCACTATGTAGTTCACTTACTTTGATCTCTTTCTCTTTTTTGTCGCTCCTTCGTTCGTCTTTCTCTTCTTTGTCACTCCATCTCCTTTTGTCTTTCTTTTCACACCAAAAGCCACATTTTTCCTCCATACAAAATTGCAGGTTTACAGCGTGAAGGACAATAATTGCCATCAAGAGTTAGTTGTATATTTATGGGTTCCAGTAGGTCTGAACGACGAAATCCCGTAAAATCTGAGTGTATAGAAGGTCTATAGTGAATGTTTAAACAGTGCATTATTATTTTCATCAAATTATTTGGAAAATTAGAAAGGTGCGCCAAATTGAACTTATTCTATGTGGCGGACATTATACGGCTATTTGGTTTTTCTGTTAGAGAATGACTTTTTTATTGCATACCATAATCTACTATGCATTGATCAGCAAGAAAATAATATTGATGTGGACTAGATTGCTGTTGTTTGTGAGCATTGTATAGTGAGTCAGCTAATATTGTAACAAAATAGAGCATTCTGTAGTACTTGAGAGCACAATTTGCTACTTGTTTTCAGCATTATTTCAAATTATATTTAAAGAGTACGAGCAAGATGCCATCTTGGAACAGGAATTGGTTCCTATAGTGTTACTTTGACACAGTAGTCCATTATCTCACTTAACTACAATATTTGGCTAGAAAATTAGGGGTATACAAACTTGTCTAGGCCAAGTCGTAAAAAATACAGTATAAGAATGCGCTTTTTTTCTACGTTCCATTCTTAACATAATTGCTTCTTTAGAATATCACTATTTTAGAGAACACGACAAAAAATAAATGTGAAAGCTCGCTCTGATACCCATAGATCAAGGTTGGTCCCATAGGGGTCCTGACGACCCCCCCCCCCTCAAATCAGAAATTCACTGGAAAAGGATTAGGAGAAAGGGGTAATTGTTCATGAGAACGCGTTTTCCACTGAAGTGAATAAACCAATTAATTGTCAAAGTGTATATTCTCAAAGTGTATATGTCAAAGTGTTAATTCTCAAAGTGTATAAAATCGAGATTTATTGAATCAGTACACACTGATTTTGCTCAGATGATTTCCACATGCTATTCTTGTGTGTTTTGATCCAATTTTTGGTAGGTTGTTGGCAATCAATACCCAAATTCCTCCCCCTCACTCATGAAAAACCTGTTCTTTTGGTTTTTTTTCGTTACATGAATAGAAAACCTCAATAATTAAGGTACGGTAGTTGATATTTAATGTGATTTTTCAGCTCATTTCATAATGTACAGTCGCCGGCGTTCAGCTGTGCACATTCAGCATGATACCATAGAATACGTTTGCTGGATAGTATACGCACTCATCTATGCAATCAGACCCTATTTAGTGGTGAGAGTGGGCTATCGAGCCTAAAGCTTCATTCTCTGTTTCGGTGGACTTGGCATACTTTTTTTTCCTATTATTTGAATTAGCACCTAGTTAGAAACTAATAAGCTATTTATTCTGTCCTAATTTTACTAAGTAGAGACATTACCAAACTTATATAATAATTAGGTTTGGTTTCTTTTTGATCACATTTCAAGGCTTGAAATTTACACTATCACCTTCTTTTGTATACGAAACACATAAGCACACTTCACTTCACTAGCTCATGTGGTTTTATTCAGTCGAGCCTCCGGACCAGATCACAAACGTCAAGCAGCTGGA